>CM040241.1:87807651-88307651 GCA_022545495.1 Chrysanthemum lavandulifolium | reverse complement strand
TTTATGGCTTCGGTTAGCATTTAACGGAACCAAAACTCACTCCGTAATCAAGATAATACCAAACCTATACACATAAGTCATCCTATCTTATCTTGGCTGACCTTAGGGGGGGAGTTATCACCTTGGTGTCAAAATCTAACCAAGGTTCCTTTAGATCATTACAAGTGTCCTAAACCTAACCATGGTTAATATTTAACCCAATATATGGTTAACCAAACTTACTCTCCTATAAATAGCAAGTGAATGACTTCCTAAAACCCTAAAACTCTTCTCTTGGTCGTTCATAACTTAAAACATACATATCTTCCATAATTTGTTCCATAAACTCCAAGTTTATGCAAAGAAGTTCAAAGATCAAGCTACTACATCAAATCTCTAGCAAGTTTAAGTGATCTTCTTGAGTTTAGATCCACTCAAGTCACTTAGTACTTCATCACCAACTCTTCAAGTTTGCAAGAGTTCCAAGGTGTGGAAAGCTAGCTCAATCCGAAATCTTCGCGATCAATCAAAGTCCGATCCTTACTAAGTTACTCCTTTCTTATTGAAAGCCAAAAGTTGTAAGCAACTTATCACCACCATCATCTCATATTTATTATTCATAATCTTAACTATTTAATGCTATATATATAGTTACTATGTTGGATCATGATGTACAAAATCTTTAAAACAAGTTATAAGAACCTATATGTTAAACTTGGATTAGTAAGTGTATAAATGATAAACTTTTGTACAAAGTTTCCACAAAATCGACCACATATAGATCGATACTTTACATATTCTTGTAGATAATATTAAAACAAAAGCGTAGCAATTTGAATCACTCTAAACGGACACACGAGTCAAAAGTTATGACAAAAAGAAATTAGCGAAACTAAAACATGAATATGCCAAATAGCTTCTTGCCTAAAATATGAAATTTTAGAGGCCCTTATGCTCGAATCATCAAAAGTTAAAACACGAAAGTTGTCCGAACGACGTTTTCCTTCAATCACAAAGAAGCTCGGACCTTGAAAACGCTTAAACAGGCCAAAATCTTTCAAAAACGAAGCTGCCGTAAATATAATCTTACAACTATACTTTTGTCACAACAAAAGCAAACCAAGAAGCCTAATGACCATAAGCCAAGACCACGGCTACGGCTAAGGTCAAGGTTGAGTCTCAAGACCATGTTAGTCAAGACCAAAGTCACGGCAAGGCCATGGCTAAAGCCTTAAGGCTTGTTTACCCAAGACCGTTAACTAAGGTGATCATATTTATGGAAACGACGAGAACTTGTAAAAACTAGATAGTTATTAAAACATGATAAACTTTATGTTATAACAATCTTCACTCAAAACATATGTTGTATTTACTAAGTGCTACAATAGTAGGGAGCTTCATGTGAGGGTTTCATTTGAGTAAAAGCGTGTCGACGAGTTCTTTGGTTCTGAATTAAAGTGTCCTAGCTCCTCGAACGTTCTTGCATGACCTCGAATTATGATGGCCCGAACGGTAGTACGATATCTATAAACTAAATACGTTTTCACATATTAAAGATCTTTCTATAAACATCAAATGAAAATTGACTACATCATGATCAACATAGGGATATATATAGGATGGTTTATGTTTTCTAAAACATTATTCCAAACTTAAGTCGCAACATTTCATTTTAGGTTGCACGAGAAGTCTTCCGACTTATCCATCATCCGTTAAAGTACTAAATATCATCAACTATTGGTGAGTTCATAGCCCCACTTTCTATTACTTAAATTGTTTTACAAACCCTTGGGGAGATACATGCTTTATTTAAACCGAACACATTGCTTTCAATATACTTATCGATTATTTTACTTGCACTAAGTTACGCATTTGCCAATCTTAAGTCCCTAAATCATGAATCATTAATCACGAGTGAAGTGGCGCGAATATTGTGGATAGATCTATCGGGATTGATGAATCCCGTTTGTTTGACCGGATCCGGTAAACAAGCGCACTATATTTAGTACATCGTAAAATGGCAAATTTTACCTACTTGGGGCATCGGTTACTATTATATGATGACAAGTTAACGCCTTGATTGCATGATGCTTAGTGAATAATAACTGTTTTGTTTTCTAAACCATAAATGTGAGACTAATTACCTCACGTTATGAATATTGTGTTCAATGATTTCCTAAACTCTATGAATTTCACTCAACCTTTGTGTTGGCAGTTTTAAGCGTGTATTTCGGGTCCATAATGTCGGAAGTTGTACGGAAGGGCAAGGACAAGATCAAGAAGGCTATAAATAATTTATCATTCACAAAACATCAAAGATTTATATTGATGTATTTTGTAAACAATGGGACCAAGCGGGACCTATTTTGTAAACTCGATATATTTGAATGATAAAGCTTTCTTTAAACGACTCCTTTAGAGATCGTTTTCTATTATTATATTTGTTGTGCCATGAAGTAACACCAGTTTGAATTCATTGCGTATCACGAAATTGGGGTGTTACACATTGCCGGGGAGCTGTGCTGATTTATCTTCCGTGTAGCAGATTAGTTGTTTGAATCCTCACTCATTTGTTTATATCATCCATCTATCTATCTATATATATATCCATATTTTCTTCTAAAAAATCCAAAAACCCAAAAACATTCAAAAACGTATAAAACACAAAAATATTTTCTCTTTTGTTTCTATATATGTATCAAAAATAAAAATACAAAAAGAATCGTCGTTTTCTTTAATAAATAACAACTTAAAAGATTACCACCGAAAACCAAGGCGGCACTACCTAGCTGGGGTGCGACCATAATAAGTTCGAACTAAAGATTTAAAACTTGCCTTTGTGTCCTTGTGATTGGTGTACCTTTTCAAAGAAGCCATTCATCTTGGATTATTGGTTAAGTTCATTTGTTGTTTTGCCTCGAATTTGTGTTAATTGATTTTGTTGTGATATCGACGTTTGAACCGGAAAACCCATAAAGATTCTTCTCACCGATTTTTATAAAACGTCTTCATAATTCTCATTCTCATCGAAATATCTTCATAATTCCATTTCCTCCTTAACTCGAGAGTCCTTAGAGTTAACTCTAGTCATGCTTTTCGTTCTTCTAGATCATTGAGTCCTTTGCGTGATCTAGCGAAATTCAAGGAGACGTTCTCGTGAGCGTCTTTGCCCAAATAGTCGAACCCGAGATTCGCGCTATTTCAAACAACACCATGGCGATTTAACGTGCTATGGCGGAAATGCTCCGAGCACCCACCGAGGGTTATGGAGATGCCATTGTTTTACCGTAATCAACTCGATCACTTTGAATTGAAGACACATTTGATCCAACTTGTGTCTACAAATCAATTCCGGTCGATCGAGAAGACCGTATGCACATCCGTTGGTTTAACAAGTTGACTTCAACTATCAATTTCAAGGATGTGCCACAAAAGTCATCAAGTTGATGCTTTTCCATTCTCTCTTGAGGGACAACCGGTTTGGTGGAAAAAGAACCCCCGATCTATCGAAACTTGGGAGGATCTTGTTCAAAAGTTTGTGAATTACTTCTTTCCTCCATCAAAGACGACTAATCTTAAAATGAAATTTCGGATTTCGTCAAAATTTCGATGAAAACTTTGGAGAGGCATGGGAGAGATTCAAAGATCTCCTCGTGAAATGCCCCATCATGAATTCACGGAACTTCAACAAGTCAATATCTTTTACAATGGGTTGAGCGGTAATGATCAAGATTCCTTGAATGCGACGCGGTAGCAATATCTTGAATCGTAGACCTAAAGATGTGATTGAGATTTGCGAGCAAAATCAAAAGTTCCTATATCTCGCAACAAAGTCAATACTCCTAACCTCCTTCTTCTTCATCCACTAACTCTTACGAGTTAGCCGCTCAGTAGTCAGCTCTAACGGACATCATCCATTGTATGATAAAAGAGGTAAAGGAAATCAAAAGCGAAATTCATAAGCGGAACCAATCAAAGCCGTAAACAAGGTGTGTGAAACTTGTAGTGGTCCACATCGTATTATGATTGTCAAGCAACCGATGCTTCCTTTTACCAAGCTCCGTAGCTTGGTAAACCACAATCAATACCGACCACGGTGATCCTCACTACTGCACCTAGCGGTATGACACCACCGGTTTTCCTCTGTGCAAAACCATGGCAATCAAAATCGCTTTGTTCGAATCAAGGACAAAATTTCAATAACTCTCAAAATTTCAATCAAAGCGGAACAATTTCAACCAACCTTATCAAGCTCCTAATCATCAAAGTTATCAACCACCTCCTCAAGCTCCCATGCCAAATGACTTCATGAAAATGATAAGGTCAAACATCGTTCTATGCAAACTCGGATCAATAACATGAGAGTTGAGCTTAAAAGGAAATTGATACCACAATGTCTCGGCGAGACAAATGAGTTAAAGAATATGATGAGCGGTTTCATGAACATGAATATGAACAAAGCTTCATCATCTTACGGAGGACTCGAGCAATACTATTCCCAATCCAAATGCCGAGTTGAAAGCCGTCACCACTCGTAGTGGTAAGGCGCACAATGGACCTCGACTCCTATGCCTCTCCTCCCGTGGCATTGAGTCAAGTTACCAAGGAGACAACGGACAAGGTGCATTATTCAAGCCCACGGTACCGACACGTCCCACCTTCGGTAGTCAAGCCTTAAGTCCGGAACCCGATGTTCGAGGAAAATCTTGAGCGAAAACACTTCCATCCCGGCTCAAAAGTCTAGTCGACTTCCTTACCCATCAAGAATGAATGATGAGAAGCTCAAAGACAAAAACAAAGAGCAAATGGAAAAAATTTTCCAAATCTACAATGAGCTTCACTGATTTAAGCTTCGTTGATGCTCTCGTTCTAATGCCTAAATTTGCATCCACGCTTAAAGGCTTACTCACCAACAAAGATAAGCTATCGAGTTGGCTAAAACTCCTCTCAATGAGCAATGCTCGTGACCATTCTTAATAAGCTTCGAAAAGCTTGAAGACCACGGCGGTTTTTAATCCGTGTGATTTCTTGGGATGTTTCAATGCTCCGCCTTGGCGATCTTGGCGCTAGCATTAACCTCATGCCACTCTCGGTATGGAAGAAACCGCTCTTCACGAACTTTCATCCACTCGTATGACACTCGAGCTAGCGGACCGTCTGTAACTCGTCCACTTGGGATAGCCGAGGATGTCGTGATGAAAGTGGGAAAATTTCACTTTCATGCCGACTTTGTTGTAGTAGACTTGATGCGGATCCTAGAGTTCCCTTATCTTGGGAGAGCTTTCTTAAGAGCAGTCGTGCTCGATTGATGTGTTTTTGAAGAGTTGACCATACGGGTTGACAACGAAGAGCTCACGTTAAATATCAACCGAACTCCAAACCTCTCAGACAAGCAGTGTTGCCACAATTGATCAAAGATCCGAAAGATTCAATGCAACACTCTCAAATTTCACGGTTAAAACGAGTCACCAAAACGTCTTTGAGCTCAAAGCTTTGAAAATTACCCATGGTTCAAACAAATGGTTTGAAAGTCGTACTGGGAAGTCAAGAGTGTTCTTGATGATGACGATGATCTAGAATCGGAGACTTCATCGAGTGGTGAAGCGCTAGCTCTAAGAGCACACCAACCGTCCCACCTCCGGCATCGATCGTCGCATCGAGTTTGTTAAAGTCTCGTGGATGAAACTAAACTCTCTTGATTTCATCCGAGTTGGATGATGATGTTTGTGATCCAATGGGAGACATTCTTCCCATTGATGAATTGCTCAAAATGATCCATCATCCTCTAGTCTTATTCCCGACTCTTCCATTCCTTCTCTCACTCACGATGAGGAAGATGAAAACTTTGGAATGAAGTCGATGCATTTCTTAGTGATGAGTCAATTCCAACAGAATTGATAACACTTACCTTTATCCGGAGGAGACATCCTTTTACGGAAAGTTTGTTGATTGAAGAACCGTTTCCCCCTCCTCCGGACATCTTCTTGACAATCACCATCTAAGCTTCAAGTTTAAGCTTAAAGATGTCAAACCGGTGATTTGCTTCTCTCTCACGAGGAATGGACTTGCATTCTCATGTACGTCTTTATTCCATTCTTCACGGATGGTGTGGTTGCTCTTTCCTTTTCTCTTCGGGATTGAGGACACCATCTTTGACCCCGGTATCATCCTTTATAGTTTCTACTATTAACAATACGAGGTTGTATCTCGTCGGTGTGGAACTTTCGATGTTCATATGTTTATCAACATTGTGAACGAAAGTCCGATCGAGATTGGTTTTCCACGTTACTTTCCCATGAACAAATTAATTGAGGTCGAGTCAAGCTAGCGACTCGGTAATCAAAAGCAGAGGTGAACATGGGTTTTCACCGTGTGTACCATCCTAGTGTGGGGGTTGCCCATGTTTTTCTATATAAATTTCCAAAAAAAAAAAAAAAAAAAAAAAAAAAATCTTCTTTCTAAATAATGGCCTTAGTATTTCCCTTTCACGTTCTTTGTTTCGGCATAACTGCCGGTACTTTGAATATTGAGGGCAATATTCATCTCTAGTGTGGGGGATTCTCACGAATTTTATCATGTAATTATACCGCCTAATCCCCGTTTTGGCCAAAATTTTTTTTTTTGAGTAAGTGTTTTACACTTTCTCATTTGGTTATCGATCCGCCATGTCGTAAGACAAAAGGATTAGCTAATCCAGAGCAAACGGCTCTTGGTAAAGATTTCTCAAATCCGTTGACGGCTTGCAATTTGCCCAAAATTGTATGGTATTCATTCACCATATCCTAAAAAGTGAAGAGTTGGCTAGCCGCAAGATTATGGCTTGTGGTAAAGGCGATGAAAAACCATAATTGGTAATCGACTCACCAAAGATAATATTGATAATTTATCTAAGAGTTGGCTAGTCCGAAGCAAACGGCATCCGTAAAGACAAATCAAATCCGTTGGAAGGCGGTGGTTTGCTCAAAATCACATGGTTATCGGTGTACCATGGTTCTTACTTGAACTGAAACATTTGGCTACTCGAGTAATGGCTTTTGGTAAAGAGATTAAAATCCATTATGTTTTCTCAAATCATTGCTAGGGACTAGCAATATCTCGATGGGGGATTGATGAGTGTGTAAATACTCATCATTTTTGTACAAAATAAACTGCAAAATCATCGAAAACACTCGAAAACACATCAAAATGATCAAAATATCACAAATCGGTGTTTTATGTGTTTTAAATGCAAAATATCAAAATCGGATGAAAACATATCAAATTTGCAAAATTGCGCTTTAGTCCCCAAGTTTCAAAATTTGTCAAAAATAGTCCACGAGTCAAAATTTCAAAGAAAAAGTCACCAAAGGTCTTTTAAAATCATAAATTGTCATATTTAGTCCTTTGGTGAAAAATCTAAAAGTTTTGAGAAAATTACAGTTTAGTCCCTGAAAATCCAAAATTGGTCAAAATTAGTCCTTGGAAATTTTCAAAAATGTCAAAACTAGACCTTGGTCTATTAAAGGTTGGCAACATTAGTCCTTGGATTAAATCTTCATAATTTACATGTTTGGTCCCTGGGAATTAAAGTTTTACACATTTGGTCCTTATGTTATTATTTAGCCAAACCAACCGGATCCTAATTAAATTCCCAAGCCCAATCATCAAACCCTTTGGCCCAAACCTTTTACCCGGTCCGTTAACCCAACCCGACAACCCAATGTTCAAAATAAACAACCCCGCCCCCAAATCCTGTCTTCCCCGACAGGATTGTCTGCAACATCCAACCCCCAGCCACCTACCAACCCACTCTACTTCACCCATTGTCTCCCCCCTCCTTACCAACCATCCCACCACATTAATTACACCTCTTTTCCCTGTCTAAAGTATCAAAACCAGGTTTGGCGCCAAAACAAGATTAATGGCCAAGATGAATTCTAGCCAATCAATGGCTTAGATTTATGCTGGGATTTGTCCAGAAGAGAGAGACAAGCACTTTGGAGCATATAAGAGACCAAGAGGAGGCAAGACCAAGTAGTTAGTTTAAGTTTTTTAAAAATTGTATGTCGTTTTAATATTACTATGTCCTAATTAGCTTATGAATTGTATCTTCAAGTTATTTTGTACTCAGTTTAGCAACTCAAGTGTATTTCAACTTAATTTAAGCATCAATTCAGGTTCTAAGTTCAATTTCCAAATTTTATGTCATTTGTTGAAATTCTCATTCTCAAGATCCTTGTCAAATCATTAGCGGTTCATTTTAAGCTCAAACAAGCTCTAATAAGCTTGTTAAAGCTTTATTTAAGCTTACTGATTACATTTCAATAACTCTTGAACACTTGGTCAACAAAAGTCAACACAAGAGCAAAAATGGTGCGAGGATGATATGGGTGATTCGAGCGGAAATGGGTTGAAAGGAAGCATTGGGTGGAAATTGATAGGTTAGGGTCCTTGTTTCATCTGTTGGCTAGCCATTGTGGCTTTGGACCGATTGTAAGTTCAAGCTCATTTTTAGCTTAACTGTCTCGATGAGTACTCATTAGTTAAAACTTGATTCAATAGTAGTATTTTAGTTATTTTAAAGTAGTTTGATCATAACTTGTGCTTGAGTCGGTCTTTAGGTTAGTAATTGATTGCAAAAGCAGTTTATAAGGGTGTGTTTGGCATAGGCGATATAACTGTGATAGAGGAGATCTCAGTGCTAGATTTCTGGTTCTAGTGGTTTGTTTAGCTCATTTGAGCCCTAATGCATCTCGGCTTGTACCTATAAAACAACCTAAGTCAAAACTTCTTTAATGCATCTCATAAGGCTCAATTGTTAAAAATTTGGATAAGCAAATTCTTGTTTTGTGCTAAAAAATCAATAAGTTAGCTTGTGGTAGTCTCATAACATCATAACACATCAACATCAGTTAGTAAATTGGATTCAAACCTCATTAAAGTCAAATATCTAGCTCTGTCAAGAAAGTCAAAAGTTGCAACAAATCAGTTTTCTTCAAATCTTGCAGACTTTGCATTAGACTCATTTCAAAGAGTTAGAGCCTGAAATATTGGTTATTTGTAGCCTTCTTGGTGGTCTTGAGGACTGAACTTTTGGTTTTACATTGGCCCTCTTGAATAAGCTGTGCATAAGCTCTAATTAGCCCCTTGTGCCTGTGCATTGAACACCATTTGTGACAAGATATTGCAGACTGCTCACAAGCTCATAAGAGCTTGTGGTGGCTCATTCTGGTTTACATGCACTTTGCTAGGTCTACTAGAGACTGCAGATTCGTTCTTAGATTTCGGATCATTTGTGCCTTATTTTTAAGCTTGAAGTGGGTGGTTAGAAAGCTGTTTTAGGATTTAAGTATAATTCACACCATTTGCTTGTTTCTTAGTTTCAGAGGTCTATAATAGTTAAACTAGGTTGCACTAAGGTAGTCTTAGCTTAATTTAGCTTCGTGATAATATGGTTCATTGAGGAGGTCATCGACTTATTTCTAATAAACTTATTAAAGCGCGGTTTACACCTCAGATCCATATTCTCCCACATAAGCATTTGTTTTTGTAATTTTCCTAGATTTAGAATTATATTTTAGGATTTCCCTGAATTTTTCATAATTTTTAGATACTGTTTGCTATTTTCCCCCATTTAAAACAGTTTTTAAGCACTTTTTAATTACCTTTTAATACAAATAATTCATAAAAGGTTCAAAAAAATAATTTTTCAATTTTCTTAGATTTAGATAAATATAAAAAGTAGAAAAAGTAATTTTCCAGATTTTTCATAGTTTATTTGGTAATTTTTAGTAATTTAATTAGTTTTTAATAGTTTAAAATTCATAGAAAATAGAAAAATAATCAGAAAAATACAAAAATAGTTTTGAAAATTCTATTTTGATATTTTAGATTTTTCTAAGTCTTAATTTTATTTTTCTAGCTTTATTTCCTAATTTCTTGTATTTTAGGTAATTATTTAATAGTTAAAAATAGTTATTAATTAGATAATTAGTTTTAAAAATAATTTTCTTTTTCCATAAATTTTCTTTTATCATTAGGATTGTAAAAACATCATTTTCATATTTTTAGGGTTAATATTGATTTAGTTTCACGTTTTTAGTTGTACGTCGCGTAGATTTTAATTTCAGTTTCGTAAAATCATAAAAACAAAAACATCATTTTAATTGTAGTGATAGCGTTTATTTAATAGATTTTATCTTTTTAATTTGCATTTAAGTCTTTGTATCTGTTTGATATTTCTGTAGTTATAATCATAATCTCAATTCCCTTTTTCGTTCAAATTTCTCGATCACTATACGTTGATTAATCCATTGCATAGCTCATTGGGACATAACGACCGGGAGACCCTATACTCCTCGGATCCTCATTGCATTTGTGTCGAACTATTTTAAGTCATTACGGTGGTCATTCATGAGTGGCGGTTTGTGTGATTAGACTTGACGGTTTCTGCGCAGATCGGTGGTCGTCTTCCAACACTCGAAATGGTCATATTTATTCTCAAGCGTTTCAAAATAACATTATCATATGCCATTTTTGAGGGGAGAAAATTTGTGTGATAAGAAATATGTTGTGCGAAATGCAAATGAATCATGTACCTCGGACTTAACCAACGAATTGACGGTACTAAACTGTTTGTAACTCGAAAAGACTTGTCCCGGACGGGTAATAATTTCAAGCTAGTTCGCTAGTAATGTAAACGTGTCTCGCAGTACTTGTCCAAGTAGAAAGTACCATTCGAGATACTCTTGGTGAACATGAACTCGATGGGTATGACAACCTTTCGAGGTTTGTCTACACCTTCAAGGTAGTTATTAGAGCTAGTTGTCACCTAAAAGCGACAATGTAACTCTTTAACTATTCAACGAATCGTGTCTCGCGGAGATTGTCTATCTTTAGTAGATCAATTCAAAAGTCGCACTCTTTCCTCATTGTGCATTTAAACCATTAAAACTCTTTAGCACATATGGAGGGGAGTATTTATGCAAAAACTTATCTCTCACGATGGTTCAAACATGTTTTCATTTACAAACCCTTTGAGAGATATTTTCACATCTGATGGTTTAAATGGCAAACATAGGTTAGTCATAGAGTTATAAGGTGACTAAGGTTAGAATAACTGTCCTATGATCCGCCGAGTAGGAGGATCTACCCAAGGACACTACCATTAGTTAGTGTTAGAAGTCCTTAGGAATGATTATAAAAGGAGAAAATGAGAATCGGAGAAAGAAGGAGTTGAAGAATCAAAAAGAAATGTAAAGTAAAGGGTGAAAAGAAATAGCCCTCCAGTTATTCAACTTAGGGCGTACCGGGTTCAATTCATATGCTCTTTGGTTGTCACTTAGTGACACCGGTATTGAAGATTAAAAGTCATCATGGACCCGATGACGCATGCACTAAACCTTCTTAGCCACTCAAGTTTCTCTCAATGAGCTTGTTTCATTCTCACGGGAACCCTACATAAACTATTGGCTTTCTCTTGAGATCATTGGTATTGAAGAAGGAGACCCTCTCCTAGTCTCCGCTCGGAAAACCAAAGCGTACTATTGAGTCTAGAGCCACAAGATTCATCAAAAGATCTCTTAGGTACACTTGACATTTAATCACTTGATGATCAACAAATAAGATCATCGATGGTTCATATCGAGTCCTTCACGAACTTAGCAATGTCGAGAACATTTATGAGAGGTTCACATCCGTGATCCTCGGTGATTGAATGGAAACTCTGCCGGGTCAACATCAAACACCGACGGCGGTCACTTGTAACTCCCGTGGATTACGCGGTGTGTCTCAAGCGGTCTACGATCGTGAGGTGATGTTTCGGTGTACCTCGGCGACTCATCTCGAACTGTAGATGTACTTGGTACATCGCGTTATCTCACTTGTGGGACTCAGTTCAGAACGGCCTTTGTAAGAATTAGAGTTGTGTTTTCACACTATGTCATTAACACTCTCGAAGTTCAAACTTGTAAGTCTTGGAAACCGCTTATTACTAACCGTTTGAAATGTTTTCTTCTTATGGAAGCTCGGGCGGGATGATCGTCTTGATTCTTCTCATGCTCACGCCAACATCATCACTAATGGAAGTTCTATTCAAAAGCAACACAACCGTCGAATGATTCTTCACAAACCAAAGAATCTACAAAGTTAAAGACTTAGAGAACTTCATCGAAGATTGAATTCCAACGTCATAGGCGTGTGAGCATGTTGAAGAATGACGTGGAACCTGGAGCAACAAGGCACTGAAGCGGTGATCGATGCGACAACAACATACTATCACTTTCATCACAAAGAACAATGATCAAAGAACAAAGTTAAAGATGACGTCGAAGCATAAGCTGCTCAAAGAAAACTATCTCTACACCGGGAGATTGTTCGAATCAAGACAATTCCTCTCAAGAAGAAGAATGTCGAAGACGTCCGACTACTATTACATCAACGCCTTCACCGTTTACATTCATATATACTTGAGGGAGATTGTTGGAATCACTCCTAAACAGTATTTCAAGTATTTATATTTCATATGTAATAGGTAACTTTATTATGGCCTTTATGTTTGTTTAAGGTCAAGCTTATGTAGAAGGCCCATAAGCTTAGGCCCAAGCCCACATAAGAAAGGATGGGAACTAGGAGTGTTGCCCTAGCTTCCCTCCTATAAATAATCTTGTAAACCCTCATTTGAGGGTTGGTTGTTCAAGTTACTCTTTCACATACATCTTCGCTTAACCTTTCTCTTTTATACGTGTGTGTGTGTTTGGTATTTGTTCATCCGCCTCTCCTTTCTCCTCTATCTCTTCTCTTGATGCTTGTGTTGTAAAACTAGTGACCTAACAAAACCTTGTCACACCATTGATAGATGTTATGATATTGTTGGTTATCATGTTGGATATGGAAAAAAGGAACTTTAATTCTAATATTAAACCTACTAGTAACAATGCTTCTTCTTCTTCTGATGCCAATCTTGAAAGTAAAACTATCAACTCTCCTGTTTCTTTGTCTAATGAACAGATGGTCAGACTCATGAGTCTTCTCAATGATAGTCCTGTCAATTCCAATATGGCAGGTAAATGTTTTTCAGAACTTTTTAATGGAAGTGTCAAATTCAATCTAAAATTTGAAAACACTTTAATGGAAACACAAACCTTTTAAAAGGAAAAATCGGTCTTAGTTGGATTGTTGACTGGAGCAAACCAACACATGACTTTGTCTTCAAAATCTTTAATCAATACTATTGATGTTTCTAAACTTGGTCTTCTTGTTGGACACCCAAATGGTACTCGTGCACTTATCACCGAGATTGGTGACACGAAAATCAACAACAACATTACCTTACATGATGTCTTAGTTGTGCCTGAGTACACTGTCAGTCTGCTATCTGTTCACAAACTTGCTAGAGATAGCAAACTATTTGTTGGCTTTGATGAATCTAAATGTTATATTCAGGACTTTGCAACAAAAAGGAATGTAGGGATTGGTAATCAATCTAATGGCATGTACTTGTTTGATGTTGACTCTGATTGTAAGATTGTCTCTAATAACTGCATCTCCTCATGTTTTGTTTCTAGAAACCTTTGGCACCAAAGGCTTGGTCATCCCTCTGATCAAGTCTTGCAAGTCCTTAAACCCAGTCTTAACCTTGATAAACCAACTGACCCTAACCATCTCTGTGATACTTGCAACAAGGCTAAACAAACCAGGGAACCTTTTCCCTTAAGTGAACATAAGTCAACTAAAATTGGTCAACTTGTACACCTAGATGTTTGGGGTCCTTATAAAATCACTAGCAGAGATGGCTACAAATATTTTTTAACTATTGTTGATGATTACTCAAGGTCTGTCTGGGTTTATATGCTTAAAAGCAAAGAAGATGTCTATGATTCCATTGTCAATTTTTCTCAAATGTTGTCAAATCAATTTGAAAGTAATATAAAAGTTTTTAGAAGTGACAATGGTACTGAATTTGTCAACAACATAATGCAACAATTTTTTCATAACAAAGGTATTCTACATCAAACCTCTTGTGTCTACATACCTCAACAAAATGGAATAGCAGAAAGGAAACATAGACATCTTCTCAATGTTGCTAGATCTCTTATGTTTCAGGGGGAATTACCTCTTTACTTATGGCCTGAATGTGTTCTCACTGTTGTTTACCTTATCAACAGGTTGCCTTCTTCTGTGTTTTCTGGCAAATCTCATTTCTCTCTTGTGTATGGGCATGACCCTACACTCTCTTATATTAGAGTTTTTGGTTGTCTTTGCTATGCTACTATCTTCAATAACTCTGACAAATTTGATAGCAGATCTGAAAAAAGTGTCTTTATTGGTTACTCTAATGAAAAAAAGGGGTACAAACTTTTAAGCTTAGAAACAAAAAATGTTTTTTACTCAAGAGATGTCAAGTTTTATGAAACAGTTTTCCCTTTCAAAATGAAAAACAATCTTCAAAAACAAGGTTTTGAAACTGGTGTGTCAAAATATTTAAACCACAAAAACTTTTTTGATACTGACAACCCTAAAAGACCCAATGATGAAGGGAGAGTGTCTTCCAATGATGATGGCACTGAGTTGAATCCTCTCAATGAGGATGGTAACTCAGTTGCAACATCCATAGAAGAAAATAATATGTTTTCGTCCGTTTTCATACGTTTTCATCATTTTTCTTTCGTTTTCGTCAATTTTTCATACGTTTTCATCCATTTTCAAACGTGTTTTTACGCTTTCATACGTTTTCGTCCGTTTTCATACGTATTCGTCCGTTTTCTTACGTTTTCATACGTTTCTGACTATCACAAGTGATTTTCAGAATATCAGTGATTTTCAGAATATCACTTTTTGATATTTTTGAATATCACTTTGTGATATTCAGAATATCACTTTGTGATATTATGAATATCACTTGTGATTTTCTGGATATCACTTTGTGGTATTCTGATAATCACTTGTGATTTTCAAGTTACAAAACATTAGTTGAAAATCACTTGTAATATTCAGAAAATCACTTGTAATATTCAGAATATCACTTGTTGATCATCCGGATATCACGAAATATCACTTGTGATATTCGAATATTATTTGTGATACTCGAATATCACTTGTGATATCACGAATGCCACTTGTGATATTCGAGACATATGAAAACGCCAAAATATTTAAAACCGACGAAACGTATGAAAGCGACGAATATGTATGAACTCTAAACCAAAATTTGACCATTTTATCTTTATACGTGGTAAATATAAACTTTCATATTTTTATAAGTTTCAAAATAAGCAAATTAAGCTTGTGAAACATAAACCGAAATCACATAAGCTCATAAGCAAATAAAATAAGATTTAACAATTACCCCCAAACTATGTAGTTGCTATTCAAATTATATATTTGTGATATTCTGAATATCACTTGTAATTTTCTGAATATCACTTTGTGATATTATGAATATCACTTGTGATTTTCTGGATATCACTTTGTGATATTCTGAATATCAATTGTGATTTTGATGTTACAAAACATTAGTTGAAAATCACTTGTGATATTTAGAATATCACAAGTTATATTCTGAATATCACAAGTTATATTCTGAATATCACTTGTGATCATATGAATATCACAGAATATCACATAATATCACAGTATCAGTTGTGATATTCATAAACGTATGAAAACATTTAAAAACGGACGAAAACGAACGAAAACGTAAGAAAATGGACGAATACGTATGAAAACGTATGAAAGCGTACAAACGAGTATGAAAACGGACGAAAACGTATGAAAACGGACAAAATGGACGAAAACGTATGAATAATGAACAAAACGTAAGAAAGCGGGAAAACGTATGAAACGGAAAACGTAAGAAAATTGATGAATATGTATGAAAATGGACGAAAACGTATGAAAGCGTAAAACAAGTATGAAAGCGGCGTATGAAACGGACGAAACGTATGAAAGCGAAAAACGCGAATTAAAAAACCGTGAATAACGTGAATTCAAAAAAAAAAAAAAAAAAAAAAAACGTGAATTTAAAAAACGTGGATTAAAAGAAAAGACAAAAAAATGAATAAAAAAAACAAAAAAAAAAAAAAAAAACAACTTGGGTTTATAAAGGTAGCGAATGAAAATTCATAATGATTATATAACAACGTCGACTATAGCTTTGGTAAAGATTTATAATAAGTAACCTTAAAAAGACTTCTATAAATGAACAAGTATTCATTCTCGAAACTTCAAGTATTAACATTTTTGGGCCGTGCTTAGCACGGCCAAAAACACTTCCTAGTATATTTACAAGATCTTTTTGTATGTTTTCTCGTGAATGTGTTAATTTAGAGAGGTAAAAGTAATAAGTTGTCAGATAAATGTGCAATTTACTAAAAAAATGTTACATGTCATTGCAACGAAGTGTAAATATGAATAACCCATAATCTGAAAAAAATTGTCATGATCCAAAAAACTTAAGACACAAACACAAAACAAATAATTACACAAAACTTTGACACTCGAAAAATACAAATATCATATCTAAATTAGCGTTGCTGCAACCCGAGAGAACCGAATCACTCGTGAAATCAAAAGGTTGAAAACTTTATCAACACTACATCATTTTTTTCTCATACAGAAAACATATAACTACATATTTTAATTTAGAGGAGTGATACATCCACACAAAACCATCCACAAATAATATCCACACGCTGAGGTGGAAGTGGATGATTGGTTTTTTGTGGGATCCACTCTCACAAAAAACTAATCATCCGCTTGCAACTCAGCGTGTGGATTTTTTTTGTGGATGATTTTGTGTGGTTCTATCAAATTCCTTTAATTTATTCACACATCATTTTTTTTAGAACGACATTACATTTGAAATCAGACCCTCGAGTTAAACCATCCAAACGGGCAGACCCCGTGACTCGAACCACTAAAAGAGACCCGCTAAAGAAAACCCCTAAAACTCACGGCTTCGCATGAATTTTTTGTCTCTTGCGACACAAGAACAGTGGTTAAAACCTTTTGCGACACAAGAACAGTGGTTAAAACCTTCCCAAGCTCGAGAAAGAGCCCAGGTGGCCACATCATATAATACACATTCTTACAAAGCTCCTAATAAACTTCTACTCCACTTCCCCCTCCATCTCTATCGCTACACATTTGATTAATTCTTTACAACATTTTTCAGATCTCAACATGTCCAAAACAAACCATCATCACCATCTTCTGCATATTCAAATATTCATCTCAAATACTTAAAAACTAAGGTGACCTCAAGTCATGGCAGAAGGTAATTAATGTTACACAAATAAATTTCATTTTTCGCGAAATATCAAACTAATGCTCATATGAAAAATGTTCTCTTTGCAGATACTGATGATTCTAGCGGCGAAAAGCCAATGTACAAACAAATCATTGTAGCATCTTCCATTGGCTTAGTCATTGCTGCCACCATGCACTTTGGCTTCAAGAGAAAAAGATATCAAATCATGCCTCGTATACATCTTTCAGACACGGGCCAACCTTTGAAACTCGAGAGATTCCCTCAGTATGTTGGTAAGATCAAAAAAAATTATGTGGATCATTAGCTATATATGTTTCTATACGTAAAATGCGTGTGATCATGCAGCTAGACAAATTGGATTCTCTAATAGTAAGGAGTGTCCGCACTTGATTGGATTTGCGGCTGAATATATGGTGAAAGCAGAAGGGTGTGAGGAAGAGATGTATTTGTTTTTTTCCGAAGAGACAGAAGCAGATTCGTTGTTCATAAAATTGGTGGAGGAATTTGAGAGATGTATTTTGAGTTACTTTGCGTTTCATTGGAGCAACGCTCCTTTTATGATCACTCAGGTATTTATTTGTTGATCTATTTGAATACTAATCTATCTGGTATACATGGGTCTGATACGATTTCAGGTACTGGCTGGTTTGGAAGCACAAGAGCCCAAAAAGAAGCTCAAGGACATAGTCATGCAAGCCACTAGGTACATTATGGACAATGGTGGTTGTGATACGAGTAAAGATACTGTGAAAATACATCCAAAGCATATGATATATATTCACTAGAAACAATCTTAAATGTCGCATAAATAATGCAAATCTTAGTTCTAATATTTGAGGCAGTCGATCAATCATACAAACCTTAGTTCTGATTTTCATAGAAGTAAGGTGGTAACTTAGCAATTGACATGTGCAAGAACAAACTATAAGCAATAATGATAAATCTTTCCATTATGATTTTAAAGCTTTACAAATGTATCGATATTAATGAAATGGTTGATTTTGTGTATATTTGTAATGAGACAGGGAACAAAGATTTGAGAGGGTGACAAAGAACCTGAAAGTGGCAAGAGTGTTTACAACTTTGGTTGAGGAAATGAAAGCAATAGGCCTTGTATCTGCAGACGAATCACAATGTACTAACGTTATGGTTCCGATGGCCCACAAAGATAGAAGTCCTGTTCTTCTCTTCATGGGTGGTGGCATGGGAGCTGGAAAGAGCACGGCTCTGAAAGACATTCTTAAAGAGTACGTCATGAAGATTATATACCAATTACTCGCTTCATACCGTTAAAACGATAGCAATGCTTTTTCTTCAAAACATTCTAAACTAGAACTGCTTATATGAATGAGTTGTCTTTTTTGTCGCTGCATCACATTATAGGCAAAATTAAGAGGTGTTCAATGATTCAAAACCGTTTCAAAACAAAACGGGTCATTTTTAGTACGTGCTACAAGTCGTTGGGGTGGGTTGACCTACAAACACCTTTTTGTCCATCACTGTAAATATGTATTTGAAAAACCTATATTATTACAAGTATGATCTTTGAATATGACACTTTAGGTGGATATGATGGGTGACTTCCAAAGTATTTTAATTATTCGGCCCTCTTTTATCTTGAAACATAATTTGACAAATTCGAGATATAACAAAAACTGACCCGTGCATAAGTAACTGGGTTGAATGGACGCAGACCATTTTGGGCAGGAGCATCAGCAAATGCAGTGGTAATAGAAGCGGATGCCTTCAAGGAGTCTGATGTTATTTACCGAGCTCTTAGCTCCAGAGGCCATCATGACATGCTTCAAACAGCTGAACTGGTACATCTTAACACACACAAATATACAACCTTTAGCATGATGTAAACGTAAGAAGCCTCTCGTTTATTGCTAATAACACATATTATGTGAGTTAACAAAAACAATTTGATTCACAGGTGCATCAATCGTCTACAGATGCAGCATCGTCCCTGCTTGTAACAGCACTGAACGAGGGTAGAGATGTGATTATGGACGGAACTCTGTCGTGGGTCCCATTTGTTGTCCAAACAATAACAATGGCAAGAAATGTCCACCGTAAGCGTTATCGTATGGGACCTGGATACAAAAGGCACGATGACGGAAGTGTTACTGAAAACTATTGGGAGCAACTTGATGAAGAAAGTGAACCATTAGATGGTCATACTAGAAGAAGGCCATACAGGATAGAACTATGCGGGGTAGTTTGTGATCCTTATTTAGCTGTTATAAGAGGCATAAGGTACACTATATATCCGGAAAATACTTTTATGTGTTTAAAATATATTTTTACGAAGACATAAAGAAAAGGAGGCAAGATGGGCGAGTTGGTAACTGGCAACCCAACCCGGCCACTTCAGCACTTGCAAGAAGTCATCCGTTTTGACTTGTTAGAAACCTGCCTGTGCTGCCCATTTTGCTACCCTTAACCCAAATCTATGTCATTGAATTGATCAAGTTTGGTTAATTGTTAACAGGAGGGCAATTATGTGTAGAAGGGCAGTAAGGGTGAGGTCACAGTTAACATCACACAAGCGATTTGCCATGGCGTTTATGACATATTGCAATCTAGTAGACGGTGCAAGACTATATCTAACCAATGATCTCGATGGACCACCAAAGGTATACCTATTTTATTTTTTTCACAGTTTTATTAAATTGCTATCTCTCTATTGTAATAATATGTGAAAGAAATGTGTATAAAGTTGATAGGATGGAAAGAAAAAGAGAAGACGTTGTTGGTTGATCCAGATGAGATATCGGGCTTAAAGTTGGTAGAAAGTGTGAATGAGAAAGCAGACTCGATATATGAACTTTATAATAACCCAAACCCCATTTATGGAAGTGGCTCGGTTTGGCATGACATTGTCATGTCACCTTCGCGAGTGAATATTCAGAAAGAACTAAAACATTCTATTCAGAAAATCGAAAGCAAAATCAAGAAAGGATGATGTGTTGCTGACCAAACTGTTATAGATCTCTACAAATTCTTTGAATGTCATTTTGTATCAAACATTTGTTTTGCATGAAAGAAAGCTGTAAAACTAAATTAGATGAAGTGAATGTCGTGTTTAAATCTATTGAGGTAAAAAATATCTCAAAGCGGTTCTCACTATGCAGTAAGCAAGATATCCATCCTAATTACAGACTGACCAATGTTTGGCACTCATAATGAGATCATTTGTTGCCTCGATTCCATTAGAGAAATAATGGCATATTGGCATGTGATTCTTCATGACAGAATAATTCTGAACATCCAAGAGGAAGCGAGTTGCGAAAGAGAATCTACAAGATATATAAACAGACGGCTATGCAAGTGGGCGTAAAGGTTAAAATGTAACATGTTTCCATTCCTTTTGAGTTTTAAGTACGAAAAAATAGCTATGCATTAAAGCTTGCCAAATGAAAGAATATGATTCCTGTAAAGCAAGTTACAAGGTTGTAGTGTTTTACACTCCTCATGGGTCATCTTGAACAAAAAATTAACAGGAAAACAAAATTGCTGTCAAACCTACGTAACCAGACAAACAACATGATAGCAAAAGTATCAGTATATGCAACTTTTCATCGATCTCCATACGTTGCTTGCCTTACCCAATCCTCGTCTCTTATCTGCTCCACTCTTTCAAGTGTTTATCTTTATGATCAAGCAAAAGTAGTGTTTCTATGTAGGGAGTCACGTAGAATATAACTATTTTTCCAGAATTCCAATAATTAACTTGCTGTGAGTTAGGTTCATAAACGACAAGTTCATCCTCTTTTGAATCGTTTTTCTTTAAAATTATAAGTTCACCGCTCTTTCTGAATACAAATACATCTCTTCGTGATATATTTGGCGTGTTAATGGTATATAGCTTCGTAAACGATTTTGGATCACAATTCTGCATAATCCATACAGTTACATTGGACGCAGTATTGTTCTCAACCACAACAAGGGACTCCCTTAGCTCAGATATAAACAAATAAGTTTTACTTGTTAAACTCTCGGGGAGATATACTTCGGTAAATTCTTCACTTATCATATTAAATGACATAATCAGACGATAATAGTGATGTACACCATCCACATAGAAACTATCGTAAGCAAGCCAATAAATAAACTCATTAATAACTACCTGATAATACCCGCACGTAAATGATTTACGAGGCAGATTGCTACGTGGACTTCTCCAAAATCCTGAGCTCAATGTAAGAACTAAGAACCTCAACTTGACTAGGAATAGTCAGATATTCGACCTGCTCCCTAGTACCAGATGTAATCTTGACAAGCATAGGGTCACTAGTACTAGGAGAAACCCCAAAGCCAACAATAGTATGATATGATCCAGTTTGCAACATATTAGGCGCATCAATAGCAACTGATTTTTTAATTGTTGGATTCCAAATAATAGCGTTAGTCGTTCGAGAATCATTTCTGTTTCCACTAAAATCATAAAAACAGAACAAGCCTCCAGAGCTACCAACTAATTTTGAATTGTCGTATAGATTAACTGACATGGGAATATTCATGCAAGTCTTGTGACGTGGGAACGTATCATCGTCCACGATTGACACGTACTTATCATCGATATAATTAATTCATCGGATTCAATGCAACGTAAGAGAAGATGATGTTGCGACTGCATGACTTGGTGATCACGAATAAACTTAAAGCTATGAATAAAAGACTTCCATGATTTTGAAACGGATGTGAAACGAATCAGTGATTTGACGGGAAGTCTTTCATGATTTCGGCTTGGATTTCAAAAGGTATGTAAACATCTGCCATCTTGAGTTTGCGATTATAAATGACCTCAGTATAGAATACACATAGCTCGTTTATAGTATGGAAAAGTGCGAATATGAAAGCTATGTATACGTATAAACTGTTAAATATGTGCCCAAACCTGGTTTGGTCAATTACGTTTGCTTAATTATCATAGCTATGTATATTTAGTATAAATATGTATGTTCTTTTATATGTATTGCATTTACCAAAAAAATTATTTTCATTATCTCTGATATCATTTTAGACAATGGAAACTTCGTAGATGACACGTTTTATTGATGCTATATATATAGAGAGGATTAGGGGATAGGTATATAGGGCCATATAAACGTTTTATTGATACTCAAGATGGCAGACGTCTACACGTTTTAATCTCTTACGTTGCATTGGGCCATATAGAGGCATATATATCTACTAAAGAGATATAGTAGATATCAAAACAATATGTTACATTCGTGTTATAATTATAACCCCGAATTTGAATTTTTATTCTTTCATAAGCGCACTTATCTCTCGTAAGGATCTTATAAAAAGATAAAGTATATAAAAAGACTTGATGAACACAAATTTGCGATAAACAAACTATTAGAACATGACTAAAGTTAAATTGTAGATCTAGTATTTTTTTAAAATCTAATGAGACAATTCTGGTCATCTATTTCTTTATTAAAACAAAAAAATTGAACTTTTGCCTTTTTTTTAAAAATAAAATTAAATATTTCGCAAATCGTTAATCGTTACGCAAAATGAATCATACTATCGCGACGAGAATTAAATCATTTTTTCATAGAGGGGCACTTCTATATACTTTCGCCGAACTTTTTTTTTTCGAATTTTGTTTTCTATTACGGTTGGAAAATCACATGTGATTTGTATTATGATATCACACATGTGATTTATGAAATCATATGTGATTTATGAAATCATATGTGATTTGTGATACGAATCACATGTAATTTTTCAGACATAACTAGAAAAAAAAGTTCGTCGAAGGTATATCGAAATGCCCGTCTACAGAAAGAAAAAATATTCGTCGCGATAGTATTTTTTTTTTCACTTAACTATTTACAGTTTGCAAGATATTTTATATTTAAAAAAAGGTGAAAAATAGGTTTTTTTATTTTGATGAAAAAATAAACGGCTAAAATTAGTTCATATTTAGATAATTTTGATTATACATTGATCTAACTCATTAGAACATATATTCCAATTATGTAATCAACAAATGTTTAACATGTTAAGTAGTCTACGCTTTTTTGTCAATCAATAAGATCTATGTTATAAACGTATTATATGTTAGTGTAACAATGTCCCTGTGGCTAGAGGTGCACGTCCGAACCGATTAACCGAATCGTAATCGAAATGTAATCGAAAAACCAACCCGGTCAAAACCGGTTTTGATCAAAATCGATCCGGTTTTTGCCCAAACCGGCGGTTTGTAACCGGTTTGGAGACCGGCTTTTTATAACCGGTTATACGAACCGGTCCGGTTAACCGGATCCAAATCGGTTTTTATGTTTTTTTAAAAAAAAATTGAATTTCAAAATTTTGAATTTGAATGTAGAGCGGGAAAGGGGAAGGAGGGGGGCGGGTTTTATTTATTTGGGTTGAAAATTTACTATTTTGCCATTATATGGTTAGTATAAATTGAAAGGTTAATTATTTTTTTACTTACAACTTTTAAACAATCAAAATACACTCTAAAAAAATCAAAACCGAAAGTATTTCACTAATGGCAAGTTCAAACACCACCAACACCGAAGTTGGTTCAACAAGTGCAGCGACGATTGACCGAACTTTACCATGTGATCGTGTAAAAGATCCATGGGAAAACTTCAACCTCGTCCTAATGTCGGATGGCAAGAAAAAGGCTCAATGTAAACATTGCTTGAGTATAATGTCTGCTGATTCCAACTCGACGCTGAAGGCTCATATCAAAAACAAGTATTGCAAGGCACTCAAAACGGTTCCGGAAACCAGTCAACCGTCCATGGGTCGAGACGGGAGTATTTTTGTATACGATCATGATGTAGTTCGTGAACAATTTGCCAGTTTGGTGATTCAACGTGGTTTGTTGTTCAACCACTTTGACGACCCTTTGACGACGATAGTGTTTCAGAATTATGTCCAACCAATGTATAATCATGTAAGTCGTATGACTCTAAAACGCGATGCTATGAAAATGTGAAAAACGGCTAAATAAGATTTAAAAAATGCTTTTTTAAATTTAGATGTTTCTGTTAATTTAACAACCGATGTTTGGTCCGCTCCACATAATTTGCCATTTTTGTACCTTTGTGTTTCCGCACATTGGGTTGATCCCGAAAGTTGGCAAATGATGAAGCGAGTCATAGCATTTAAAGACTTTCCGGTTCCTCACTCCGGAGATGCTTTATACCAATTGTTGAGAAAAGTGTTTCATAAATTTCACTTGACGAAAAAAAAAAAAAAAAAATCAATAACGTTGGATAATACAAGTAACAACACAAATGCAATGTGCAGACTAAAAATGGAATACGAGCCACCTTTAAATGGCGAATTTTTTCATAGTCGATGTGTTGCACACATCATTAACTTGGTTGTGCAAGCGAGATTAAAAGATGAAAATTTGAGTCAAATGAAAGAAAGTTTTAAAGAATGTGTGGAAAACTAGAAGGGGGGTGGAATAGTTTTGCCGATTTTATGTTGATTTCAAAAACTTTAGATTCGATATTATGTGAAATCGTATGGATGTTGAGAACGTATAGATCTAATGATAATGTAAGCAAATAAACAAAGATAAGGGATAGAAATGACACAACCGATTTATAGTGGTTCGCTACAAGGACACCTTCCTTGCCCTACTCCACTCCCGAGTCACCTACTTGAGAGTTCAAGCACTATGTCAACAAACTCCTTCACTTGGCGGAGAAGCCTTCACAACGTTGCTTACACTTTATCCGGTACAAAGCTAGATACCGAGTCCGTAGTACGATGGACCAAACCAACACAACTATTACACAACAAATATGTGAAATATCAAATACAAGATTTTCGCTACGTAAATCTTGCGGAGTGACAAATCAATCAAGGACCCCTTGCTTGGATGACTTGTAGAATGCTCGTGATCTCGCCTTAGAAGGACCTATATGAGGATCACAAATAGAAAGAAAAGAAGAACAACTCTAGATCAAGTGATCTATATGTTAGAAGAGAATGAGAGTGTATGAGAGATTTAGTAAGAAGAGGGTGAGTTAGAATGAAGAAATGGCTCTATTTATAGGCAAATTTCCTCACTCGTTCACACGGATCCTTCCACTGGGATCCGCTAGCACAAAGCTAGGGATCCGTGGAACGCCCTCTTTGCCCATGGGTTTTTGGTTATGGGTCATGGGTTGGTCCATGGGTTATATCTAGATTCAATGTATCTAAGTATACATTGTATCAAGTCTCTTTGGGTATGGGTTAAGATCCATGGGTTGTGATTTTACCCATCCTAATTAACTATTACAACAAATGCTTTTGTTACTACATTTTTGTATTTAAAAGATTATATGTAAATGCTTTACAAAAATAACATGTATCCTTATAATTATACTTAAGACAACATTATATATGTTATCAACAAAACACAAAGAGATCGCAAAATATTAATAAACGCTTTTACGGTTTATTTGTATTAACAATCTCCCTTTTGTTGATGACAAATATAATGTTATGATGAGTAAAACTTAAGAATAGATGTAAGTTTTGAAAGCTCCTGAGTTTTACTTCTTCTCCCCTTTTGTCGAAACAAAAGTTAACCCTTGGAGGAAAAAATAGTCTACTTACTCCCCTGACGGTAGCTCCCCTAGTTTGGGCGCCAAGAGAAAAAATCTACAAAAGAAAGTTAGTAACATGCTTAATTGATCTTATGGTTGTCGAGAAACAAGATATGGAGCCAAGGTATGTAAACAAGGCCTTGTAATAAAACGACAAATTGTAGTGGTAGTTAAGCCACTTACAAGCATGTAAAAATAAGAACAAGACTTGTTCTTGAAAATGACAAAAAGATATAAAAGTGAAAAATAGTAGTAGAGATTCCTTCCATGCTTGCATAAGGTTATGGATGGAGGTTTTGATGAGTAATTGTATTGATGCGATCAAGGATGAGGTTGAGTATGAAACGCATTTCTTCCCTAACTTCTATTGCAATTTCCCTAGTGGATTGGCAATGTTCACAATGTAAATGATGTGGGTAATGAGTGTGGAAGTTTTCCGGGTTGTTTTGATTTGAGTTATGCGGAAGTGGTGGTGGAAAAATAGGAAAATATGGATCAAAATCCGAATGTTTGTGTGTGGTGGTGGAAAAGAACCTAGATGTTCTTGTAATGCGATGGGAGCTAGAGGTGGTGATGTTTCAAGATCTTGAAAATAGTATTTGGTGATGTGGGGGTGTGGAAAAGACTATTTCTTTTCTTTAGGTTGGGTAAATCTTGTTGGAGTCCTAAGGAGTTCCAAAGAGTTATTTTAGGTGGTGATGAAGTTGGTGTACTTGTTGGTGATGAGGGTGGTGCTATAATGGAAGCATCTTGTGGTGAGTTATTTGAGGATGAATCATTTGAGGTTGGTTTTGCTAAACAACAAGATCGGATACTAATCCGTGCGGATATCCTAGCATTTGATTGTGGTATTTTGGATGGTGGAAGTACAAAGGTTTGGATATCATGATTTTTTTTACTAGATGATTCTCCTAAAGGGTTTTTGGATGACATGATGAAGTGTGTTTGTGAGAAGGAGATGGAGTATGCAAGCATTTTGGGAGTTATATATATAGAAAAATAACACATTGTAATGAATGCTTGACCCAAAATGTGGATTAAAATCTAATGATTAGATATGAATTCAAGGCATGTGATCATGAGAACACAAGCATTAAAGAACATACTCCCAAAAATAAGACAAATGTGGATTTTTCATCCAAAATGACAAAATAGAAGTTGAAAATCGCAGATACGGATCCCACGGATCCTTCCTCGAGGATCCGTCCGGCATGAAGGCGGGATCCGTGGGTCTAGTGTTTCGTGCGGTCCAAAATTCTCCTTTTGGAAATATTTTTGCCTATTGTGTGCCTATATGCAAACTATTTGGAGTTGCGGTTATCTCGACCCTAAAAAGAAATAAAAACTAAACTAGAAGTATAAAAGTATCCTATTGAGATAACCCGAAAACACATATTTAGTACATAAGTACATAATCTTGTGTTGTCAATGCTCCTAATTCATTGTAGCTTAAATGAATGTACCCGAAAACACATATTAGTTATGTGTCCCTTTAGCATTCAAAAGACATGAGATGCAATGAAACGGGTTTTACTTTGTATTAATAATGAAAAAGCGATTTGTCCTAGACGTGAAAATTGCTTTTGTAAAATTGATACGGAAGGTATCATCCTTTTAGAAAACATTGTGAAAAGTAGGTTTTCTTTGAAAATGTGTATATAAAAAGTAGGAGAGCTATAAGTAAAAAAACTTATCTTTGGGTTTTGAAAATTCCGTATTGTTTGTGAGTTGTGCGTGAAATAGAGATCCTAGACTCGAGAGGGAAGAAGGCTAGTGTTTACATACCTTGTAGAGTCAAAATAAATTACTGACGTGTGTTCCATTAAACCAAGACCAAGGCAAGTAGGTTGAATTGTTCCCGCTTCAATGGTTTGGTGAGGACGTCGGCTATGTTATCTTCGGATGCTACCTTTTCAATAGAAATGTTCCCTTTGAACATTGTCTCTTAAGAAGTGATGACGAATCTCTATATGCTTGGTGCGAGAATGCAATACGGATTCTTGCTTAAGTCGATGGCACCTTTGTTATCACATAGAATGGCTATGTCGCTTAGATGAATGTCGAGTGTACTAACGCTTGTTTCATCCATAGTGTTTGTTGGCATGCTTTCTTGTGAGACGTACTCGGCTTGGTTGTTGATATTGCTAGAGCCGTTTGTTTCTTATAAAACCATGATGTTAAACAACATCCCATGAAAGTACACACTCCACTTGTACTTTTCTATCAACGTAATCCCCCGCATGGTCGAATCGCATATACAATTGTTTCTACACCCGTGCCCTTAGGATACCATAATCCTAATTGTGTTGTACCTTAATGTATCTAAAAATTCTTTTACGGCTTCTAGGTGTGAAGTTTTGGGGTTTTCTTGAAACCTAGCACATAGGCGGACACTAAACATGATATCCGCCTACTTGCCGTGAGGTAGAAGACTACCTATCATGCCACGATATTTAGTATTATCTACGGATTCGCCGTCTTCATCTTTTGTGAGTTTGGTGTCGGATGACATGGGTGTCCTAATTGGTTTCGACTCTTCTAGACCAAATTTCTTTAACATCTCCTTGATGTATTTAGATTGATTGAAGAAGATACCATCTTCTACTTGTTTAATTTGTAGACCAAGAAAGAAACTAAGTTCTCCCATCATACTCATCTCGAACTCGTCATGCATGATTTTAGAAATCATCACACATGTCTTGACAAGTGGATCCGAATATAATATCATCTACATATATTTGTACTATGATTATATGTGACTCTCTTTTCTTAGTAAAAGTGTATTGTCAACTAACCCCATGGTGTAGTTGTGTTTAACTAGAAATGACTTGAGTCTATCATACCAAGCTTTTGGAGCTTGTTTAAGACCGTAAAGGGCTTTCTTTAATTTATACATATGTTTGGGTTTTCAAAATCAATGAAGCCGGAGGTTGAGCTACATATACTTCTTCATTTATGACACCATTTAGAAAAGCACTTTTGACATCCATTTGATAAAGCTTTAGATCATTAGCACAAGCATACGCAAGAAGTATTCTTATAGACTCTAATCTAGCCACGGGGCATAGGTCTCATCAAAGTCTATTCCTCTTGTTGGTTATATCCTTGAGCAACGAGTCTAGCCTTGTTCCTAGACACTACTCCGCTTTGCATCTAATTTGTTTTTATAAACCCATTTGGTTCCTATTATGGTTTGATTACTAGGTGGAGGGACAAGTGTCCAAACATCATTAGAAACAAATTGATTTAGTTCTTCTTGCATAGCCATTACCCAACTTTCATCTTTATGGCTTCTTGTGTGTTCTTAGGTTCTATAGTTGAAACAAAACAAAATAAGCTACTTTGGTTTTGAACTTGAGATCTTAATGTTCGTTCATTTAGCTTTCCTATGACCTTATCTACGGGGTGATCTTTGGACTCTTTAATGTTTGTGATTTCACTAATTGAAGGTTCTTCTTCTTCATTTATCTTTTTCTTAATTACAATAGCTTCACTTTCTATGATCTCGTCATCGACAAGAGGTGGAGAGGGTTTGGGTGGACTTTCATCAAATTTTATGTTTAATGACTCTTCTACCTTCATTGTTTCTTTGTTTAATATGACGTAAGCTTTGCTATTAGGCGAGTAACCTAGAAAGATACCTTCGTTGATTTAGGATCAAATTTTGTAAGGTAATCTTTAGTGTTAAGAATGAAGCATTTGTTTCAAAGACTCTAAAATGATTTAAAGTAGGCTTTTGCCTCGGAGTAACTCATATGGAGTTTTACCTAAGATTGGTCTAATTAAGACTCGATTGAGTATGTATGTTGAAGTATCAATGACATTACACCAAAATTTTGAGGTATGGATTGTTCGTTAAGCATGGTTCTACTCATTTCTTGAAGGGTTCTATTCTTTCTTTCTACTACCCCATTCGATTGTGGAGTGCGTGGGCCGAGAAGTTGTGAGTAATACCATTAGCGTCACAAAAGCTCAGAATTGCACTTCATTATCGAATTCCCTACCATGATCCGTCCTAATAGACACTATGGGTTTTCCTAGTTGTCTTTGGATCTTTTGCTTAATATTTCAAAATAGTTAAAGGTTTCGTTTTGTTCTTTAAAAATTTTGTCCAAGTATACCTAGAGTAGTCATCCACTATTACCAAAGTATAGTAGTTGCCTCCATAACTTTGGATATCGGATGGACCAAATAAATCCATATGTAGTAATTCTAGACACCTAGTTGTGGACACCATGTTTTTAGCTTTATGACTCGAATGAGCTTGTTTTCCTACATTACAAGCATCACAAAAATGATGTTCATATTTTAACTTAGGTAGATCTCTTACTAGATCTTTGGATGATAGCGATTGAAGAAGTCGCATGTTGGCGTGACCCAATCTTGATGCCATAAGGTCAAGTATCATCCATAGAGGTAAGACATAGTTTGTCTTTAGGTTCATTACCGATTTTAATGACATAGACTCCATGTTTCCTAATTCCTCTTCCTATGGTTATGCCATTTTAAGTATCTTACTACGGTTTCGGTAAAAGTACATTGCACTTTTTATCACATATTTGTCCTATACTTAAGAGATTAAAGTTTAGGTTTTCTACGTGACACACATCGTTAATGGTTAGAGATTTGTTAGAAACCGTACCTTTACCGATGATTCTACTTTTGCTATTTCCAAACACCACATTACCTCCATTTACGGATTCATATGTGGAGAATAGATCCTTATTGCGGTCATGTGCCTCGTGCACCCGCTATCCTTGACCCATTCATCGGGTCTAGGTGGACCTTTAAGCACACCTAAAACAATAATAAACTCAAAGTTTGGTCCCCATTTATTCATGGGTCCATTAGTGTTAAACATTCCATTCATGTTAGACATGTATGGATAAGATGAGTATGCATTCCATGGAGCAAAGTTTTGAAAAGAGAAACCGTTTTGCATATTAGGGTTCCATCCCATTTGATGGTTACTTCTTGGATAAACGTTATTAGGTCTCCTAGATGCATTATGTTTTGAAAAGATGGTGCTTTGTTTCTTGCAAAAGTAGGATTAATTTTGGAGTGGATGTCTAGTGGTGGTATGAGTTGGTTTCTTCCTATTTACGATAACGAACTCGGTTCTAGATGATTAGGCTATGTTATTACCACTAGTTGTCACAGGATCCACGGATCCCGGTTGTACACTAAGGGTTCCCTTTTTAGGGGATCCAGTGGGATCCGCCACAACAGTGGGTCGGTTTTTCTAATTCTTTAACAAATTTTGTTTCTTTACTTTCACTAGTTGATGGATCAAGTTGTTGTATGCCTAGACCCTTTTGGTTGTTGCGGTTTTAACACCATCGAGTATTGTATCTAAAGTGTTTGTACTCATTCTAGCAATTTTAGAATCTAAATGATCAACTAATGTTTGAAGTTGAACACAAAGTTCACATTCACCACTTGCTATTTTACCCTTTTCCAAACGTTTTAGTTTTGCTTTTAATTCTATGAGTTCTTTATCTAAACGTTGGTTTTGACTCTTTAAAAGCTTGTTTTTGTTGATTAGTTTTAAGCTAATATTGCATAGTTTATCATATTCATTATGCAATGAGTCGTCATCAAGTGATGAACTACTATAGTATTCGTGACATACCTCGTCATTTGCCATGAGACAAATTTCTTCGTCCTCCTCGTCGCTCATTCCCCACGTGCCGCTCACGAATGCTTTTTGATCATCCCGTTTGGGACACTTACTAATAAAGTGGTTTGGGTCCCCACATTTAAAGCAAGTACGAACATCCTTTGGCTTTTCGTCCTCTTTGTTTTTCCGAAAGCCTTTCTTATCGTCATACGGTTGTTTGACGTATCTACCTTTTCTTCTAAAGAACTTTTTAAAGTCCCTTACCGCCATGGCGTACTCTTCATCGTCACTACTCGAAGATGAGCTCTCCTCATTGCTCGAAACCTTTTTGGCTTTAAGGGCAAGAGATTTGTGTTTCTCTTTCACCTTTGAGGCTTCGGAATCTTTAGCAAGGACAAGCTCGTAGACTTTAGGTTGCCTATGAGTTCATCGAGGTGAGGATTGTCAAATCTTTTGACTCTTCGATTGCCGTCACCTTGGATCTCCACTTCGATGGAAGTGCCTTAGATATCTCCTAACATGGTTACGGCTAGAAAAGGATTCATCAAGTGCTTGTAAAGATGTAATAATAGTATTAAAGTTAGCAAATGAATGATCTATAGTTTCCTCATCCGATATTGAAAATTGTTCATATTGTTGAACAAATAGATCAATTTTATTATTTTTAACTTGTTGGTTGCCTTGATGAGTTACAACTAAAGAATTCCAAATTTCTTTAGAGGTTTTAAGCATAGAAATTCTTCGAATTCCTTTTTCGGTAAAGAATTATATAAAACCATTTTGCTTCACTATTTTTAGAAAGCTTTTTCTTCATTTCATCATTTAGTTTATCATGAGGTATGTGAACTAAATTTCCTTTATCATCATTTGAGGTAGCCTCAAAATCACCTTCAACAATAATGTACCAAAGATCAATATCTTTAGACTTCACATATGTTTCGAATCTATTTTCCAATATATAAAACCATTAGTTTCAAGTAGTGGTGGTCGTTGCATAGATTGCCCTTTCTTATAATTTTCGAAACCATAGTGATCGAAAAGTTTTAAAATACAATTTTATTTTAAAACTTTTATAAACTTAGCTCTTGATGCCAATTGTGGAAAACTAGAAGGGGGTTGAATAGTTTTGTCGATTTTATGTTGATTTCAAAACTTTAGATTCGATATTATGTGAAATCGTATGGATGTTGAGAACGATAGATCTAATGATAATGTAAGCAAATAAACAAAGATAAGGGATAGAAATGACACAACCGATTTATAGTGGTTCGGCTACAAGGACACCTTCCTTGCCCTACTCCACTCCCGAGTCACCTACTTGAGAGTTCAAGCACTATGTCAACAAACTCCTTCACTTGGCGGAGAAGCCTTCACAACGTTGCTTACACTTTATCCGGTACAAAGCTAGATACCGAGTCCGTAGCATGGACCAAACCAACACAACTATTACACAACAAATATGTGAAATATCAAATACAAGATCTTCGCTATGTAAATCTTGCGGAGTGACAAATCAATCAAGGACCCTTGCTTGGATGACTTGTAGAATGCTCGTGATCTCGCCTTAGAAGGACCTATATGAGGATCACAAATAGAAAGAAAAGAAGAACAACTCTCTAGATCAAGTGATCTATATGTTAGAAGAGAATGAGAGTGTATGAGAGATTTAGTAAGAAGAGGGTGAGTTAGAATGAAGAAATGGCTCTCATTTATAGGCAATTTCCTCATTGTTCACACGGATCCTTCCACTGGGATCCGGCTAGCACAAAGTTAGGGATCCGTGGAACGCCTCTTTGCCCATGGGTTTTTGGTTATGGGTCATGGGTTGGTCCATGGGTTATATCTAGATTCAATGTATCTAAGTATACATTGTATCAAGTCTCTTTGGGTATGGGTTAAGATCCATGGGTTGTGATTTTACCCGTCCTAATTAACTATTACAACAAATGCTTTTGTTACTACATTTTGTATTTAAAAGATTATATGTAAATGCTTTACAAAAATAACATGTATCCTTATAATTATACTTAAGACAACATTATATATGTTATCAACAAAACACAAAGAGATCGCAAAATATTAATAAACGTTTTTACGGTTTATTTGTATTAACAGAATGTTTCATGATATTTTTAAAAGGGGTAATAAAAGATATAATAGCTACATTCGGTTGTGTGAAAATTCGGAAAAACCTTGGTTATCACCTAATTGGGAGTTTGAAACAAGATGGAACTCCAATTATCTTATGTTCATAAGTGGTTTAAAACAAAATGTGACTTTACAATATTTTCATGACAAATTGTCGGAAAAGGGTGAATGTGCTCCATTTAATGCCGAACATTGTGATACTATTGAAAAACTAACCCGATTACTTGAAGTTTTTGACAACGCCACAAAAAATTTATCGGGAGTTTATTATCCAACGGCTCATTTGGTACTCGAGCAACTATACTTGATGTCTTAAAGTATTTCCGCATTTGAATTTAATGGTAGTGTTTATACAAGCATGGTTTCCGGCATGAAAGATAAGCTTTTGAAGTATTTTGAAACTTTGCCACCGTTAATTACTTGTGCGGCCGCATTAAATCCATGTTATAATTTAAGCGGGGTAGAGTTGCTTATCGACTCGATTGTAACTGATTTGGGTTGTTTCGCGTCAAACCCGAACTTTGCTGACGATGCAAAAGAGTCCTTTACCAAATCTTTTAGAGGTTTGTGGGAATATTAATTTGAAAAATATTGTAACCCACCTCCTACTGTGAATGAGTCTTCTTCATCATCATCAAGGTTATTTAGAGAGAATCCGATACATGCTTTGCAAAAAAAATTAAGAGAGAATCCCAACAAACGGTCAAAGAGTGATCGTTTCGCGAACAATGAATATGAAAGATATACCACAACCGATTTTATCTCATATATTATGCCCGAACAAGTTGAAAACTTTGATGTTTTGGCGTTTTGGAAAGCAAAGGAAACAATGTTTCTCGTTCTATCCCGAATGGCTCTTGATGTACTAAGTGTACAAGCTACTTCGGTAGCTTCTGAATCCGCTTTTTCAACAACTGGAAGGATTTTATCAAATCTGAGAACACGGCTCACACCGGCTTCTTTGGAGATGTGTATGTGTTTGAAAGATCAATTGGACGCAATGAAGCGAGTGCAAGATAAAGCTAATATTGAAAATGTCGTAGAATTCGAAGAGGATATCTACGATGAAGAGGTGCAATCGGGTGAAATTGAGTTACTTTCCGATGAAAAAATAAGACAAGATGCAGCTGCTCAAGAAGCTAGGTTCAATGGATCCAATGAAGACTTTAACGACGCTTAGCTTTTCGATGTTTATGTTTACGCATTATGTTTTAAGTTTATGTATTTCCTTTCATGATGTATTTCCTTTAAGTTTATAGTTTATGTATTTCTGACGTATTAAATAAAAGTTGAAGTTTGTTAAGTGTAAGTTTGTATAAACGATGAAAAACGAAAAAAAATAAAATAAATTCCGGTTTCATACTGGTTAACCGGTTAAACCTGTTTAATTTTTTTTGAAAATTCAAATTTTTGGGTGGGCGACAGAGTATTTTAAAATTTTCAAACCGGTTTTATTTTTTTGAAAATTCAAATATTTGGGTGGTGGCAAAAAATATTCAAAATTTTACACCGGTTAAACCGGGTTTTTTGTATTTTCAAATTTTGAATTTTTTTTAGCAGGAAGGCGGGTAAATTTTTAAAATTTGATTTTTTTTTCATATTTACAATTTTGCAGTGTTGCATATTGGATTTCACAAACACATCATATCATAAACACAAGTAGGCGTACAAGATGAGGTTTTAGAGAGAGAAGAGTTAGAGGTTTGGGAACTTAGTGAAAGAAAATGAAAGTATTATTATGAGCTCCAACTCTACCTGGGAGGTGAGAGTATTTATAGTCTTACACAAATCGCCACCCACGGTCATGGATCGGGCATCACAGGGGAGTGCAGACCGTCCGTCCTCCACGGTGTTACTTAACTAAATACTACTTAACATTAAATAATCTATGACTACGAGCTATCTAACGATTACATATACTTGAGGTGACCGACTCTTTAATGACTGGATTTACTAAATCCTAACATGCAGTAAGATTAGTATAAATAGATGGATTGTGTTTTTATATATTTTCAAGTTTTATACAATCAAAAATACACTCTAAAAAATAAAAACCGAAAGCATTTCACTAATGGTTGATCCTGCACCGCCTCCGCCACCAGTGATTGTTCATATTTTACCGATAAACCGTGCACCAGATGTTTGGGATAACTACAACTACGACCAAATGTCGGATGACAAGAAAATGGCTCAATGTAAGCATTGCTTATGTTTATTGAAACCCGTTTCCAACTCGGTGTTGAAGGCTCACACATAGAAGTATTGCCATGCACTTGCAGTCCAGACCCAGGCTTGAGTCGACGTTGAATAGCTTATCGAGTTATTGATGTTTTATGTTTATGTTATTATGTGTTATGTTTTAAGTTTATGTATAATGTGTGATGTATTTCCTTTCAGTCGTATTTTCGTTCTATTAAATAAAAGTTGAAGTTTATTAATACACGAAACAAGAAAATGATGACAAACGACGACGGAAAACGAAAAAAAATTACATGAACCGGTCAAAACCGGTTAACCGGTCAAGACCGTTCCGGAACCGTACCCAAATCGGTTTCGACCAGTTGGGTTTTTTCCTCCTCGATGCCGGTTTGTAACCGAACCGGTTAACCGGCCAGAATGGTTGTAATGAAACAATATATATTGGGTGAACAAAATGAAATGAATGGCTCAGACGGGTGTATCTAGGGGTATCTTGCACTAAAGGTAAGTGCAACAAAAGGGTTTAACATGGGGGTCGAAAAGTCGAGGTGACTAATCGATAGACACATAAGGATGGGCTATTTGGGTGATAATCCTAAAAATATTGCCTTCTCAAACTGATTATTCCATATACATTAAGCGAACTCAACATACCTCGTCTATGGTCTCGAAATGATGCAAAGACCAGGTTATAAAGTTTACAAGCTACCGACACACTCATAATTTGGTGGATTTGGGTAAATAAGTGGAAACGGATAAGGTAATCTCACCATAAAATATCAAGGGTTATAATGTGCTTGGCTAAGGTCTAATCTAGTTAGGTTAAGAAAAACATGTCAAAATTTTAAAAATGGCATAATTTTTCAAAATAAACTAGAAAAACGAGGGCAAATAAGTTCAAGTAATAATTATACTCCCGTCCCCCCACTTGAGATGTATAAAGTCCCTTTTGTACTAAATGTTAAATAAAGGTGAAGAGAAAGTAGAATTAGAGCGAGAACTTCCCTAAAATTCGCTCCTAAAGAGAAATAAGGCCCACGAAGAGAATCGTGCCTTTGCTTAAGCATCCACGAGCAAACTTCATTCCCTGAAATCACACTAACCAACAAGCATTATTCTAAAAGGAAAAAGAAAAACAAAAAGAAATCTAACTCACTTTCGAAGGAATCACGGTTGCATTTAGCATATGCAACAAGCCTTTTAAACCACTTGGTGTCTCAAGTGGACGAGTGTAGTCTCGTGAGAGCTTACAGGGTACATACCCACAACTTTCATTAAAAAATAGTACAAGGTTATTGCGTTAATACTGGAAAAATTAGAACTGCAGGAGAATTACGACGTAACCCAAAAGAGGAGTTACGCCGTAATTGTGGTAAAACCTGGCATTCGGCTACTGGAGAATAGCTACGGCGTGACCATATAATGAGATTACGCCGTAATGGTTTATGTCTTGGAGAGAATCACCATTGAGGATATGTTACGGCGTAACCATGAGGATGAGCTACGTCGTAACTGTTGGACAGAACAGGTCCCCGTTTTAGTCACTTGTGAATTCATCTCCAATTCCTGCAAAAATATGTTAAAAAGACAAAACCCAACAAAAAATGAAATAAAAGAAATAAAAAAGATAACTCGGGTTGTCTCCCGAAAGAGCATTTTTCTTTATTACCGAGTCATTAAGTTAGACTAAAAGCCATGGGGCTTTACGGTGGCCTTCGAACCTGGACAACTTCTTCCATATCTTTCATCAAGTTGCGTCTGACCCATGCGACATTAGTAGCGGTGCGAAGAACTCCTTTGTCTCAATCTTTCGAATCTTGGAAAACTTTTTCCGGCCCCAAGTGGTACTTTGTGATCTCAAAATTTTCAGCTATAATTGGTGGCGGCCTTTTGTACGGAATACCAAGAAGCTTGCACCTCCGTTGTTCGTATGCCTCATCATCTGGGTCAGTGAACCCGTCTTGACCCTGTAGTTCAAGGTAGACCATAATTCCTTCTATGTTATCATCATCGGACTCAGTTCCCTTAAACCACTCGTCATTTAGTACGTCCTTAATAGGCACACGTTTACACTCTTATTTTTCATCCCCCATGTATCTTTGTTATCCTCATTCGTCAAGCCACTCGTCACCTTACTAGTATCGTGAGGAATCTCTTCACTTTGGTCTTCTTCACTCATGCAATCCTTCCAAATTTGTTTCTTAGTGGAAGCGTCCACTTTTCCTTACTTGATTTTGACCCAATCGTCAAATCTCATCTTATCTAACCAAGGTAGCTCCGTTCTCTCATTGTCATTGGTTGAGGTCCACAAAAATTTGACATCCCTAACTTTAGCTATGTTACTCCCCCGTTACAGTCATCGTTAAAAGGGTTACAAGAAGCCCAAAATATTTCACCAATGGTCTTTACCTTTTCACACCAATGCTTCCGAACTGTCTTGTTGTTGGTGTTGCTATTATCAACAATTTCATAATTTGAGATTGACTTGTTTGCTGTTTTATGAATTGTATCAATACTGGGGGTTTCACAATTTATGTCTTTTGCACATAGAAAATGGCATGATACTTATGCTAGCTCCCAAGTCGGCTAAGGCATTAATATTATGTAAATTATTAATAGAACAAGGGAGAATGAAACTTACTGGGTCTTTTTCCTTAAGAGGGATCTGATTGAGGACAACAGCTAAGCATTTGACATTCAACTTTACTTCGTTTTCCAAGATCGCACCATGTTCTTCGTTAGTATGTTGCTCAACTTTCCGAGAGTTCTTATTGTCATCTTCCCTTTTTGCTTGATTGGAGAAACAGGCAACTTCTTCTTCCATGTACCTGAAAGGGGTGTAGAGAGGTCTCCCGTTATTGGAAAATATGGCCTTGCAGGAACTATCGTCATTTTTTGAGCTGCCTTTATGAATTTCATTTGCCAAAATCCCAAATTTTCTTTCGGTGTTCTTTAAAGTCTCATGGTGAGCTAGGAGATTGGCTTTTGTTTCCACTTTAAAATTTTTGAACAAATTATCCCTATCGGTCTGTCTGTTGTTCCCGTTTCACAATCGTACAAAGTGTTTTAAAATAACTAATTGTGAATAATGACTAAAATAATGTAAGTAAAAACACACAAATTAATTTTCAACGTTTATATTCTTTATTAGAAATGAATCAGAAAGAATACATTACCCAAGTACTTGCGGAATAGCACTTGGGATTGAAATGACAAAGTATGGTATCTCCTCACTAAGCTCAGGCTAAGTCTGAGCACAACTACAAAGGTACCACTGAGCTATCTCAGGGACAGAGTTGTATTTGGAGGAGTGAAAGATGGCTTGTGTGTGTTTTACAATTAATACACGCGTTAAATCTTCACTCTAACTCTTATGCTATTTATACAAGTATGGTTTTAACTCTATCCTAGAGGACAAACCGACAGTTACAAAGACAAAATCTCGATATATTTTGTCTCACATTATAAAGGCTATATTTGGTAAGGACAAACAACTTTACGCTTGTCAAGATCGACATCGAGCCTTCGTGGAAAGTTGACTTCTTGAGGATAAGCACTCCGCCTTATTAGCTTCAAGCTTAACCGTTTTGTCCCCCATTCTTCGCCTTCTCACCTTGATCTTGTTCTTCAAATGATAATAGTTGGTGAGGAGTTTTGGGATTTAGTGAGTTATTGTCATCACCACCGAATCCACTATCTTCTTCTTGACTCGCCTTCACCCCTTAAGTTCCGCCTCATCGAGTGGAGATACTTATTCTTTGTCTCTTCGAGTATCCCGAAGATGACTCAATTTGGTGACTATGCGCTCGGTGACTTGTTAGCGCTTTTAGGATTAAACACTTAGGGTATTTTCTATTCAAATCCTAGACTTAAGGGTTTTGGGTATTCATCAACCCAACACGTAAACTGGCATCTTCTTCCAAATATTTATTTATTGATTCTTCAAGTGAAGGTTTTCTTTCTTCGTAAGGAGTTCGGTCTTTCCCATAGCAGAATCTATCATCATATCGTTGGAAGGGTCTTCCCTCTCCGTACTTAACCTTTTCGATTTGGGGGTTGTTGTTTTCCATCAAACCAAATCGTGACAATTAAAACTTGAGTTATAGACCCCCGTTAGCTCTCGAGAACGACCTTGGCATTACCAAGTACTACACTACACACGACCGAGTTCTCTGGCCGTTAGTACTTAGTAGATCATAAGTAAACGAAGTTTATAAATTTAAAACGTGATATATTTAATTAGCATCATGGGAAGACCACACGTTGATCATGTGATGAACAGACAAGGAGGATAAGTGGACTCTCCTCCTCGGCTCGTATACGATGGTACTTGTCGTGCGTCCCAACTACCATATGCCAGGCCATAATTTTTAACCTTTAGTGACAGTTGGGGAGTAGTGGTCCTATGCGTTCAGCATAGCCTGATGAGTCTCGTCAGGCCAAGTGTGGCCTGGTGATTTTAGCCGGGCCATTGTCAAGTGTTTGACTGATGCGCTTTGGTAATGGGCTTGATTCGTGCATATATTTAGTGGGCTTTAACCACTAATATTGATACGCTATTAAGTCTCCCAAGTCTAGTATTATATCATGCACAAATGATATGATGTTGTAATATGTAACCGAGTCCCCAATCCGTGTCATACTACCCGGGTTCCCCCTCAGGCTACGTGTTTCCAGGCTTATGTCATGTTTGTTTTGTTTAATAATCGAGTGTAGGTTGTTTTCGTCGATCAAGGTTTTTGAGCTATTTTGAGAAACGACGGGTATTTAATGTTTGCGTGAGAAGTGTGGGAAAATCCCTTTTGGAATGATTCGCTCTTAGGGATTTGATGTTTCGCTGTTGTCTTTTCGACTGCAGGCGGCGTCATCCTGACATTTATCAGCGGTGTGTTTGACAAATCATCTCGACTGTACATGACATCGATGTTGATGCTAGATGTACTCGTGTCTTTCCAGGGTGTACTAGTAAGTCTTATTCCATCAACATGTTACCAACCTCACATTAGCTAACTTAGCCCTATTCCAAACTTCCAAATCCGATCTCCAAATAATGGAATGAGAAAAAAAAAAAGACTGAAAACAGGGTTACATAGTGATATTTCATTGTTCTTTAATCCTATTAACAGTTTACAGATGTTAACACTGGCCAAAAGACAACAATGGTTATATTACTTCCTTTATAAACCCGCGTTTTTCCTAACAACACCATCTATCTACCAACTTACATATATCTACTGGTTATCGAGATGAATTGCATTTTGTTATTATCAGAACCACGGACGTTACAACATTGTTAAAGCATAAGCGACCACCTAACACCACAAAGTCAGTAACGAATTCGCATACACTAGAAGAAAATGATTATCATATAACTGTATCCGGATAAGAAAACTGCTGTCAAGGACCAACAAATGTCTCTTTATGTAAACCTTCTAGGAGTTGATCGTTTATGTTGGTCGAATTGGCTAATATAGATCCAGAACAAAAGAATCAATAAGTTGTGCTAGACAACCATCTTGAGTAAAGTTAAAAGAATTTAAGAATGAGATTGTAATTATTTTGGTTTACTAACCAACCACTTGCTAGTTAATTTGGTAAATTGTACAAATAGAAAAAGTGAATGTTTAACAATTATTTCCTAGATTTCATCATATCATGATCATTCTATCTGTAATGTATGTTGATTGTAGTTGACATCAATAAAATGGCTAGTTATCCCTCAGTAGTTCATTTATCTGTCAAAACAAACTGAGTGGTCTTGATTTAAATTATGAGTTTAAGTTTGGATTTAAAAAAAAAATATGTATGTTATCACCTATGTTCTGAATTGAATAAGTCAATATCTGTAACTAGTTTTAGTCATATACATATAAGATATAAGTTTGTGTGAAGATAATCTTTAGTTTGTCAACATCATGACTACAAAAGAATAATTATATCATTGGCCTATATACAGTGACTTGGTGATCGATCTGAATGAGCTACTTGTTTTCCGAATCAACCACACATTTCATGTTAGTATAAACATCGATCTTTCGGGTTTTCATGAAGAGAAAAAACTGGGACAAGAGTTTTATTGGGAAACCACAGATTTAATATTACCATCTAAAAATGGGTCATGATGTCTTCAAACAAAATGCTTGGTGGTCATTTTGTTATATTTACTAGTCTAACAAAATTTTATTTACTATAAATGTTAACGTTTGAGAATGCTTCAATATTGTTACCTCATATTGAGCGAACTATGCGTGTATACGTAAGAATATGAAAGATTAGAGATTCATGAAGTTCGTTGAAAAATATCTCTTTGAACGAGTCTAGATAATCTTGGTGTCGCCACTATTGGTCGTGTTTTACACATCAAGATATCAAGAAATACCTTTTTACTGTCGTGCCATATAATTAGCCTCGTCAACTAAGGTTTGCGAACACTTCAATTATAGTTTGAGTATGTTAAAGCATTTGGTATGACATAGCGAAACTCAATATATATTTTTAGGTACCCTCATTCACTACTTGAACAACGTTACCGCCTCTTTTGTGTGCCTCACCTCATTCGTGAACCCCCTTTCAACCAAGACGAGTACCAGATGACATGATGCAACGTTGATCTATTGAGTTTAAGATGTGACTTTGCTTCAACTTTCTGGTAATGTTCAAACACCATCTCATTGGAGTATAAGCACTCAAACTGAATTTACGTTGATATTGGTTATGTTTTGTAACGATTACGTGTGATTCCATATGCGTTATCTTTCATTTTGGTTGGAAGCTGTTCTAATATTTGTTTGTCAACTATTTGCATTATTGATTTAGAGCATAACTATGTTTGTAATTAGCTGATAAAATACTGCATATGATGTTCTACAAAGTCTAACAGGTTGCATACAATGATACACCTTTGCACTTGATAATATTCTCTAACACCTAGCCATTTTAGAATTTTAGCAAAAACAAACATGTAAACTGAAATAAATAATAATGTGTATTGTTTAATAAGCTCCCTTAAATTACATTTTGATCATCTATAACAATAAATATGTACCTTAGTACAATATACAACAAGTTACATGTATTTACTTTAACCTTTAGTTAAAAGATATAGTGTTCATCCTTGACCACATTTGAAACACCATACCACACTCGATTTTCATCCATTTCCCCCGATTCTCGAACCCACACGTAACCTAATCACATTAGCATCACACAAACAAAAAAATTCACAAAACGACCATCAAACATTCCGTAAAACCGCTTAAAACCACGAACCAGTACTAAAAACCAAACGTTTCGACTATCATCACTTCAAACTCAAATTTCTCCCAAACCACTAATCGTTAACGACAATGTAAATACTCGTTACGAAGCCAACTTAATTCCCTACAAAACCAAAAAAAGTTTATCAAAAACCATCAACTAAAACTCAAGATACAGCTAATTAAATCAAGCATAGAAACACAACTACATAGCCCATCTAAATAAAATCTTATTACAACCCCCATCCAATCCACCACACAGCATCATCTCACAACCATAGATCAAATCTCATATTTTATAATCCAACGGTCAGATTTAATCCAACTTCAATCCGTGTGCAGCTGTCTCAACCAATCAGGATTCACTATCCGGATATGCCCTCATATATAAACCCCCATTCATTTTCATCTTCCTCACACTCACATTCACTCTCTTCTCACATTCATCTGATAATAATAACTCACAAACCCTAACCCTAATTGAGAAAAATGTCGACTGAAGAACCAATCGCTGCCACTGAAGTTCCGGCCACCGTCGAACCTACCGCCGACGATGCTCCGGCGACTGAAAATGCTCCCGCCGCTACTGAAACTAAGGAATCCAAGCCTAAGAAAGCGAAGAAGGCACCTGCTGCTCGTAAGCCTAAGAGTACCGCTGGTCATCCTACTTATTTCGAGGTTTGTAACTCATTTAACTGCTTTATAACCGGTTTAACTAAGTTTGTTACATTTTGTGCTATTTTTATAAAAATTAGGTTTAGATGATAATTTAACTATTTTTATAAAAATGTTGTTAGTGAGGTGATTAATTAGTTTTATAAAAATGTGTGTATACAGATGATAAGTGAAGCGATAGTGAGTTTGAAGGAAAGGAATGGATCGAGTCAGTATGCTATCGGGAAGTTTATTGAAGACAAGCACAAGAATCTGCCTGCTAATTTTAAGAAACAGTTGTTGAACCAGTTGAAGAAGCTTGTTGCTAGTGGCAAGCTAGTCAAGGTCAAAGGCTCTTTCAAGCTTCCTTCAGCCGCCAAGCCAGCTGCTAAGAAGAAACCAGCTGCAGCCAAGAAGAAACCAGCCGCTGCTAAGAAGAAGCCAGCCGCCGCCAAGCCAGCTGCCAAAAAAGCTCCAGCTAAGAAGAAACCAGCCGCAAAAGCTAAACCTGCTGCCAAAGCTAAGCCGGCTGCTAAGGCTAAGCCAGCTGCCAAGGCAAAGCCGGCTGCTAAAGCTAAGCCTGCTGCTAAGGCTAAACCGGCGGCTAAAGCTAAGCCAGCCGCCAAGCCCAAAGCAAAGGAAGCTGCTAAGCCTGCAGCTAAGGTAGCCAAGACATCAGCGAAATCAACTCCAAAGAAGGCGGCTGCTCCTAAGGCAAAGGCGGCTGCGGCGAAGAAAGCTCCTGCGGCTAAGAAGGTTGCGGCTAAGGCGGCGCCGGCTAAGAGAGGTGGGGCGACTACAAGGACCAGGAAGTGAGGATTGTTCTAGAAGGGAAGGGAATTGGGGTGTTTGGTTGGTTGTTTGTTTGAATGTAGGGAATTAAAATTTAGTTGTAAAGTTTTTAATTTAGGGTGTTTGGTAATGGGTGTAATGAGATTGTTTTTTATGCCCAGATTTAAGTTTAGATATTTGATGATGAATCTCAATATTATTAGTTGTTGTTTATGTTAATCTTAATTAATCTCTAAATCTAAGTTCAAAACTCTCTGTTTAGATGCCTGATTATTGAATTTCTAGATCTCAAAATAGTTGGTTTTTACTTTCTGCAAATATCGTGAAGTGAATCTGACGTGGCTATTAAAAAGGAGTGTGTGTTAGACGTGAATAGGGCGAGATATCGATCACGGTGGTATGCTTTTTATTTCAACGGTGGTATGACTTAAGATGACACAATAGTACTGTTTGCTACAGTAACTGCTATAGTAACTTGTCCCCTTGTCTTTTTTTTTTTTTTTTTTTTTTTTTAATAGAAATAAGTGTGTATAATATTTGAGTGTATAATAATGTATATAATAAGTGTGTGTGTAATAATGAGTGTGTGATATTAATGTATTGTATACGATAATTATTTAGTTTGTATAATAAAGACGCTAAATATTACCACATTAAATAACCTCAAAACAACAACTTTTATTATTAAATTAAACGTCATTAATATATTATTTAAATCACCAACATCTACTACATATGAAGATTATTCATCTCGTTTAATAACCTGCAACAACAACTTTTATTATTAAATTAAACGTCATTAATATATTATTTAAATACACCAACATCTACTACATACGAAGATTATTCATCTCGCTTAAAAGATCGTGGGCCAGACCCGATCGACAAGCGTGATCCTCGTGATTCCTCGCCAATTCTAACTCCATCTCCAAATCTTTATTTTTGTCTTTAACAACTGATCTCATTATCTTTAAGAACGATTTGAAAGATCACGTTGAAGATGAGGCTCGACTTAAGTACTGCCTTTCAAATTCATCTTCCCATTGAGATCGACACCATAGTCGTTTGTTCCTACTACATTACATACGTAAGAAAATAATAAGAAACGTAATTTTAACAAACAAATTATTTACATAAACCCTAAGAACGTATGATTATTTACCACGTAGAGGACGTCATGTCTGATACGGTAGGGAAAGGATTTCGTGGATTTCGCTCTATAATAAATCCTCTATTACATCGACACTAGAAAGGATTTCCGCCAATTCGACCAAAGAATTTGCATGAATCAAGTCAATCATTTACAACATAAAACATGTATCATTTACAATGTTATTATTAATTTATATATAAACAATAATCAATCATTTACAACATAAATCAAGAATCAATCATTATGTTTACAACATAAATCATTAATCAATTATTTTCAACATAAATCAAGAATCGATCACTATGTTTATAATTATTTACAACATGAATCATTCACTATGTTTATAATTATTTACAACATGAATCATTAATCATTTACAATGTTTTGTATGTATATATTATTTACTAATTTGGTAGTCGATGCCTATATAATAATTCCCACCGATGCAAAGATCGGATCATGCCTCCTCCATTGTGGGTGGAGATGCGGAAGTGGAGAATGTTCTGCTCAGCGTCGTAACAATGTAATGACCTACCGTTCCCCACACGGCTATCACAAGGGGCGGTTTCTTTGTGAGAAGTCTGGACCATTGATAAGCGGAAAACACATATTCCAACCCCGCGAGATATAAATGCAACGGGTCGTCTAATCGATTCTGCAATAACCAACCCGTGTTTGGCATGTCCATATAGCGATCGGTCGGTGCATTTCCTTCTCCGGACCAGTCTATTGTACTGGCGAGTTCGTTAAAACCATCTTCCCCCACAAACCCATGTAAACACGCCAATTTAGGTCCATCTGTTGCAATAACATCCGCTTAACTTGGCGCCACCAATCTTGTTGTTCCCAAACACCATGGGCAACGCACCGAAACCCACAATTTCCGTCACCCACCACATTATATATACTGATTATGTATGGATGCCAAAGGACTGGAAGCATACCCATCAACATTTCGCTTTCTGCATCTCCATTGTACAACCTGTGTCTTGTCGACAAAGGACTAGGACCCGTGAAAGAACTATGTCGGGCAGGCTCTTTGTTGAAGTTCGGGACTTGTCTTGATCTTGTAGCGGTGCTTCTTCGGTGATTTTCGGTTGGAACTTCATTCAAGTCCGGGTCTTCATTCAAGTCCGGACTTGTGTAGCCTGCCCATTTTGTCCTTTGCGCTCGGACGTCCACGGTATTTTTCTCGAATAACAGTTCCCGTGTGTCATCGATGCGGTTGGTATATCGATCTCAACTTCGTTAGCATATTATTCTTGACAAACGACGGCGCTTTGGTAAAACATTCTGAATTGTCGAATGTCATCTCTAAACGAAGTATCATCATCATCATCATCATCATTCTTGGAAGAGCCATCTTGAGCGGTGGCCTATTGATATTAGGCCACGGAACACGTAGGGTTCTCCAAAAATATTAAGTTCTTCTAGTGGAATGGGAGTCCCAAATCATTAAAAGTGGTATATTACAATGACGCCTGTAAATCACTAATATTAATGGGAAAACAACTTGATAGTTATAAATGTACTTACCATGAATCACATAGTATTGCATCTCGTGAAAGCATGGCGGTCCGTAAATTGTACGCAACTTATGGCTACAATCTTCTACGGTGATAGACCGATGGAGTTCTTTGTGCATGAGTTGGAAAGCATGGTGAGAAACTTTATACCACAATTCTTGAAATAGTGGAAAATTACAATCATTTATTTTCTCACGATGCTTCTATTTAAACTCTCTTTATCGAATTTTCTTGAAAGATAATCTTATCGATCGCACTCAACAACCTGTCTAAATTGGATTGTGTGTCGCCTAAATATAATTTCAACAACGCGGTGAGCCTCAACTCTACACGTTGTTGTCCGGCGAAGGCGATATTCATCGGTGATGTACGAGACAAACATGTATCCGTAATCTCGCAGACCGATTATCCGAGATACTCACGATCAAAAAAAAAACGATGAATTAATCAAAGGTCATTCGGTGCTTATTAATTGAATAATAAAAAAATATATAATTAACAATTTATTACGCTCAAGGTTGACCAAGCGTTGTCGTGGCGCTTCATCTTGTTGTTCGAACAAGGGCGTGTTGAGCTTTAACCAACCGATCCCATCTCTTTAATGGAGTCATACTCATCTAACCCACCGCATCTGCTTTCTCATAAACCTCATCAAATTTTGCTCTATATGCCATCGACAGAGTAATTTGCGGCGGTAGGGAATTCTCGCTCTACATGCCCCAACCAACGCTAAATCTCGCTTCGGTGACAATAACACGTGGTAGTATCTTTCGTCTATCACCTCTTTTATGCGTTGCAATACCCATTCAAAATTATGCCCCTTTTCACCGTGTATAAAGTCAGTACGCCATTGAAAATGTTTTATTCGTTGAGTTACTCCAACAATTTCCAACAATGGCAATTTAAACCGTGGTATTGTACGTAGAGTCCATCAACATGATTTCGAGGAACGACGCCATAGAGCATTCAGTGGGGTGAACAAAAATAGCTCCTCAAGCTCATTATGGTCATTCACCCTCGGGTATATGCATAACTGAATCCGCGGATCGCGTAAAGGACTTGAATTTGAGTTCTATCACTACTCGCCTCCGGAACTTATCAAGTGCGTTATAAATAGTTCTAACGCTAGACACGTTATCCGGATTACGTCCCTTTATTGTCGAAAGTATATTACGTGGTGGTACGCTATACTCGACAATTCTTTGACCAAACTCAACTCATCATCTTTTAATCGCATTGCATATGGCATACCATGCAACGACTCTAGCAACTCATGATTATGGCTATCACACTTCACCCTCAAAATCCAATTATATTGTGTTGGTCTATATTTCGCAACTAATCGAATGGACAATTGCTTTTTTTGTTTTGGTTTTCCGCTTTCCCACTACCGTGATATTCATAAATCCCGCTCTTTGTACACATATAATTAATTTCCATCATCGACCATTTTCGATTTGGTTCTCTTTTAACAATGACAAAACCGAGCCCCGAGGCTATATTTTGCACCCACTCGATTATTTCTTCGTGAGAACGGAAAGCCCGAAAATACATAACAAATTTTATAACACACTTTTTTAACTAATACTTTTTAATACTTTTATAACGGAAAGCCCGAGGCTATATTTACCACTTGTCGATAAATGGGCAATCCTCCGATGCTTCCTCGTGAAAACGGAAAGCTCGAAAAATAAAAACACAACATTTAAAACTAATACACAATTTTATAAATAATTTTTTTATAAATAATTTTTTAACAAAGTTTTATTAAAACTTTTAAACTAATACTTTTATAAATAATATACTTTTATAAAACTTTTAGTAATATACTTTTATAAAACTTTTATTAATAAAACTTTTATAAAAACTTTTATTTATATATGTGTGTGGTTATGAAAGTGTGTATGCACTGCGTGTCGCTTTTCTTTCTCTGTCTTGAGTTGATATGTTGCCTTCTCTCTCTCTCACCCCTCATTCAGTCAACTATGTTTCTCTCTCACTATCTCTATCTCTAAACTTTTAGATCTAGATCTAAAAACATATAAGATCGTGGTGTTTTGGTTATGTTGTGGTAATCTCACATCTTGTGGTTCTTTGATGGTGAGTTTGTGATGTTGAGTTTGTCATGTTTGGGTAACTGGGTACTTTGATGGTGAGTTTTGATGTTCCTATCATTTATGGGTAGATTGTGGGTTTAATTTCATGGATTTGTAAAAAAAAGAAACGCCTATTTTTTTTTTTTTAGGTTTGTAAATCTGGGTACTTTGATGGTGATTTTGTGATGTTCCTATCATTTATGGGTAGATTGTGGGTTTAATTTCATGGATTTGTAAAAAGAATAAGAAACGCCTATTTTTTTTTTTTTTTAGGGTTTGGTAAATCTGGGTACTTTGATGGTGATTTTGTGATGTTCCTATCATTTATGGGTAGATTGTGGGTTTAATTTCATGGATTTGTAAAAAAAATAAGAAACGCCTATTTTTTTTTTTTTTAGGTTTAGTAACTGGGTACTTTGATGGTGATTTTGTGATGTTCCTATCATTTATGGGTAGATTGTGGGTTTAATTTCATGGATTTGTAAAACAATAAGAAACCTATTTTTTTTTTTTTTAGGGTTTGGTAACTGGGTACTTTGATGGTGATTTTGTGATGTTCCTATCATTTATGGGTAGATTGTGGGTTTAATTTCATGGATTTGTAAAACAATAAAAACGCTTATTTTTTTTTTTTTTTAGGGTTTGGTAAATCTGGGTACTTTGATGGTGATTTTGTGATGTTCCTATCATTTATGGGTAGATTGTGGGTTTAATTTCATGGATTTGTAAAAAAAATAAATAACGCCTAATTTGTTTTTGTTTAGGGTAAAAGCAGTTACAAACTGCTTATGTGAGAGGCTGATTATGTGTTGTTATGTGAAACTGCATGAGTTGTGTGGGTGCAAACGGGTAGGTTAACACCTTGATCTGCCACCATTGAGTGGTATGAATACCTGCTGCCTACCCCACCATCCACAGGGCTCTGTGTGGTTTCTTTGGGAAACTGCTTATGTGCTTATGTGGCTATGACATAGGTATGACACAAATAGTACTCATGTGCTTATTGAAACTGCCTGAGTTTTGTGGGTGCAAAAGGGTAGGTTAACACCTTGATCTGCCACCATTGAGTGGTATGAATACCGCTCTGGCCTACCCAAATCCACTGTGCTCGTGGGTTTCTTGGCAAACCGCTTATTGCACACAAGGCATTGCACACAGCTCGATTAGACCCGTTGGAATACTACGTTACTGAGTTGGGTTATTCATACGTGGCTATGTTTTTATTCATACTGTGGCTACAATTTTATATAACAAATCGCTTATATGCTTGATAAGCGCTTTATTCTTATAAGTCGATTTGAAAATTGTTTTTTAAAAAAAAACCGAGATAAGGCAATGATGATTTTGCAAAAAAAAATTATTTTGCAACCTTTGATGTTGCAAACCATATATGATAAATATGATTTTGGCTTGGCATTTCGAATGGACGGCAAAATTTTTTATTTTCATTTTGCAACCTTTGATGTTGCGACCATATATGATAATATGTTATACTAAATCCGAGCCTCATTATTATCTCTTATTAATGTGTAAAATTGTTACCTCTGTGATTGAGACATATCGTACTGAGATATTTGAGGTTTCTTTGTGGTTTGTTAGTTGCGGCTTTCACTTGCAGCTTGTGTTTCACTAAAATTATAGCCACCGTATAAATAACTTGATGATGTTTGTATGATGGTGAGTGCAGCCTGAGATATTTGAGGTTTCTTTGTGGTTTGTTAGTTGCACTTTCACTTGCAGCTTGTGTTTCACTAAAATTATAGCCACTGTATAAATAACTTGATGTTTGTATGATGGTGAGTTTGTGATGTTGTAACTTGGTGATGTTTGAGGCTGAATATATTGAGATTCTTCACTAGTGACTATTCACTTGTGACTTTCTTGTGACTTTCTTGTGACTACCTACCAATCCTACAGATGGGAGGTTTCACTTGTGACTTTGGGAATCTTGCTTTTGCTTTTGGTATTGTGCAATCTGATCTGTGCACTTGTGTGCGATCATGCATGATTGGACAAAATTTTTTTCAAAAAAGGCGATGACGATTGGTTTTATAACGAGCGGACGGCAAAGTGATTTCTTTATCACTTTGCAACCTTCATATCCGAGCCACACACTTTTCTAAATCACGCACTTGCACAATTTTGTGTGCTAATGCACTTGGACAAAGCCGCTTCATATCCGAGCAATTTGTGCAATCCGCTGCATGTGCTTATGCACTTGGACAAAAAATAAAAACTAGGCAATGATGTAATCCGAGCTCGTGTCCAATCTGCTTGTGCTTATGCACTTGGACAAAAAACTTGGCGATGATGAAACTCTAATCGAGCCTTTATTCAATCCGCTGTGTGCTATCGACTTGGACAAAATCTGCTTACTGTGTTCTTGACTTGGACAAATTTGCTTGTGTGCTACCGCACTTGACAAATCTGCTTTGTGTGCTTATGCACTTGGACAAAAATAACTTATGACAAAAATACATTTTGGGACAAAATAACTTATGACAAAAATAACTTAGGACAAAAATAACTTATATTGTTTTTGGTTAAAAAAAAAAAAAAAAAAAAGATCGTTGTTACTGCTGATCATACCGTCTTTATTCTTCTGATCACTCATCTCTAGACCCCGTGTAAATTCCTACGGGTAGACCCCGTAGGAATAGTATGACCCCGTGAATAATGTGATCGAATTTTGGTTAAAACGTTATCCTTACGCGCGTGTCAAGGAATGCTGTTTGTAACGTCCTTTACAATGTACACTACTGTCATCAATTTTTTGTTTTTGGGTAAATCAATTTTGCAATTTAATACCTCTACACATAATGTATTACAGTAGTAGTTAGATATCAATGGTCAAAACGAACATAAGTTGTTGGTAGATCAACTAACCTTTATTACGGTATAAATTGTGGAAAATGATTTGACAGTCCGAACTCCGAAAGCATCAATTTAAATGCAGCACATCTAGGAGGAACTTGCGTGTACAAATAAGTTTCACAGGTCAAGATATACTTTAATTATAGCTGGTAGGATATATATTCGCACAATACATTGAAGTGAATGCGTTTTGTATTTACATTCAAGTTTAATACTGTAATTTCTATAATTGTGTAAGTTAAAATTAAAGATAGTTTAGTACATCTCTTATGCTTAAATTTCAGTTAAATGTTTTGGCCTTAATGTGTTTTATATGTAGCTAAGATAATTTTAACCTCATGAATGTAACATTGAGTAGTTTTTCGGCACACTATGGTAATCAACAACATTACCTTCTTACAAAAGAAAACAGTTTGAAAATTAGTTCCTTCCACACAAAGTGAATCACATGTCTCAAAGTAAAAATTGGATATAGTATCTTGCCTTATTACCCCAACTTCATAATATAATTCTCTCTAATTTATTCACAGAAGTATGTTTTTATGATTACATTTGTGATTAAAAGATTTTGCCAACATATTATCTAGCTTTTGTAGAGATTTATGTCGCAACTAAGGGCATAAGGTGTCGCAACTAAAGTTCTGGAATTAACACCGCGCCACATTAACTTTAACATTTTACATTAAAAAAAGAAAAACACCCTTTATCATAACACCAACATAACATTACATTTTGGGCTCCACTTGTCTTTAAAATATAAAAATTACAAATTCAACACGTAAACTAATACTTCATTTAATAAACAACATATCATTCTATTAATAACCATGAAAATAACAATGAAGCTTTCAATATTAAAACATTACATAAACATTAAATAAATATTACATAAAATACAATACGAAATACGATACGATACGAAAAAAACACATATGAACTAAAATACAATACGATACGAAATACATAAACATAGCTTAATCTGAATGCTCTGTGAAAACTAGAAAGGGGGTTGAATAGTTTTACCAATTAAACATTCGTTTTAAAATATTTAGATCGACTTATGTCAATCTATTTATTTGTGTATGTTGAACATTGATAGATAGATATATAAATGTGTAATGAAAGATAAAGAGCAAGAGACACATAACCACGACACGAGTATTTATAGTGGTTCGGCTATAAGGACACATTCCTAGCCCTACTCCACTCCCCGAGTCACCTACTCGAGAGTTCGTAATCACTACACGACACCAACTCCTTATGGCGGAGAAAGCTTCACAACGCCGCCTACTCTTTTTCGGTATTAAGCTGAGACACGGGTTCTTCCACAAGGTAGAACCACACCTATCACAACGTCAACACCCTTTATCCCAGACTAGGCTGAATACCGAGTTCCATTACAATGGAGGAACTACTACCTAACACTACACAACACCTATCCCAAAGGAGACCCACTCCTTATTACAACATCATCAAGGATATCAATATCCTTGGATATAACCTATCTCTATTTGTATATCGATGCACCTCATCGATTATACACCCTTGGCATCTTTCACTAATGCCACTTGACTTGACTTCTAGGCATCCTTCACTAATGCCCTTGACACGGACGTTTGATATCTTTCACTAATGTCTTCATCTTGACTCTTTCGGCATCCTTCACTAATGCCTTTGACACGGACGTTAAGCACCTTTCACTAACGCTTTAGTCTTGACTCTTTCGGCATCCTTCACTAATGCCTTTGACACGGACGTTAAGCACCTTTCACTAATGCTTTAGTCTTGACTCTTTCGGCATCCTTCACTAATGCCTTTGACACAACACTTCTATGGAGGAAGAGAGAACTATCAACAAGAGAACCTCAATAGTCTTGATGATGACGAAGTATGGCAACTCATGGACTTGAGCTTGCTTGACTTCAAGAGGTGGTGATCTCGCCTTTAAGAGGAACCTAGAGAATCACACAAAAACAAAACACAAACTACATAGAGAGATCCTTAGGATCTGAGGTTAGAAGGTTACAATACTTGGGGAAAGTATGTGTGGGATTGGCAACCCAAAATGAAGAAATGGCTCACTATTTATAGAGGAATTTTGGCTACTGTTCCACGGATCCGACGGATCCCTCCTGGGGATCCGTGGGACGCTCCTCTTTGCCCATGGGTTTTGGGTCATGGGTTATGGGTCATGGGTCCTAGACTTTGAACCATGGGTATCCAAGTAGATACAATGTATCTACAAGTGCAATGCATCTAGTCTATGGGTCATGGGTTAAAACCATGGGTCATGGATAATATCCATTTATGACTTATGCATGATGTCATGCAATGGGTTATGGGTTGTGCTCTATAGGCATAGGTCATGGACTTTGAGTTTTACCCAACCACATTCAATGTATTTAGTCAATGGGTAAAATACTTAAACTTCTACCCATTGTATTACCCATTATGATACATACTAGTTATGTATATATTTGCCCAATATGTAAACACTAGTTGTTGTACATATGTATTACTAAATCATAAAACCACTTTTACTTGTTTAGTGTTTTATGTGAAAACGTAAGCGTGTTAGTAAATTATTGGCTCAAACCATTTACGTATTTTATTTGTTTCGTTAAAATGATTTTACGTTTGTTATCGACAAAACATTAGAAGATCGTAAAATATAAATAAACGTTTTACGGTTTATTTGTATTAACAATCTCTCCTTTTTTGTTGATGACAAAACATAAAATTATTTTAAGGAAAACTAAAATTGTAAAAGTTTGAATTAGAGTTTTTACTCTCTTCTCTCGCTTTTTGTCGAAACAAAAAGATCTTCGAAAAGAAACTAACACATTGTTTTAAGAAAAACATGTAATAATAAAAATTATAGAGAGCAAGTGACGGGAAGAGTTCTCGTCTTAACTCCCCCTTGACGAGTCCATCCTTTTGTGAGGGCGTCAGGTAAGAAAAAAAAAAAATACTAAGCTAATGCATTGCAACTATGTTTGCGAATGGTTTCGTCTTTGTGACGATAATGCTCCTCCTCGATGATTGCAACTTTGCAAAGGGACATCATGTAACGTAATTCAAATGAGGATTATATTCCAAATGATTTTGCAATGCATTGTTTTGACACAAAGCTCCCCCTAGCTTAGGGTGTCAAAGTCTTCATGTGTATTTTGAAAATCTACAAAACAAAGGTTAGAGAAACAAGTATATAATGCATAATTTCCTGCAAATAAGACTCAAGTTAGTAGAAAGCAAGTCTTCTGTTGCACGGATCCCACGGTTCCCTCCTTGGAGGGATCCGTCTAAGCATAATGGAGGGATCCGTCTGTCTGAAAACAAAATCCAGCAATGGTGATGTAACAAATGATGTTAACATCAACGTGAGATATGTATTCAAGCAAGAAACATATACTCAAAACAACATGGCATAAAACATGTAAATTCATTCAATAAAACTACGAGAAATGATCTACAAATCTCTAAAACTAAGAGAATGATTTAATTAATCATGTAATACATTTTCTACTAATTCTAATAAGAGACCAAAAACTTAAAAAGCATCAAAGTGCTTGAAGCTAAGGATGGGTAGACTTGTTGATTTAGTACAATCGTTCAAGAAGATGATTAAACATGTAATGAAACTCATTTCGTACTTCTTGAACAAGTCCTTGGGTGATTAGACAATTAGAGCAATTATTGTCTTGTTTAGGAACCGAAGGAGATTGGATGTTTTGAGTAGGCTCTATAAATGATGGTGGAGGTACATTGAGCAATGTAGGATGAGGTTCCACTAAGAATGGAGGTGGTGGTAATGGAAAGTCCTGTATATGATCAAGTCCTTGATGGTTCATTGTCTCCAATGATGGACGATTTGGTGATGTAGATGGTTCCCTATTTAGCGAGAAGGTTGGTGGGTGGGAAGTTCTCGGTGGTGAGTGCTCTAATGAATAGAGATTTGGATGAGAGATAGGTTCGGTGAATGAATGTTGTCTATGTTCTAGGAATGAAGGCTTAGGCGCTTTACAAGAAGTAGGTGTGTTTGGTTTAGAGCTTGATGAACCCTTTTCTAACCCAAGAGGTCTAATACTAATTCTTGCGGTTCTCTTAGCAATTGTTGATTGGGATTGTTGAGGTGGGATTCCAACATTATGACCTCTTACAGGTGATGTTTCGGTGGATGATATCTCATGGATCATATGACCATTCCTTTTGGATGAACCTTTGGTTGAAGAGTTGTTGCTATATGCTTTAGTCATAGTGATGGTGAGAATGCAATAGAAGTTTCTAACTACTAATTTTTTAGGAATGTGGTAAGAGTGATGACTTAACCTCTCAAGAGTGTTTGGTTTATAAAGGGTGAATTTGAATTAAGGAATTAAATTCATGACCACTAAGGGAATTAGGCATGCACCAAGGTCAACTATGATGTTGTTCAGCTCTAGGGAATCATTAAATGGTAACTAAAAGTGTTTGGTTTACCAAAGATGGTTTAAATTTGAAAGAAAAGGCGATTAGAAGCTTTTACGAGACACGGATCCTCTCACTAGGGATCCGTGCAGTTATAAACCGTGGATCCGTCTGTCGACGAAATATGATGAAGTGATTATGCTCTTGTAGGGTCTAAAGCCTATAAATCTTGAGGTTTTGACTTTCCTTAGATGTCTTAAGTAATAGGTGACTTAAATGTCCAACCACAAAGAGTGAGGATACTTAATGATAGTGTTGGGTAGGAAAGTGGACTTTTTGATAGTGTAACAACATGTTTAAGGATGATACTCATTGATTTGAGTATGACAAATGGTGACAGTTGATCCTAGAGATCAGATGATGGCTTAAGAGAAATTTGAAAAATTCTTAAAAAATAAAGAAAAAATGAAAAACTAATTTTAAGCCTATTTTAAGGTAAGAAAGACTAAAATCAATTTGCTAAAATTGATAGAAATATCAAACTAAGTGTTTTGAGATGTGAGGAGCAATGTGTGAGCATTGGAGCGGAAATATGGTGAGTATTGGTGAGTTGATAAATCAAAAGCACTTAGAGTTTGATCCTAAGTTAGCTACGGGTGAATGTAAGATCTACTGAGCTTGAGGAAGACTTAAGTGGTCTCAAAGAATCATGTTTAGCTAAGATGATGTGATCTAGGAGACAAATTTGATGTAATGTGATCTGTATCAGGTCTCTATTTTCCCGGATCCCACGGTTCCCTCATTGGAGGGATCCGGCTACTGCAGACCAGAAGCCTCTCAGCAATCGTGCAATATTTGCACTCTTAGCAAATGCTTATCCTAGTCATTTCTACAATCAGTAAATGTATGCACAAAACAAGTATAACGCATAGCAAGTGTGGGGGAACTAAAAAGGTAATCAAAGATGAGTGACGACGGCTACTTGAGTGAAATCAAGATGTCATAAAATCTCATCTTACTCGTTCCTAAGTTAAGGTATTCAATGCCAAATCATGGCAATTCTTACACACTACATCCTAATCTACATAAGTATTGTTTAAGATGTTACAAACCATTGTTTTGAAAATTGTTCTCACAAATTAAGGTCCTATGACCTTACCTTCCATCTACACCTCCATCTATTTCACTCCCGTCTTCATCCTCATCTTCATCCCCTTCACTCTTCATCCCATCATCTCTACTTATTTTTCTTCAAGAAGTTAGCGAAGCACTTGAAGATCCTTTTAGTTTGTTGCCACTCTTGTGCTGGGCTTGGAATATCTGGCAATTTATTGATGTAATCTAAAGGGTCGAGATCGGTGTTGCCAAGGGGGTGGCTACTTCCTTCTCCTTCTCTTTGTCTTTCCCTCTTATCCGATGAATCCGTTGGTGGGTGAGGTCTCTTGCCATCCACCATGAACCTTCTAGTCTTTCCATCGGATAATGGCACCATGACTTTGTTGCAAAAGCTATGATCAAAGGAATACAGAGAAGGCTCTAAAGCAAAGATGAAGTTTGCTAGACGGGATAGGAGCATTGCATAAGGAAGTACCATCTTATCCATGCTTTTCACATTCGCCATTCTCTTTACCATGTAGTATGCGAGGTTGAAGCGAGTATCGATCACAAGGCAATAAATCATGAAGCTCAAGCACGCATTGGGATGATCCTTGTTCCCTCCTAAGCAAAGCACATTCTCCCTTACCACGAGTTCCCATTTATTGTACAACGGGAACATTTCGGAAAGCTCCATTTGAAATGGATCCCTATAGATCACTTTGGAATTTCTCGTGACCCTCGATGGAGATGCCCTTTCCATGAATACGGTATCCCTTACCGTGGTTACTTCCAGGATTCTCATGTAGTAGACTTCATGATGATCTACCATGTCGTGTAGCTCCGCCAAAGACCATTCATTGGAATACATGCACACTCCTTGATATGGGACACGGAGTATTCTTCCAAATTCTACAATAGAGAGGGTGTACTCATGTCTGTTGATGATGAAAGCTATTGAGATGGTCCCATTATCATTCCTAACGATTCTCATTGTCTTGTAAAATTCAAGCACGAACACCGAACAAATTTGCTCGTTTATGTCCAAAAGGCAATCAAAGCCAATTGCTTCAAAGACTTGTCAGATGTTGGTGTTAGCAAGGAATGATGGTTCTACCACACGACCTTCATGAAAAAGCCTCTTTTCAAGCAACTTGAAAGCTTTCCTATCCTCCGGGCTAAGGCATTCCTTTCGCTGGTACATTGGGATGTAGTGGGCGGTATCATGATAATCTTGTTGGCGGTTACTAGGCATGATTGTTCCTATACAACAAAACCACAATGTGGTGTTAATTGTGTGAATAGTAGCCTAAAGGGTTTGATCACAATTTTGCTTAAAACATCTTCATTGAATTCAAGGAATGAGTTTAATTTGTATTAACAATGTTAATTCTTTGACTTAGATTATCTTAGAAAATAATGTGGTAATAAACTATGACAAACCCATTTGAACCCAACTTCTAAAGATGAAAAATTGTAATCCTAGGAATCAAGGAATAGAAATAACAATGTAGTGAAGATTATACTTACACAAGAGATTGTTTTGCTTGAAAGAAATGATCAATTTGCTCCTGTGAACAGTAACTAGGTTTATGTTCGTGAGTCTTTGATAGAGGAAAGTGATAGTGGAACTTCCACAATGATCATTTCTTACTTATGCTGTCTTCTGTTGCATGGATCCCACGGATCCCTTGTAGGAGGGATCCGGCTAGTACAAACGCAGAGATCCGACAAGAAATCAATTAGTCAGCTTAAGTATTCTTTGATAATTTTGGTTTGGGAGTTCTAAATTGTCTAGGGTTGATGTTTATGCTCTATAACTTGTGGTATGGGGTTTTGACGGGTTATACTAGTCCTATTTGACGAGGCTCCCTTTTTATGAATAATTCATAATTCTTTGGGAAGTTTTCAAAGATTATGATAAAATCCCATTTTATCATAATTTAAGAAATTTCACATGGATACTCGTTGACATAGATGAAATGTCAACAATTCTTTTGTGAGGAGTAATGATCAAGGCTCTCGAATAGCCAGGAATTCATTATCACTAGTTTGTAGTTTTGTCTATAGAGATCAACTAAGAATACCATTCTTGATGACGAGTCTAATGTAGATAACTACTTTAGTGATTATTAAGAGAGCATAAAAATACTACTAAGGTTTAATCATGATTAAAAAAAGAATGACCTAAGACAAAATTATTTGTAATTTATTAAGGATCATACATTTGCTAAATATTCTTTTTAAGGACAGAAGTATTTAGAGAGAACTTCTTCATGATCTTCTTGGGATGCCCAAATCCAAGTATTGAGAGTTCTTTAACAAAGAAAATATTAGAACGTTCTATCATTGTCCAACATTGTAAAATATGATGATTTTTAAAACATGACCTTTTAAAAAAATATTTCTTTGTAGTTTTCAAACATACACGGATCGTATCAAGTTATTAAAGTACAACATACTCTAAGAAACTTGGTAACGAAGCTCTGATGCCAATTGTGGAAAACTAGAAGGGGGTTGAATAGTTTTACCAATTAAAACTTCGTTTTAAAATATTTAGATCAACTTATGTCAATCTATTTATTTGTGTATGTTGAACATTGATAGATAGATATATAAATGCGTAATGAAAGGTAAAGAGTAAGAGACACATAACCATGACACGAGTATTTATAGTGGTTCGACTACAAGGACACCTTCCTTGCCCTACTCCACTCCCCGAGCCACCTACTCGAGAGTTCGTTATCACTACACGACACCAACTCCTTATGGCGGAGAAAGCTTCACAACGTCGCCTTCTCTTTTTCCAGTACTAGGCTAGACACTGGGTTCTTTCACAAGGTAGAACCACACCTATCACAACGTCGCCTACCCTTTATCCTGTACTAGGCTAGATACCGAGTTCCATTACAATGGAGGAACTACTACCTAACACTACACAACACCTATCCCAAAGGAGACCCACTCCTTATTACAACATCATCAAGGATATCAATATCCTTTGATATAACCTATCTCTATTTGTATATCGATGCACCTCATCGATTATACACCCTTGGCATCTTTCACTAATGCCACTTGACTTGACTTCTAGGCATCCTTCACTAATGCCCTTGACACGGACGTTTGACATCTTTCACTAATGTCTCCGTCTTGACTCTTTCGACATCCTTCACTAATGCCTTTGACACAGACGTTAAGCACCTTTCACTAATTCTTTAGTCTTGACTCTTTCGGCATCCTTCACTAATGCCTTTGACACGGACGTTAAGCACCTTTCACTAATGCTTTAGTCTTGACTCTTTCGACATCCTTCACTAATTCCTTTGACACAACACTTCTATGGAGGAAGAGAGAACTATCAACAAGAGAACCTCGTAGTCTTGATGATGACGGTATGGCAACTCATGGACTTGAGCTTGCTTGACTTCAAGAAGTGGTGATCTCGCCTTTAAGAGGAACCTAGAAATCACACAAAACAAAACACAACTACATAGAGATCCTTAGGATCTGAGGTTAGAAGGTTACAATACTTGGGGAAAGTATGTGGGAGTGACAACCCAAAATGAAGAAATGACTCACTATTTATAGAGGAATTTTGGCTCTTGCTCCACGGATCCCACGGATCCCTCACTTGAGGATCCGTGCATGTAATCACAGGGATCCGTGGACGCCCTCTTTCCCATGGGTTTGGGTCATGGGTCATGGGTTATGGGTCATGGGTCCTAGACTTTGGACCATGGGTATCCAAGTAGATACAATGTATCTACAAGATGCAATGCATCTAGTCTATGGGTCATGGGTTAAAACCATGGGTCATGGATAATATCCATTTATGACTTATGCATGATGTCATGCAATGGGTTATGGGTTGTGCTCCATGGGCATGAGTCATGGATTTTGGGTTTTACCCAACCACATTCAATGTATTTAGTCAATTGGTCAAATACTTAAACTTCTACCCATTGTATTACCCATTATGATACATACTAGTTATGTATATATTTTCCCAATATATAAACACTAGTTGTTGTACATATGTATTACTAAATCATAATGTAAGCTCCCAGAAAATTTCAATGTACTTAACGCTTTAAAAGAGAAATTAAACACGATCTATTTTGTCATGAAATTTTCTAAACATCACATTTGCATATCATTTGGCATATGCATGATCAACGCAGCTTAAGCGTTCATAAAACGTTGTGATCAGAATAAAATTCCCCACGATCTTGATAACCTTAAAGCACGTAACGAATACGTGAAAAATTGCAAAAATACGAATTTAATTATAATAAAAATATATTAAAATTCGTATTGGGCCTCGGAACTCATTGGAATTTGTGAACCAACCCAACTCGTTAATGGGCCTTACCACTAGATCAAACTTACACTATTTGGGCCTCGTTATTTTTGTTCGAGCCCAACGGATTAATACTACTCTTGGGCTAGCCTTTGAACACATCCAACTCACCAAGCCCAAACCCTTTAAAACTCCCATGGGCCTCATCCCCTTACCAAGCCCAACTCATTTCTTTTCTTTTTGGGCCTCGTCTAGCAAGACCAAACCCAAAGCCCATGCATGTGGAATTAAGGGTAATATGTTTGTGTTCTTTCTGTTGTAACCGAACGAGCAAACAAGGAACCAAAAACACAAAACTAAAACATGTAAATCGGTTAGGACAACTAAACACTAAACATCTCCAAATAGACATGTGTTCTTGCGTGTGTGTGTAAGAAAAAGAAGACAAAGATCAAAGTTTAGGCACCCTAATGAAATAAAATAATACACTAATTCCTTTGACTCAACTAAGACTTTTATAACCAAAGGATAATATGTTTTCTTTGAGATGACACAACCTTCTCATGCCTGCTTGATGTTGGCTGCCATCCCACGCTTAGAAAACACACACAAACATGGCCAAGTTCAATGTAACATGTGGCTAATAAGTCCTAGAATTAGGAAAGCTAGGAGTTAAATATTTGGAAGACCTTACTTAGGCTTTCTTTATAACCACTTAAAATACTTGGCAAGTCACAAGTTCACAACACATTTTACTCACATTCACTCTCAACTTATACAAACTCGTCCACTGTGGAGACTATCGAAGCGAGTTAGGAAAGAAAACAACAAGGAATACGCTAAGGATTTGCGTAAATCACATTGGGTTAGCAAGTTATAAGGAGAACAAGGGGTTCCCTCTACTCTCGTTCATGTTTTCTTTGCATTTCATCCCCACTCAATCGAGTGATTGTAAGTCCTTCCAAACTCTTGTCAATTCATTTGATTATGTCACGCTAGAATTTAAGTTATGTCACACGCTAGAATAGTTAAACGCACCCTAATGTCCATCGATCATATATGTCTAATAACACCTTAAAACGACACACTCACTCACATTTTAGCTAAAACAAAACTTGAAATAACTTGAAATCTTATTGGAAAGGAGTAACAAAACGTTTTCAACCCCTCGTACACTTGAAAAACTCACGACAAAACTAATGGGCCTAAAGCCCAAGTACTAAGCCCGTTAAGCCCAAACAAAGCCCAACAAGAATTCAACCTGCCCAATAGATTAAAAATAAGTCAATAAGCACTAATGATAAGTTGGAAATAAGTTGAGATCATTTTTATAAAGTTTCGTTTCATAAAAATGTTATTCGGATGTGTTTTGCAAAAACAAGAGACCAAGGGTCGAATATGGAAACTTTTCAAATGTAAAAGGGAAGATTATATATAAGATAAGTATTTTATGAAAGTCTAGGGACTGAAAATGCCTATTTCGAAAGTACATGGGTGACATGCACGTATGCATGTGCGCATGGAAAAACCACAAGGACCGATCATGTAATTAACCGAAACTAGTTATAGTATAAGTTTTGGGTTAAAAGTGACAAGTGTGAAAAGTAAGGGTTTTAAGTGTATAAAGCTAACTAAAGGGGCTATTTTTGTAAATTCAGTTTTACCGAGGGTTGAAGTGGTCATTTCTGAAAGTTTTGGTATAAAATATATTTTGGGTAAAAAGTGTAAACTTCTCAAACTAGAGGAACTAAACTCGTACTTTTTGTAACTCGAGGGTAAAAAGTGTAAATTTTGAAAAAGTTTAGCAAAACTTATGATTTCATCATAGCCTCATAAAAATGAGTATTTTGATCATATGAGTATTTTATTTTTGGATAACGTTAAACGTATTACGTATATATCTATACATTATATATAAGAGGAGGCATGCCACGTCATAATGCCACTTGGTATCCCATAATGCCACGTCATAATTCCATATCATCAAATTTTGTCCACCTAATCAACTAATTTATTAGCTAAATTCGTATTTTAATTTATTAGCTAAATTCGTATTTTGAAAATTTTAAAAATGATGATGCTTGGGTTTGAACTTGGGATGTTGTAAATATTAGCATATATCTTAACCACTGAACTATAACATTTTTTGGAATATATCTTTCAATTTCAAATTTATAAACCTATGCAACTAATTGTTGACCATGAGATAATCTAGGAAAGTGTAACGAATTATTATTATCTATTTGTAAAAAAGAAATATCCATATATCACGATTTTAGGGTTTGAATATTTTTTTAATGTGTTATTGTGCATAAACTGTATTTGAGCTTAATTGGCACTTTATTTTTGTCACAGGCACCCTATGTATTTTTTATGTTTGGAATCGTTTAATGATATTTTTGTTAACAGGGGTTGCGAATCAATCAGAAGATAAAACAATCATCAAATCAATGGTACACGATTTTAGGAACGGTTTCGTGAAAACACCATGCATCTGCAGAAAGAGAATGAATAAATAAAAAACAGGTTAGTTTCAATTAATTATTAGCAATCTTTTTCTTCTACTTTCATCTGTCCACGTATAATCTTCGACAAAACTAATTTGTTAACTAACTGGGAATGTTATAAATAGAGGAACCCTTACCGGTCAGGTAGTTTGTAGAATTCCTTTTGATGTTGGTATGTGTATTATTCATGTTACATGACCAGTCATCATTGTTTCATACAATCTATCTTAGAATAACAATGTTGTTGTCGTAGCCAACTCGAACATGCCGAAGGGAGATATGCTTCCAGAGAGCCTTAATAAAACTCTTATTGAGGTTAGCTTTTATTACCAAATTGAAGTTATCTTTTTTAAAAGTCGGGAATACAACTTTCAGGCTTGACAGGCCTAAAAGAACCAGGATATCGTGGCGGGCTATGGTTTGATTCTCTAAGTTCAAAGTTACAGAAGTATGTCTTTTGTTTATGCAGGCATTGCATAGCATAATAATATAGTAGAACAATGTTCGATGTTCTTGTGACCCATCAGAAACTCTACTTAGCTTAAATGGTACACATTTAATAAAGACCGAGGACTGTGAAAGTTTCTACAACTTTTTTAGCCCAATAGAGGTTGCCTAATGAACAGGAAGCCCACAGTTGATGACAGTTTGCACCATGTAGAAACCCTAGAAGCTGCTAGCCCAGTTTAAGGTTTCAAGTTGATACATGGAGACACTGGTTTGGTAAGGGCATGCAACTTCTATGGTAATAGAATATCATGCGATAGGAATGAGAGCATGCCGCATTTCAACAATGCAACAACTCACATCAGAAGCTGTTATCGAGGTGATTATCATGTTTCATGCTTTAATATATGCTGACACAGCTTCAATTGCGACAACTGATGGAGACACTGCTGGATATCCTACCCATCATCCTTTCTTTGAGTTTATTAACCGGTTTTGACTTTAAGCACTAGAAGCCTTAACAGGAAGGTACTGTACACAAACTTACGTTGATTGTATTATCAATCTCTTAACATGATTTTTATAAATAATTTCAACATTAATTTACTATGTACACAGTAATTTTGATGTAAAGATGGTATGTGCAAAGATTTGGAGAAAATGGGGCCCAGTGGCTTTCAGGTAATTACCGAGATTATCTTTATCTGTGTGGATTGTTAGGCTGAAAAGTCAACTAACTGAACAATGGTTAACTCCATACATTTTATATACAGATTGGTAAAAGAACCTTTTTCTTATCAATTGAATGATACTCAAAAAGTTATCCACTCCTCAGGAAGCAATCTAGATTATTGTTGTTTGCTCTACAATGGTTATATTGAAACAAGAAGGGTCAAAGGAAGAGGAACAAATGAAACCAATGGACCTAGGTTACGCTTTTGATATAATTTTTTCTATATTGATGGTAAAGATTCTGATTGAGAATGGTTTGCATGTTACCAAGCGTCTCATAGATACATCAAGGTATGGGTATCTTGCCACCATCTCAGAAACAATTTATTCTTTCATATCATTGCTCAAACATTTTGTATCAATAATTAATCTATGTATGATTCTCATCTCAAAGTTCATCTATGTTTATGACCCTCATGGTTAAGTAACAGGAAAGAAATATAGATTTTTGTACTGATCAAAGTCGGTTGTAAGTGATTCACCCAAAACACTTTTTTTAATGTGTATCTATTTTATAAAGTTTACATAATTAGTGTATCAAATACAAATACATTCATCATAAAAATAATGTTATGATCGAAATAATGTAGTATGTTTATGAAAAAAGATAACACTAATATGACATTCGACCCATTTGACATGATTCTCTTTTTTTCGTATGAATGGAAAACTTACACACCATATGTTTACGCTGCAACTTGTCCCATATAAACCATTGGTTGAAGAGAACCTTGAATGTATCGCTACGCTAATTGTCTTTTGGTTTCTGCTATATCCTTTTATTTTACCTGATTGACGGTTATAGATAAAATGCAACTTCACCCATTCATAAGTAATGGGCCTAAAGGACCTACTAAATGTGAAATTTAACTTTCAAGCACCAGGGATGAGCTTGTACTATGTTACAGGATGAGCCTGATATTATGTTGCAGCTTGTGCTTCAGTTTCTCTGACAATCTTTGTTGCTCACAAGTTTATAACTTGGTAATTCTTTTTTTATTTTACATTTGAACCTATATTTGTGGTGATCATTTAAACTTTACCAACAGTAAAATGGTATATTTGCGGTGAGTTCAAATGAAGGCTTATTTGGAGAGTGACACTTTGTTAGGTATTAATCATTTTAAGTAACACACGCAGGTGTTGGCATTGGAAGTTGGAAGAAAACATGGAATCATAGTGAACACTATCGTTGCGGTACTACAATATGAATGCGGGGATGTGTATTTGTGGTTTTACATATATCCATGTTTGTACATCATTGAGGATGCTTCGTTCTTTGACCAACATAATCATTCTCATGCATCTTTTGAATTATGAATCATGAATTTTACAGTAGGTCACTTGAAGAGGAGAAGGACGAAGCGCACATATCGGAGACAGCCCCTGAGATTCGTGATTTAAGGAATCGGATGACGAAGAACCAGCAGAATATGATGCTGCTAAGAGTAATCTCGAGGATGATTCAAATGTATTCACTGATTGCTCAAAACATTGGTTCTTATTATTACACAAGTTATTGATTTCTATAAAAATTAACATGTTCTTCTTTCAATAGAGATCTCCAATGGAGGATGAAGGTTTCGAGAAGGATCTCACACCAGAGGACATGCTAGCCGATGAAGAGAGTCGATATGATTATGAAGAGGATAATATGATTAAAGCTAAGGAGAAACCTATGGGACCCCCTTTGGAGCTAGGGATACCGCTGTGACCTCCTCCTTCACATCCAGAAAAGGTTTAGTCTGACCATTTTGTTTGATGAAAAGCTATAGAAAGTTATTCATTTTGTAGGCAACATGGAACTAGATGATAAATGGCTTGGCATCTTAATCTCTCTTACATCAATGTTTTAAATCAAATTATTCCACATAAGTAGCTTATGAAAGCTTGTGGTGTATAATTTTAGTGATCAGTAGTTATTGATGCATTCATGTCAACCATTTATCCAGGGTAAGCTATGGAGGGATCAGGGCATGGTAGGAACAGTGTGGAAATGTTTCCAAGCAACTATAAACTCGGGAAAACACTTGATATTGGCTCATTTGGGAAGGTGAAAATTACAGAACATACATTGACAGGGCACAAAGTTGCCATGAAAATCCTTAACCGTCGCAAGATAAAAAACATGGAGATGGAAGAAAAAGGCATGGATTGTTTTACAATGATATCAATACCACGGCTTTCTTAATGTATGTTGCTTTTGTGATTTGCAGTTAGAAGAGAGATTCAGATCTTGAGGAGGTTGTTTATGCATCCACACATTATCCGTCTCTATGAGGTTGTAGAGACACCATCAGATATCTATTTCGTTATAAAGTATGTCAAGTTAGGTAAGTTGTCTGATCACATTTTGGAGAAGGGAAGGTTGCACGAGGATGAGGCTCACAACTTTTTTCAGCAGGTGAAACCATACCTACCAATTTGATACTTTACAAATGTTTTTGCTTATTTTCGAAATAAAGTTATTTTCATTGGTAATACAAACTTACACTAATGTATTTAATCGAGATAATTTTGTTGTGAGTATTGCCACGGATTATGGTGGTTCACGAGAGATCTTAAACCCGAGTATTTGATCAAATGTAATGTCAAACTTGTAGATTTTGGTTTGAGTAATATTATGCGTGATGGTCATCTTCTGAAGACAAGTCGTAGGACTCCAGATTATGCAGCTCCAGAGGTATCATAAAATGATGCTGGCCAAAAATTATTTTCAGTTTTCCTATATAGTTCTACTTATGTTATGCCTTTCTAAATAGGTTATATCTGGGAGTGTGTATGCGGGACCTGAGGCAGATGTATGGAGTTGTGGCGTTATCTTGTATGCTCTTCTCTATGAGACCCTTGTCTTTGACGATGAAAACAACCCTAATCTTTTCTAGAAAATTATGGTGCAGTCAGTTAAATACAATTTATCAGTCACCTTTTTGCAATTATTTTGGAACTCATTCTGACTATGCTTAATTGCTCTTTAGGGTGGAATAAATACACTTCCCAGCCATTTATCACCTGGTGCTAGAGATTTGATCCCTAGGTTACTCGAGGTTGACCCAATGAAGTGTATGACTATTCTTGGGATTCGTATGCACCCCTGGTTCCAAACACATCTTCCACGCTACTTAGCTGTCCCTCCACCAGATTCTTTGCGACAAGTAAATAAGATTAGACCTATACCAGAATTTCAATTTAATAATAATAATATTTAAATGCATGATGTGTGGTACGTGTGCTTGAGTATCTACTAATTAAAGCGGTTTTTTGGTTGTTGCTGCAGACTGATGAAGATATTATGACAGAGGTGATGAAGATGGGATTTGACAAGGATACCCTTATCGATTCACTTCGCAACCGAGTGCAAAATCAGGTACCAGTATGGGTACTTAGGACATACTGCATGCTTCAATGTTGCTGATCTTTGCCATCTTTTATAGGGCACTGTTGCATATTACTTGCTACTGGACAATAGGTTTCGTAATATAAACAATTATCTTAGCCCTGAATTCCAAAGACAAGTGGATAGATTGAAAGATTGGCATCACCTCAAAATACCATTTGAAGAGATAGAAGTAGCAACTGAAAATTTCAAAATGCGTATCAGAAGAGGCAGATATGGTCAGGTGTACAAAGGAGTACTTTCGGCCAATGGAAAAAGTACTAGAGGTTGCTGTGAAGAGGTTAAACAAGCAGTTTAGACAAGGATTAAAGGGTTATTATGAACCAGAATACTTTACTGCAGGATTTTTGACGAAAAAATCTGACGCCTCTTTTGGCATTGTACTTTTCGAAGTGTTGCATGGGAGGTTATGCATTCTTAAATGCGATGATGGTGGCTTCTCTCTATCAAACAAATCAGTTATAAAAACACAATGAAAAGGGAAACTTGGCCAGGATCATTGAACCTAATTTAAATGAACATATGGGGTCATACTTTATGACCAAATTTTCAGAAATCGCATATAGATGCTTGAACGAAGATCGGGAACAACGACATGCCATGGATGTTGTCAAGTAAGAGCTTGAAGAAGTGTTGAGATGCCAGATACATTCTATATCTGGATATTACTGGGAAAATAAGGATACAACCGAATATGCATCCGGATACGGTTGTAGGGAGGAGGAACCTATTTACGAATATGGAACTCGATTTGGAAGGAAGCACGAAGAGCATGTTTGAGAGTATGAGTTCGGTTATGGTAGGTAGGAAGAGCCGACCAGTCAATTCTAGAGATTATTTGCAAGTTTTTTTTTGCACATATGATACTTATAGTTGTATATGAGAAGGCTGAAGGAACAAAGAATTCAAAATCTAAGCGCGAGTCACAGGAAGAACCTACATCTACAGACTCTTCAAATGTTGATAATGTTAGCCCTGTAATGTTTTTAGAACGAGTTTATATTATGTTTAGCATATTAAGACTTTAGTTTATATTAAACATGTTATGTATTATTTAGTATGGGCCGAATTAGATGCAATGGGTCAAAACTTGTTAACCCAAACAAGCCCATTTGCATATAACGTTTAAGTAGGGAAAAACGGTTATCTCTCAAACGACACAATGTTTGGAGATGAAGCATAGTACCGTTTCATTATCTATATATTGTGAGTTTCCAATCTGTAGAAATCTCAACAACATTTATTAGTATCTATAAGTCAATCGTTATTTAGTATATTGCAATATTTACCGTTCTTGTTACATCCAAACACACCTCTATCTGCATCAAAACCAATCATGAAATCGTTATTGAAGCGAGAAAGATGTTGGCGAAACCTATGAATAAATGGTATCGGGCGTAGGCTCTAGTCCGTGGAAGCCAACGTTCAAACACACTTCAGATTCCAAAGTGGGCGTTACCTTTTAGGGAACACCCAGCGCATGTTTCAATGGAACATGAGAAAAAGAAGTCCATATCGTCAAGGAAAGCAATTATTGGTTCAAGCAGTTACGGATAATGAAGCCTTTAACGCCAAGACCAAAGCGAATGCATGATTGAGAAGAAAAGGAAAACCGTTGCAAAGAAAAAGGCAAAGAATGCAAAGTGTTATATTTGTCGAGAAAAGGACACCCTTTTCAGGCGTGAAAGGAGAAAGAATTTGGCAAAGGCCGAATTAGAACAAGAAGAATCTAACGAATCAAATAATTGATCAAGAGGATGTACCCAAAAGGTGTACATATCTGACGACTACACATTGAATGGAACCGATGAAGATGGTTGGAATGATATATGGTACGTAAGTAAACATTACAAATTTCATATGTGCCCTAGGAGAATCATGTTTGATGATGCGAATTATAAGTTTAAGTTAATAGGCAAGGATGAACATGATTGCAAATTCATATTTTCATATGGAATTGGCACTACCACTATCAAAACAGAGTTGGATAATTTAGTTGTGAGACAAATACAATATACTCCCGAAGTTTCTCATAATATCCTTAGCCTAGAATTGTTAGAGAAGCAAGGATTTTCGTGAAAATTAAGGATACTAGATGTAGCATATACCATATGTATTATGATGAGGAAACAGATTCGGATGTGCCGTGATGATGAGAAAGAAAAGTTGGGCGAAAGAAGTGGTACAAGAACATAATCGATGATTGCGTAAATACTTTGAAGCAATTGACCCATGAGACGAATGTTCATTAGTTAGAGGCATAGAGGATTTGGATTGGAATAAAGATGTAACCCAAGATTACATAGACGACGACTTCCTCAGTTTCAATGGGACGTTATACGCCCTCAAAGTGAATTCGTTATCAAGGTTTCTCTCATTCATGAATTTGTTGAAAAAGGATAGTATATTATACAAAAATTGGGAAGTCTTCAACAAGAGATTTGTAGATGTGATAAAATGGTTTTACTTAGTGCATTTGAATTATGATGCACTCGATGTAATTCCACCCGTTGTCAAAGATGTCGAAGTGAACCTGCTATGTTTGTTGAAAAATGTTGAAAGTTTGGGCGGCTATTTTCCCGTCACCATGGGTGATAAATGGGGAACTATAGCCCAGTTACAAGGCCTGGACATCGAAGATGGAGAAGCAATCAAGAGTTGTTACAAGAAGTATTTGGATCGAGTTGTAGTCTACCATGAAACCGCTAGTGTGCCTTGGGGTGAAACGTCAAAAGATGTAGGAGACGTAAGCAAAGTTGGCTTGGCCATGGACCTGCAAGACCAGAAGGACAAGAGGGTGAAGGATGGAGCAATAGAATCCAGTCGAGACCATTTCGGTGTGAGGCTTGAAGATAATGTTGAAGATCATGATGATAGCAGTGGAGGAAGTAATGATTTCGAAATCATTACTTGAAGTCGCAACAAGCAGGAATTCAAGAAGATCGATTCTAAAACATTAGGGGGGAAATTGTTAGCCCTGTAATGTTTTTAGAACGAGTTTATATTATGTTTAGCATATTAAGACTTTAGTTTATATTAAACATGTTCTGTAATATTTAGTATGGGTCGAATTAGATGCAATGGGTCAAAACTTGTTAACCCAAACAAGCTCATTTGCATATAACGTTTAAGTAGGGAAAAACGGTTATCTCCCAAGCGACACAATGTTTGGAGATGAAGCATAGTACCGTTTCATTATCTATATATTGTGAGTTTCCAGTCTGTGGAAATCACAACAACATTTATTAGTATCTATAAGTCAATCGTTATTTAGTATATTGCAATATTTACCCGTTTACTGTTACATCCAAACACACCTCTATACGCAGTCAAAAACCAATCATGAAATCGTTATTGAAGCAGAAAGATGTTGGCGCGAAACCTGTGAATAGATAATGCTACACAAGTAGATAAAACCGAGAATTCACATTTACCTCCGGTCTTCACTCTACCTCTAGCTGATAACTATCTGGAGCAATGGTGTGAAGTTCGAAATCGGGACCCTGTTTTTGAAGTGCCAACAACACTAGAGCCCATACTTGAGGTACTCATAAGACATGAATAATATTTTGAACGAGCGAATACAAATTCCTCATCGCCTAATCTTTAATCATGTTATGTCATTGTAAACCAAGAGATTATGCTAATTTTGCTAATAAAGGGATGATGATGAAGTCTTTAGTATGTATATATAATAACAAGCTAACCTGTTTAGTCCAATTTTTATATAAGGGGATAACTTTCTATTTTACCCAGAAAACCTTTGGAACTTTTCAATTTTAATGCTGACATGAAATGTTTTGTTAGTACATAGCACCTTTGAAAATGGTTAAAGCTGAATGTGGTATTAACTATAGCCAAGGATTACCTTAATTTGAAGTCGTTTGAAAGCTTCAACGGGCAAATGGTTGTAAGTCAACTGGTTAACCAGAATAAAATCATGTGATATAAAAATTAATATATATAAACGAGTTAAAAATAAATAAAAAGTCCATAAAAGTACAATTAGCTATATGTTTATTTAGTTATTGCTCGTCTTTTTTGACACATTGTGGTTTTAAATTTCTCGGAAATGGCGTTTTTTCCCAAAAGACTGCTGCTGTCCATAGACCCTTTAAGGATTTCGTGTAATTTGTCACTGTAATATACATTTATACTTTTAAGACTTGAGTATATGTTCTTGAGTAGAACAATCAGCAAAAGAACAAAACTTAAACATAAATGTTGTTTGTGACGCATGGACATGGCGGTTGATTGTAAGCCTGGAGAAGCACACAAACATGTATGCACTATAATCACTGATTGAAATTGTCTTTAATAATAGCTACTGAAGTGGACACTGTAATTTATGTATCTTTTGAAACAGTTAAGATTTAGTTTTTGAGATAATATATAGCGTTGGCTCCTTCATAAGTAGATATCAGGTACAAGCAATGTTATAATGAAACTCACGGGTCTTGATTGCATGCTTAATGTAGACCTTATCATGGACACTTAGGCTCTTATCAAGCTGTGAGGTCTCGGCATTCCTATGGGCCTAGAGGCCATAGGGAAATGAGTTTGCTGATTTTCAAGACCTACTGTCAAAGATGCAACAATGGATATACCTCAAAGTTCGATGCACGAAAGCGTATATCATTTTTCGCAACATCTCTTTTCATGGATATGCCTCGAGCTCAAAAAGTGTGACACCTGTAATCTTTCAGGTATGCATGTTTCATAGGTCCATCATTCATTTTAGTTTTGTTTTTTGTAAGTTTTGCCACATCCACGGTTCATGTGTATTTGATTTCTGTAGCTTTAATATTTATATTTGTGGTGGCGCCGATGTGAATGTATTTCAAATAAGGATAACCCTTTGTTACGGATACCTTGAAACGGTATGTCTACTTCTTTACTTGCTTTAGTTTTAATCAAGATTCATGTGTGCATTTGTGTTTGGATGCATGTCTATTATTCGTGTTTCTTCTTGGCTTGGATTGTGGAACTTACCAATTATCGACTTTGTTTAAGGCGAGAGTATTTGGTTAATAGACAACATAAAGGGATTTTATAATATCCGATACTTCATTAGGCCACTATCTCGAGTCACCATTGCCTCGATTCGTCAAGAAAGAGGAGATAAAATGATTCATTCTTTATCTCTTTTAAGTAACACACCATCTTTTTGAAATCTTCTCTTACTTGGATGCAAGTGCTCAAATAGTGTTTATTCCGATAAACAAACACCACCTTAGTCATCCCATCCTTGAGAGAGACTATCTATCTTCCCCTTCCCTCCATTTTTTTTTACCTTTCTTCCAGTTTTTGAATGACATAAACTGATAAAACACCAAATCTATTTTGCTTTCTCTTCCCAAACTTCCTGTTTTTTTTTCATCTGCAATAAAAGAACTCAAAAAGATGTTAAGATGGACATGATGAAACTTTTTTTGTTTTTTAGTAGTGGTCTTAGTTGGACTTTCGACATGTTTTTCATTTGAGATTTTGTTTTGACTTTTTTGCATGTTTTTCTAATCGTTTGACACGCTACAAAGGGTTTAAGGAGGGGTTAAAATAATCCTAGCTTGTTGCAACCGATTTAGTTGGAAAAGGCATAGACATTGAGCGTGTTAATATTGTTATAAGTTATGACATGCCGATTCTCGCCGATACATATCTCGCGAGGTGGTTGGTTAAATGTGAATGATAATTCCCATTTCGCCTTTTAGGGTACACAAGCTAATTTCTTAACTTGGTTTGTTTCAATGTATTGGTAGGTGGGAAGAGCTGGTAGATTTGGTACCAAGGGTCTTGCAATCACTTTTGTAGCATTTTCTTGAGACTCGATGTTCTTAATCGTGTGATTATTTTGGATGGTGTTCGATGTTGTAGTTGCGGATAGCTAATGAAGAATTAGAATGTCATTGTTTTGATTTGGCTCAAATTTAAATCATTTTTATCTTTGCAGTCCGTGAAAGGTTTGAGTTCAACATAAAGGAGCTTCCAGAGCAAATTGATACTTGACATATAGTAAGTCTATTTCACAATGTGCATAATCTTCAGTAATGATTGTAATCGATATTTATTAGAGTGTTCTTGCGCTCGTCGAGAATCGCATTTAGAGTTTAGTTATTTACGGTGTCTTTATGCACAGAGAAGTCAAACTCTTAAAGAGTTTTGCACTTGAGAGTTAATAGCATAAAGCATCGTAGTTAGTAGATATTACATAATGAGTGCTTTTCCTTATGTCACGTCGCTTATGTTTTAAAGCGTGACATCAAAAGATCCTCCTTAATGCCGCATAGGAAGTTTACGATGACTAATCTTTTCAATGAGTTAAACACGCTTTAAAGGTGATTTCTATTTCTTGACATGGATGGAATGAGTGATCAAATAATTTATTTACTTAGATTAAATCGCATATGTCGCTTTTAACTCCATGAATCATTTGTTATGCATTGCTATCATGTGGACTTACCACTCTCAATATAATCGTATGCTATATAAATCGACTTGCTGTATGGGCTGATTAAACATGAACATCAACTTATGATCATATAACTCGAGTATTTATATCATACTATCATTGAGCAGGGACAAATTTAGCCTAAAAGACTTGCATCCTTTCCATCATCTCACACGCATCAAGTTAAATGTAGAATATAGTAGGGTAGGATAACTAATCGAAAGAACAAAGAACAATGAAAACGTATAGGAGGGTAGGATAACTCATCCCCATATTGATAATAAGAGCGGCCCGACGGATATAACGAGATTGAACCCCGCTTGACGCTTTCCTACATGGCATGTCGATTTGATTTTGGTAAACTCATGCATAATTTATTATTGTACCTTGAATACTCAACGCCACAGAGAAAAAAAAAAACTATAGTGTAAAACTTATATATCGAAGTAGGTTGATTACTTTCTTGAATTAATAGCTAAATCACATTCTAAAAAGATTGTAAGAAAGAATGATCATACCATAATTGTTAACAGTTCAATAATTAGTTTTGGTAATCAATTAGCCCAAGAATTTTGCCCAACCCATTAGCCTAACAGTATCAAGGTGGCAGGTTTTTATACAGACTAATATGAGTTTGTAGCCAAAGAACCATAGTCTTATGTGCAAATCCAATATAGAAATTTACGTGAAATACGGAACATGGTGGTCGAGATAGTTTTCTATAATATAATCAAAAGTTTTAAATGTCAAATACTTGTTGATTAATTTAGTATAGTATTCACCTTTGTAAGTCTCCCAAGGATACACAATGCCGTTGTTGTCTTGATCAAAGTATGGGACATGCTGTTGGAGCACACTCATATCTCGAGCATCATGTTGTGGTGTGCCATCGGGATGTCCATATCTGGTGCAGCCATAGCTCTAGCCATGTCTTTGGAACAACACGTACAAAGTCAGTCAAGTAAAAAACTTAATTTCATAAAATTTGAAATTACAATAACTTACATGGCTTAGGAATTGATGGCTCGAGGTCGGTACTAACAGGTCGTTGGGCGGTAACCGGTGCCTTTGGTGCCACTGTGGCCATTGCTGTTAGTAGTATAGGCCCATGTATGTATTTAGTTGCTATTGGGTCTAGCCCATTCACCTCATGTTTTATGTATTTATACTCATTGGTTAATCATAATGAGATACGGGAACAATATAATTCTACATGGTATCAGCAGCTTACCAGGAATTATCCCAAAAACCCTAATCACACAAAATACCTAGCCGTCATTTTTCCACCAACAGAAAGTCATATTCGTTATTAAACTAATTTCCCATACTCAATCCCCATGCAATAATACAATAGCAGATTGCTTTCTTCGCTACATCAAAATTCAAGCCATCATCTTTGATATCCATAACCATGGTTACTTGATGCCGCTCCCCGCTTCATCTACATCCAAGTATGCAAAGCTCTTCACGACCAACAACTTCAAAACCTTATGGTTGTCACCTCGATGCCGACAAATTGAACTATTCGAATTGAGCGCCTCTTCAAGATCCATATTCGAGGTTGCAACGCTCGAGTTCATCCAACCTCTGCGCCGACTAGTGCTCCCCACCTCCCACGGATGAATGGCTAACCGTGGACTCCATCATTCAATCGTGGATCCTCTCCACCATCTCGAATCGCTCATGGAACGCGTGACTCAAAACCAAACCTAAAACCGCTAAGGACATTTGGGACGCCCTTGCGAAGATTTTCACGGACAACAAACGCCGAAAACCGTGGAACTCGTCGGTGAGTTACGGAACTTGGACATTGGTGACCTAACAGGGGCGATACTTCCGAAAGATTGACTCACTTGCATCACGCTTGGATAACCTAGGGTCTAACACTACCGAAGATGAACCGTCACTTATGCCTTAAATCGCCTCGGTGACAAATATGAACACGTTGTTCACGCCATCCTCAACAAAGACCCGTTCCGAACCTCGAACAAACCCGCTCCATTTTATCCCTAGCCGAGTCACGTATGAATGTGAAAAGTGCTTTACCTTCATCATCCCGCATATCATCATCATCCCCGATCGCACTAATTGCACAACCTAGTCTCCGCTCGTAACCAAGGTAACACTGCGTTCCTCGATCCCAAGTCGACCTCGCTTTGTCGCAACTTCTCACGAGGGTATTGCGGTGATGCGGATAGATGTCGCTTTGTTCATGGGGTAATAACTCGTGGCACAGAAACTTAAATAATAGTAATTCAAGTGGTTATGGAAGTGGAACTTTAATAATAACCATTCAAATGGTTATGGAACTCGTCAACTGCTCAAGGCAAAGCACAACATAATCCAAAGAACTTTGAGCCATGGCCCACTTCTTGAAGCGTATACCCAACTTCTTCAGCCCACCAGAGATTAATATCTCAATCATCCCATCAACGTGGCACTTCGGGCTCAACAGCCTCTCGAGGGTCTCGCTACTCATCGCAGCCTAGTTCTTCGGTCCACCAACACTTCAGGCCCATGTCGACACTCGAAACCGCCTTTGCCTCAAGCTTTTAGTACACTCACTCTACAAGATTTTGGCGACGCGGATGGAATATGGATACAGTGCGCCTCTACATTTAAATTCCAATGCAAATAATTTAAGTTCTGCTTTTAATGAGCGTATTTATCCATCCGTCATTGTTGGTGATGGTGCCTCAATGCCGTCACCAACACCGCCATAGTACTTTGCCAAACCCTTACCGACCATTACATCTTAATCACGTACTTGTCACACCCCATATTGTTAAAAATCTTATCTCTCGTCAGTAAATTTACTCGAGACAATAAATGCACCATTGAATTTGACAATTTGGTTTTTCTGAAGGATTATTTGACTCACAAACTCTTCTCCGATGTGACAGTCACGGGACCCATATCCCGTCACCAAGCCCACCACCTCCCCCCAAGCTTTTATCACAAGTCAGCATACGTGGCACCAACGACTAGGCCATCCCGGCAATGACGTACACGTTATCTTATTTCTAGTAATAGTATTTTGTGTAATAAAGTGAAGTCTCCGTGCTTTGCCATGCTTGTCGCCTTGGCAAACACGCATTTACTTCCATTTGTGAGTTCGATTCTATTATTAACTCTCCTTTTGATATTGTGCACTCGGACTTGTGGACTTCTCCACTCCAGTATTAGTGGAATAAAATACTATGTTTTGTTTTTAGATCATTTCTCTCATTATGTATGGGTCTATCCGTTGCGTCATAAATCAGACACGTTTAGTAAATTTGCTCAATTTCGTACATTCATTAAAAATCAATTTAAAACCGATATCAAGGCATTCCAATGTGACCATGGTGGTGAATTTGATAACCATATCCTTCACCGTCTTTTTGATAAAAATGGCATACATATTCGCTTCTCATGCCCTCGTACTTCCCAACAAAATGGGAAGTCCGAGAGGATGATTCGTACCATCAATAACCAAATCCGCACTCTTTGTTTCAAGCCCACTTACCCCTCATTTTTGGGTCGAGGCACTTTACACATGGCTCACTTACTTAATATCCTTCCTTCAACCGCCATAAACAATGACACTCCACACTCCGCCTTTACAAAACCCAACCAAATTACACGTTTCTACGTGTTTTTGGTTGTCTTTGCTACCCTCATGTCGATACTAACCACAAACTTGGACCTCGCTCTACACCGTGTATCTTTCTCGGTTACCCATCCAACCATCGTGGGTATCGGTGCCTCGATCTTGTAACCGATAAAATTATCATTTCCCGCAATGTCACTTTTGATGAGACTGTATTTCCATATGGCTCAGTTACACCCAATGCCGCTCCCTCGTACACATTTCTGGATGACGAACCGATTGTCATACCCGCACCTATTCTTAGCGGGCCCACTATCACCGAGCATGTTTTCCCAAACCCACCCCTTACTTTGCCAGCCCATCCCCCCCAACAACCCTCTTCCCCAAGTTCATCCTCAGACCAAACACAAACACCCCCTACCACGGCTGAGGTACCCACACCAGTCGCGACCCAACCATCAAACCAAAATCATAATCAACCTAATTCTACTTCTACTCATCCCATGGTCACTCGGCTTCGTCTTGGTATCCGTCAACCCAATCCTAAATATAACTGTCATGTCTCTACCATTTCCCCCATACCAAAATCCTACAATATTGCCTTCACTAACCATAATTGGCAAAATGCTATCGTGATGAATATAATGCACTTATTAAAAATAAAACTTGGATTCTTGTGCCACGACCACGACACGAACATTGTTCGCTCTATGTAGTTGTTTAAGCACAAGTACTTTGCGAATGGATCCCTTAGCGATATAAGGCTCGCCTTGTTGCTAATGGTAGTGTAACACCCAGGCAAACAAGGGTAAAGATATCTGTCTGGTTTCATATAAGAACTTTAACTAATGTACAATAGCGGAAGCCTTTACAAAATATCCAAAAAGAAAACATAAATAGATAAAACTTCAAAATAAATCTAAGATCTCTATGGTAAAGTCTTGCTCTCAACTCTACTCTCAACCCGGATCGGCTATCCCATAAGCTCATCTTGAATGCTAAATACCGCACAGAAAAGAAAAGTGCAATTTGAGCTTACAAAGCCAGTGAGCGGATATAACGAAACAAAAGCTAAAAAGAATAAATATACAAATACGAAATCATAATAAAATAATGAGAGATCTTTTAGGATTCTGCGGAAGCACAAATATACAGAAATCCAAACAGCCACATAACAAGTTAAACATCTCATAGCACATTAATGACACAAACACAAACACATCAGAACAACCAAACACTTAACATATCAAGAATAACAGATTACTTATAAGCCAAACGAAGAGTCTAATGACTAACGGAAACACCTTCTAGAAAATAAACATGGCATTCATACAAATCAATAAATCAACATTTAATACTCTTGATGCAATAGTATAGCAGCGGAATAATCAGACAATTCATGGCAGACATAATAGCTAAACAGTTCTCAGATCAAATCCTAACCTTAGCAGAGTTCAACATGGCAGGTCACATACGCAGACAGATCATTAACCTTCAAAATACTCAATTATACTCATTCATCTAGCAGATCAACACATTCACGTAACGATGACAAATCATAATATCAGATATACCAATCAGGTAACAATCTTATCATATCATGGCAATAATAATCACTTAAACAAATACGTCATAAGCACATTCACTAACATATCATATTATAAATATCTTTCTTCTTTAAAAGGTAACATCGAAAAATATATGGAGTAGCTAGCTCCCGAATTTTGTGAAGGCGCGTGTTGCACGACATCATTCACCGGATAACATATCGGATAACGATCGGATCTAGGATGCATCCATCGCCCTTCCTACATATTCAAAAATATGCTTCACCATCCGAGGCGTGGCGTAACATCACTCTCTGCCCTAGAGTCATATCGAGTGCATCAACGATACGGACATGGAACCCCATGACTAGTTAAATATTTGGTTATTATTAACCAACTTAAGTCAAACACACACAAGGTCACAGATAACATATCAGATAGTTCATATCATAAGGTTCATATTCAGATAGACAGAAATCATAAGTTCATATCATAATGGCATATCATATATTCATAAATGAAGTTCGTAACGAGATTCATAATCATAAGTTCATAACCCAAATGTAGAGGGTTCAACAAATGTATATAACAAAGTCTTCCCCAACATAAGTTCACATCGATATTGCATAGTTCACTAGAACATAGTTCAGATAAGTAACAGATCAAACATTCAGATAGGGTTCATAGCAATGGCATTGGAAAATCCTAATAAACATAAGAGTACTGACAAAGAAGGAAAACATGAGTGACCTTTACTGAAAAGGTCAGAATATTTGTACGATAACACAAGTGTCTTAAGTAAGACAGAATATCCGTACCTTAAAGCAAATGAGAAGAAAAGCAAACGAATGAACGAATACGAAAATGTAACGTCGCGTCTCCTCCAACGAATCTACACGGATTATGATTATTTAATACTTATCAGTATAACGGATTAATCTCATTAATACTTTTTAGAGTTGTCAGATTATTCTCATTTTTAGTGACGGACGGAATTACAATGTTTTAGAGTATTATTCATTAATTAGCCAAACTTATGGGTTACATATGATAAATATCTTATTTAAGAGCTTATATGATCATTATTCATAGCATAGGGTTTACAAATGTCAAAGACGGATTTTAAGACTCTCTTTCAAAGTAGTTTACATAATCTTTAACTTACATGAAATAACGAAATTACACACCTAGCTTTTAACCCTTAATCAACTTCCCATTTAGGTTCTAGGGTTTACCTTCTTTCAATATCATTCATTACGCATTTAATTAACATGTTACTCCTTTTAATGATTTCCACTTTGACCTAGAACGTATATGGAAACAAACCGAAGTTACCTCAAAACTCATGCATGTCCTTACGTAATTCATTTACACATGTTGACCCATAATTATCCAAAATTACATGTTGCACCTTTAACATCTTTAATTATACGATCTAACCTTCTATTATCGATTTTACACTTTTAGTCCAAGGTTTTAGAATTTACAAAACATACCCTTTTAGGTTAAAATACAATTCGAATGGCCCTTTAAATATCCAAAATTACACGTTTAACCCCACACTTATTTTATCGTTTAGTACATGAATTTTCTTGTTTTACAAAAATAACCTTTAAGTTTCAATATTTACAAAACCAACCCACAACTTTTATGTAAAACCGATTAGAGCATAATTCAAAAGCAAGCCCTAAACCTAGGTTACACCAATCATTAACTCCTCATTATTAGTTCATTTATTACCCTTAAGGATAACAAGAAAACCCTAGTTCATACAAACCCTAATTGTTTCTTTTAAAAACCTTTCCTTTTTTTATGCGTTTCGAATCAAGAAAACCCAAAACAATTTACACAAGCTTCAAATTCATAATTATGCATTTTATTCAAGTCTTATAACATGTAATAGCTTCTGGAAAAATAGATTCATGATCTCTAAAAATATTATACACCCATTCGTTATTAATATACGATTTTAGGGTTTTTGATTTCAAATAATTTCGTACGACATATTAAACATGCATGGCCAATCTTTATGTGTTATATATGACTTATAGGACTGAATTCAACATTAGAAACATACCCTTGATGAGCTTGGATCGTTAGAACAAAAGAAGCACAAAAACCCTTCTCGCCGAAACCCTAATCCACTCAAAAACTCACCACGACTAAAACAGCAGCTTTGGAACTCAAACACTATTTTTCCCACCTTCTATACCTTAAATCTCGTCCAAGAAAAATGGTATCAAGCTCTGGAAACTAGAAGTCGAATTGTTTAGGGTTTTTAGGTCGGTTTGGGAATAATCGGTATTTAGGGATTTTTAGGAACCGAATATATGTATATATACTTGAGTTACAAATTTTCTTGTGGGCTTTATGATGCATTGGACTTAAAATAAATGGTCTCTTAATAATATAAATTTATATTGGGCTTTTACTAATTAATTTCTTTTATAAAACTATTAAATATATATTCGGCTAATTATTAAAATACATAATTGATTTTAGAAAATTATAATCTATAAAAATTTACTTAAAAAGTCATTCAAGATTTATTTTGAATCATATGTGATTTTCTTATAAGTTTTCTGAATTTACGTAGCTCATTTGGTATTTTGTTTATTTAATTATTCTTACTTTTGATCATAAGGGTACTTTGGTCTTTTGTGAATTTTAGAAATTAAGTATTACAAGAGAGTCAGCAGTTGGTATCGATTGTGATGAGACTTTTAGTCCGGTTGTTAAGCCGTGACCATTCGTGACCGTGCTCGCCTCTTGCGGCATCTCGGCGTTGGCAGTTCATCATTTCGATGTCAAGAATGCCTTTCTACATGGCCATCTTTACGAGATCGTGATATGCATCGACCACCGGTTTTGGGATGCACAACGTCCCAACCACGTGTGTCTTCTACGAAGTCTCTTTATGGGCTTAAGCAGGCTCCTAGGGCCCGGTTTCAACGATTCACGGATATGCTACCCGGTTGGATTTACTCATAGTCGTTGTGACTCATCATTGTTTATTTACCACCGTGGTTACGATATTGCTTATTTGTTGATTTATGTTGATGATATTATTTTGATACGCTTCATCTCGCAACATCGCTACACATGGATTATTACTTCTTCACAACGAGTTCTCGATGGTGATCTTGGTCCTTTACATTATGTTTTGGGCATTTACATTTCACGTGATGCTGCTGGTATGTTCCTTTGTCAAAGGAAGTATGCAATGGAGATTTTGGAGCGTCGGTATGCTCAACTATCGATCTTGTCGTACACCGCTTGACACCGAGTCTAAACTTGCGTGGCGATGGCCCTCTTGTTTCGACGACACTTTATCGAGTATTGCGAGTGCACTTCAAGACCTTACTTTTACGCCGACCCGATTTATCATATGCGATCCAGTGATTTGTTTATTCATGCATGATCCTGGGAACCTCACCAAACCGCTCTTAAGAGGATTTTACGTTATGTTCGCGGTACACTGATTATGGGCTTCATTTATTTTCCGCTTCACCCTTTCTCGATTGGTTATTCGGATGCTGATTGGGCCGGTTGCCCCACAACTCGTCGATCCACAACTGGCTATTGTGTATTTCTTGGCAACAACTTATTGTCATGGTCATCTAAGCGTCAGACTACTCTTTCTCATTCCAGTGCAGAGGCCGAGTATCGTGGTGTTGCTAATGTTGTTGCAGAGACTGCTTGGTTACGTAACCTATTACGCGAGTTGCACTCCCCGTTACAGTGCTACATTGGTTTATTGTGATAATATTAGTCTTTGTATATGTCCTCCAATCCGTCCAACATCGGTATGAAGCATATTGAGATTGACATACATTTTGTTCGTGACTGGTCGCTTGCAGGGCATGTTCGTGTCTTACATGTCCCTTCTCGTTACCGGTTCGAGATATCTTCACCAAAGGACTACCGTGTCGTTGTTTGATGATTTTAGATCGATCTAAGTGTTCGTCCCTCTCCTCTCCGATCATGCGGTAAGTAGTAGTATAGGCCCATGTATGTATTTAGTTGCTATTGGGTCTAGCCCATTCACCTCATGTTTTATGTATTTATACTCATTGGTTAATCATAATGAGATACGGGAACAATATAATTCTACAATTGCAACCGGGTCATCACTCTTCCCCATCTTTATCATGTGGAAATAGGACATGGGAATGTGATTTATAAAATCAAAAGTTGGTAGAAACTTATTTCAAAAGTAATTATACATTTATATATGTGTATAATTGAACATGAATTAGCCTTCTCAGTTACTCGATCAAAAGTTAGATATAAATGTACTGCAATTACATGCGTGCAATCTTTTGTAACTACATAAAATTTTTACTTACACAAATGCAACTATGCAATTGATATTGGTGGCATGAATATTTCATGGCCTTGTCTTAACTTGGCCAACTGATTTTCATACATTGTTGGATCTTTTGCATACATAAACTCCTACCTTTGTTACACTATAGTTTTGAACAGCAATACCATGTTCAATACGTCTTCTCATGGGCCATCCTATGCATCTTGGCACAATATTCAAACAAGCTTCCATCATAGCAACGCCTAACCGCTTCCTTTGACAAAGATACCTTCCTCGTCCTTGGCAAGTGCATACAAAATCGCCCATTCAAATTTAGCGGCGACCTGTATCACAACCATAGAGACACTTAGGTTAACACCTTAGGATTAGATACATCAACTTGCTAGCAAGAAACTAATAACCATAAATATAAAAATACAAAATACTCGGTAACATCACAATCGATGATAGCGAAATTCGGATCCAACACAAGAACTTAAACTCAACAAAAGCAATCATTGGTTTTTGTAATGTCCATTGTCACAAGCAATTAAGAATCTAAATTCTAGCCGATCAGGGATTGTTTGAACTAACCATCCAAAAGGATCAAACGCTACTCGATTCCCTTGACCATGTTCCAAATCTCTCAAGTGTAAGCTTATCCGACATCGCTTTAGCATACTTTCCCACCGCATCCACATGACCACATCCCTTTCACCCATCTTTAATTGGAGATGTGGACGTATGGTCCGGGCCAGGCAGAATGGGTCAGACCGCAGATGCGGCCCACTCTACACCTAAACCCTAATCCATGTCCTATATATACATGACGGTTATCTCTAACCTAACAACACTTATTATGCTACATCGATACTAACTTGACTGTCGGAGGTGGACCCGGGCTACGGCCTCGGGTCCACTCCTAACGGGTTCTCTTTGTTAGACAGTCTACTAGGGCTCGAGAAGGCGACTAACGGCCAAGGAGAGTCGTTGAATCTAGTCCGCGCTGGATTATGCATCAACAAGTTGGCGCCATCCGTGGGACCACGAATAAACTATGTTTCGTGTTCTCATATTACCGAAAAGCATAAATCAATTTCTAAAGTCGGTAATTCTAAATCCTATAATCGATTGATTTAAAATATCATTCGCAATTAATATAATCGATTGCCGTGCATGCTTTAAAGGATCCATGCTTTAATACTCCACGTGACGATGCAGTGAATAAACATCATAATATTCCTTCACGTGAATGTATTTATTGTATAAATAATCTAATATAACATGTATACGATTCATGATTTTCTTTACATAAGATACTAGAAAAGAATAAGTCCGCACGATCGGACCTATTTTATATTTTAGTCCGCACGATTGGACCTAAGAAAATATCCGCACGATCGGAGCTATTTTATTTTAGCCGCGAATTAATTCGCGCAATCTGCTTTTACGGTTGGTACGCTGTTCGCTCGAACAACGCGATCGCGATAAATCTACCAGCGTAAGACCGTGCGTTCGGACATCTTCGCGAGAACGCGTGCGAACACCACGATGCTAGTCAATCGCCATGATGCGCACTGGACAAAGGCCGTGGTATAAACATCTGCGATCATCAACAAACGTTCGAGTCTATGCGGTTACTATAAATCCATCTGCGTCTATTAGTTGCGGTCACGGTACATCCATCCGAGTTTTTATTTTATACATTAAAAGAAAAAAAAAACATAATTAATTATTTCATCGGTACGCATCCCACGACGGGTGCGCACTGCCACTTTTCTTATGTGTTATATATTATTTATGCTATGCGCAATATATTATTCATGCTATGTGTTGTCTATTGTTTCAATTCATTAGGATTTTATATGCTGCGATTCGCGGCATATACTTTTAATCTTTGCATTCAGTGTTTTTCGCAGATTCAATAAGTTTAATGCTCCTACAGTAGCACCATCAAACTTGGGGGCTACGAGTATATATACTCTTGTTTCCGTGACGCCGCACGCAGTATATTTGGAAGCAGATCGTACGTAAGAGGTATTGCAAGCCGGTACAAAGACGGATTTAAATATTCACACTATTTTGCCGTAGGGAGACGTCCTCTGTTGGTTGTAAAGACGGATGTAATGCGCGCAGGCACGTTTCGTCGCACTCTTTGTAGCGCATAACGCACACGCTAAAGAAGCACGTCTTGTCGCATCTTTGTCGCGCAGACAACACGCCCACCTCTGCTGTGAAGCACGTCTTCCGTCGCACCTCTTTGTCTCGCACAACAGACATACCTTTCTGAGCATCGTCTTCGTCGCACCATGTTCGCGTCGCCATCGGTACAAAAGGTATGCCCTCACCGGGATGCAGACATGGGATCCACTTTCACCCTGCGCCATGAGCAGAACTTAAGTTTAGCATATCATAGCCATGCGCCATCTCATACTAAACTTGGGGGCTTGTGGACGATGGTCCGGATCGGGCGAGAATGGGTCAGACCGCAGATGCGCCCACTCTACACCTAAACCCTAATCCATGTCCTATATACATGACATGTTATCTCTAACCCTAACAACACTTATTATGCTACATCGATACTAACTCGACCGTCGGAGGTGGACCCGGGCTACGGCCTCGGGTCCACTCCTAACGGGTTCTCTTTGTTGACAGTCTACTAGGGCTCGAGAAGACGACTAACGGCCAGGAGAGTCGTTGAATCTAGTCCGCGCGGATTATGCATCAACAAGTTGGCGCCATCCGGTGGGACCACGAATAAACTATGTTTCGTGTTCTCATATTACCGAAAAGCATAAATCAATTTCTAAAGTCGGTAATTCTAAATCCCTATAATCGATTGATTTAAAATATCATTCGCAATTAATATAATCGATTGCCGTGCATGCTTTAAAGGATCCATGCTTTAATACTCCACGTGACGATGCAGTGAATAAACATCATAATATTCCTTCACGTGAATGTATTTATTGTATAAATAATCTAATATAACATGTATACGATTCATGATTTTCTTTACATAAGATACTAGAAAAGAATAAGTCCGCATACGATCGGACCTATTTTATATTTTAGTCCGCATCGATTGGACCTAAGAAAATATCCGCACGATCGGAGCTATTTTATTTTAGCCGCCGAATTAATTCGCGCAGAATCGCTTTTACGGTTGGTACGCTTTGCTCGCGCTCGAACAACGCGATCGCGATAAATCTACCCGCGTAAGACCGTGCGTTCGCACATCTTCGCAGAGAACGCGTGACGCGAACACCACGATGCTAGTCAATCGCCATGATGCGCCACCGGACAAAGGCCGTGGTATAAACATCTCGCGATCATCCACAAACGTTCGAGTCTATGCGGTTACTATAAATCCATCTGCGTCATTAGTCGCGGTCATGGTACATCCATCCGAGTTTTTATTTTATACATTAAAAGAAAAGAAAACATAATTAATTATTTCATCGACGCATCCCACGACGGGTGCGCACCGCCACTTTTCTTATGTGTTATATATTATTTATGCTATGCATAATATATTATTCATGCTATGTGTCGTCTATTGTTTCAATTCATTAGGATTTTATATGTCGCGATTCGCGGCATATACTTTTAATCTTGCATTCGGTGTTTTCGCAGATTCAATAAGTTTAATGCTCCTACAGTAGCACCATCAAACTTGGGGGCTACGGAGTATATATACTAATGTTTCCGTGACGCACGCAGTACATTTGGAAGCAGATCGTGCGTAAGAGGTATTGCAAGCCCTGGTACAAAGACGGATTTAAATATTCGCATTTTGCCGAGGGGAGACGTCCTCTGTTGGTTGTAAAGACGGATGTAATCGTGCGGAAGCACGTTTCTGTCGCACCTCTTTGTCGCGCTGGCAACCGCTATAGAAGCACGTCTTCGTCAAGACTCTTTGTCGCAAGACAATACAAGACACTGCCTATGAAGCACGTCTTCCGTCAGCACCTCTTTGTCGCCAAGACAACGCCACTGCGGCATGTAAGCACGCCTTCGTCATCGCACCATGCCGCGTCCGCCATCGGTACAAAAGGTACGCCTACCCACGATGCAACATCGGGATCCACTTTCACCCACCGCCATGAAGAACTTAAGTTTAGCATAACATAGCCATGCGCTATCTCATACTAAACTTGGGGGCTTGGGACGTATGGTCCGGACGGCGGGAATGGGTCAGACCGGCAGAGATGCGCCCACTCTACACCTAAACCCTAATCCATGTCCTATATATACATGACAGTTATCTCTAACCCTAACAACACTTATTATGCTACATCGCATACTAACTTGACCGTCGAGGTGGACCCCGGCTCTGACGGCTCGGGTCCACTCCTAACGGGTTCTCTTTGTTGGCAGTCTACTAGGGCTCGAAAGCGACTAATGGCCAAGGATAGTCGTTGAATCTAGTCCGCACCAGATTATGCATCAACATGAGATGTCCTAAATGCATCTTTTATGTTGAGAAATCGGAGAGTTGTAATCATATTTCTTGCATTAGTTACTTTGCTTTGGTTTTGGTTAATATTCCGGTTATCGTGTATCTTATGATATCAACATGTTAATGAATTATGTTGCGGTGTGAATATGAGTTTTGTTATGCTGTGGAATGGAGTATCATGAAGGTCCATGTCAACTTACTAGATGATTCCACACGCTAGAATATGAATTTCTTGCAAGGTACACTATACATCCAACTTCTAAGTAGTGCGCATCTACATATTTAAGCGAATTAGGCGGCAACCGGCGGTTATAGTCACTCATAAAGAGTAAGTCGATTTGTTTGGTGTCAATTAGACTCCACTTCTCTTTTCAAATGGCGCGTTGATCTTATATACAAATTCAAATATGCATTACTATATGAGAAAACACCAAGACGCCGTGAACATGCGTTCATAAGGTAGTTGAACCATAGCGAGCTCAAGTATTGCGGTAGCCACAAAAAATCATCGTATCATCACTTTAAATATGGAGGTTTTTAAAGGAGGTGAATGTGAGCATAGAGCCTAAGTGTAGTTTAATGGGTTAAGTAGTGTAATTTATTAGGTTATTGGCATTTAATTTTCATAGGACATAAACCAAAGTAAAGAAAAAAAGTTCAGAACCCAATTACCGAACAAAATTATGAGAAAGAGATATGAAACATGTATTTGGGATATATTTAAGGGCTCGAGATTAATAATCATAAGATACAAATACAATAAGTTATCGAATAACCATTTTTTTGTTGAGTTCATTATTCACTATATAAGTGTATTATAAAATTTATTTTCATGCCTTTGGCTTTGCCCGTTAGGAAATAAATTATGTAGATAAAAGTTAATAAAAAAACTAACTTATAAAAAAATAAAAAAACACATATATTTATACATATTATGGTAACATCAATTATAGTTGTAAATTGTTAAATTTAATTTTTAATTACTTTTTAGTATATATATTTGTTCTACTAAAACCTAAAAATAAAAATACTGATCCATCGGACGGTTTTGACACTAGTTAGTATATATAAATATATATATATATATATATATATATATATATATATATATATATAAGATTATAATTATATATATAAATCCGATAAAACACACATGGAATCTAAACACGTAAAATACTCAACAAATCTATTAAGATCACAACGGGGGGAAAACATTTCACTTATGCGTAAGTGAGGATCATCAATTAAGGCAATGTAGCACGTAAAATTAACTTAAAACGTTAAGCACACACGCACACTATTGGATTAGACAATCCAATGATCTATTGAATAAGAATATTCAATGCTCTATTATTTTGGTCGTGAACCAAAATGCTCATTTTACTGAGACTCGCCATCTCATCATTTTAGGTTTCGAGTTGGAACCTCCGCTACATTGTGCTTGATCTATTTGTGCGTGTTCATTATCATCAAGGTGAGTTCATAGCCTCGCTTTTAATTTATTTTTATAAACCCCGCGAGGGAGATACATGCTCTAAACTAGAACACAAGGTTTTTCATAAATGCTTGATCCTCTTGATTATTGGTACTGCCTAAGTATTTAGCCACAAGTCCCCTGATCATGAACCATAGTCACCGCTAGTGAACGTAGATATCGTGAATAGTACTATGGGGATTAACGAACCCCGTCTCGGTTATAGAGAAATAACCGGGCGCACTATATTGAATTTCTTTAGGTAATTGGCTATTACCTCCTTTGGGGCATACTTACGTTACCGGTAATTCGTGTATGCCGTTGAGTTTGGTTTCATGAGCTTAGCATAATAATATGTGATTTTCTTATGATATTGTTAGTTTACAATGATCATGATCTTATACTTGTGTTCAACTTATTTTAAACCTATGGACTTAACTCAACATTATTGTTGACCTTTTTAAGCATATTTTAAACCTCGAGTCGTTTTCTATAATTATTGACTATGATCTCCATTCAAGTAACACCCGAATTAGACTTCCGCTGTCATTAAGATTTTCGGGGGTGTTACACATAAAACCACTTTTACTTGTTTAGTGTTTTATGTGAAAACGTAAGTGTGTTAGTAAACTATTGGCTCAAACCATTTACGTATTTTATTTATTTCGTTAAAATGATTTTACGTTTGTTATCGGCAAAACATTAGAAGATCGTAAAATATAAATAAACGTTTTTACGGTTTATTTGTATTAACATGCTCCTCGCATGCATAATCATACTCAAGTTCCTCCACAAACCCAAATTCCAACATGAACGCCGTCATTTCTGCTTCTTGTTTCCCGAGTCTCTCCTCCCACTCTTGTTGAATCCTTGCTTGTTCTGCTTCAACTTCTCTTAAAGCCTCTTCGTCTTGCATAATTTCATAATGTTGTCTGGCAGTAAATCCATGCTCATCAACTGCTTCTTCTTCATAACTCATAAATTGATAATGTTGTTGCTCAATAAATTCATACGCATCAGTAGAAGTTGATGCATCTAGCCCAAGTTGATATAGCTGTTGTGATACCGAACCAACAAATTTGTTTTCTTCATAACTCCAACGGATTTTGTGGCTGATAATTTCTTGTATCTGTGAAACACACTTACGTTTCACTAATGTTGTCATATTTCCTGGTTTCATCGCTAAAAAATGTGTCGATCACAACTTGCCTTTTCGGCATTTGCATTTCGCGTATTGTTTTCTCAAACGTTCTTTATTTGCCTTTGCGTTCTCAAACAACTTGATAACTTCAACAATAGCATCCTAGCGAGCCGCATCCTCTTGATCGCATTGTTTCTGAATATAAGTTTTCATTTCTTCGATAGAATGGGGTGGGGGAGAGAACAAGCCATAATTTTGTGTCATAATGATTAATAGTGTTCTTGTTGGGATATGAAAGTGTCAAGATATGAAAGCATCAAGACATGAAAGTGATACGATACTTTATCCTAGTCGCAGCACCGGAAATCACCAAAGAGTCAAAGTCTTCGCTAAAGATAAAGTCAAAATCATGCACTCTGAAGTCAAAGTCTTAAAGATAAAGCAAGAACAAAAGAACAAAAGTTACATTCGCTTATGGAAAGAATTGTATTCTATGTTTAGATTACTTGTCGTACAAGGTTACAAATTGTAAACCGACTAGGATATCCTTGAGCCTATAAAAGGACTCCTAGATTGGCATTAGAGGTACGATTCCAAAAGAGTTTTAGAGTTTACGAATTAGTGTTTTAGAGAAAGTTTGATTATCTTAGAGTTGTATTAGAGTATCCGCATAATAAGCGATTTAGAGTTTATAATAAAAGTTATTCTTCTTAGCTTTATTAAGTAAATTCCGCGTGCTTGATAAAGATTGCTCGGTGTTTCTTTGTTAAGAACTTAGGATTTATCCGAGGTTATTAAACCTTAACAAGCTAGTTTAAGTTAGTTTGATTAAAGTATATCGATCCAACAAGTGGTATCATAGCTTGTGTGGAAACTCGACTAGGAAGAAACCCTACTTCAACTATATTCAAGATGTCGATTGAAGTCGCTCCACCACCCTCAATCACCTCACTCGAATTCCAATAATCAAGAAGGAGAATATGATCTCGGTGCATGAAGATGAGGCAAGATATTGCCATTACGCACCATGCTCTATGGAATGTAATTGTGAATGGGAATGAAGTAGTTCAAGATCCCATTAATGTTCTGGACAACCTATAGCACCAAAGGCGCCTTACCAAGAAGAACCCTAAGGAATCAAGAGAAGGCACTAAACATTCTCTTATCGCCATTCCGGATGGTCATCTTCTCAAATTTCATGATGCTAAAGATGCTAAGCGACTGGGTCGCTCTCAAGACCAGATTGGAGGAATGAAGCCTCAAGAAGATGCACGTAATCTGTGAAGCAACAGTTTGAAACTTTCACAGTGGGTGAAAGAGAGTCTTGATGTCGCATATGATAGGTTTCAAAATCTCCTTAATATGTTGGAGTTATACAAGGCGTATGTCATTGAGGATGCTAATTTGAAGTTTCTAAGGAATTTGCCATCTACATGGCATGTGATTGCTACAATGATCGAGGAGGACAACAAGGTTTGGATGTCATGGACTTTGATGATCTCTATCATCAACTAAAAGTGTATGAGCATGAGATGAGTGGTCAACCAAATTCTAAGTCTCACAAGATTGCTTTTCTATCATCTCGAAAGAAGAGCAAGACTTCCATCAAAGGTACCGCTTCTCCTCAAAGCACTGTTTCTCAAAGTACTCACTGCTTACAACCCCTTCATATGCTCAAGTGAGCCCCACCATCTACCACTTTGCACTCGGATGAAGTTGTGTGCTCCTTCTTTGCACAACAAGCCGCTTTACATCACTTATGAAGAGGATCTAGCATGATTGAAGAAGATGCACTTGAAGAAATTGATATCGTGTGGCAAGTTGCTATGATCACCGCAAGGATCAAAAAGTACATGAAGAAGACAGTAAAAGTATTGATTTCAAACAAAACAAGGAATAACTTTTGACAAATCTCAAATTGAATGCTTCAATTGTCAAAAGACCGGTCACTTTGCAAGGAGTGCAGGGTTTGCTAAGTATCAAGCAAATGTAACATCCGAGAAGCCAAAACTTGAGCTCAAAGAAATTCCAATAATCAAACAAAGGCCTTGGTTGCTCAAGAGAAATTATCGAAGTTGACCGGAGTGAAGAATTTGATGATGAACCGGTGACTTCATCAGTATGGTAGCGATGGAAGATGCAATTGAAGACACAAGGATGCATTGGTGGAGCACTCGCTTTTGATGAAGAACTTGAACATGTTGCTTTGGAATCGATGATGGCTTTGGAGGATTTGATTGGACCAAAGAAAGTGAAGATAAACTGTTCTTCTTGCTATGGTGGCTACTTCACCAACTCGATCTCCTATCTCTCGAGGTATGCTCAAACTGTTATGAGTTTTATCTAAAATTACTTAACAGCTTATGTGATTGAAAGAGATAATTGTGTTAGGGCTAGGTCCGAGGTAGCAGTTATCAAATCACTTTAGAGTCTATGGAAGCCAAAATATTAACTCATGAAAATAATGAAATGGCTTGGTGAAAAATATGAACAACAGGATTATCAATTAAAACTTAGAAAATGGAAACTAAACTCAAAATTGCCGAAATTGAGAAATTGACTAAGGAAAGAGATGATTTGTTAGCTAAGTTTGTCGCTTGGGGAGAGTCCGCTTGTCCCATGTTGCTTATGTTGAAAAATGCAGAGAAGGGATTACATTAGAACATGCTTAGGATTTGGAATGGACTTTAGTACCATAAATGAAAACCAACCTAGTGATCAAGATGATGGTGATTTTGAGGACATAACCACTAGTGATGATGAACTCATTAACTATGTAGATACATCTAGTAATGAGGGCTCAATAAGTGAACCACCACCGAGTATAAGAAAGACAATGGTTATCATGTCGTTCCTCATCCCATCGGCATTCATCAACCCTCTAGGCCTCGATGTTTCTCGCTTTGGAGTAGATAGTCTAGAGTTCGTGAAGAAGCTTGTAGCTCAATCTAGGTCCGAAAACCCAAAGAAGTCATGAAAATAATGTTCAAAATCAAGCGGTACCTTTCAAACAAAGTATCGCTCAACAAGCGATACTTACGCAAAACCTTTTCAAACGGGATCGCTAAACCTTTTGGGATAATTTTGGTCAAAACAAGTTTAATCATTCACCTAGAAGGCAAAATAATTTTGGGCATAGACATAGACGAAATCACTTTGGACATATGGTTCAAAAACGTGTTTTGTGTTATAGTCCTAATCATTTAATCAAAGATTGTGATCGACACTCGTAATACCTCAAAGAAATTTCCAAAGAATAGACACATTAACCACAAACCTAGAGAACACAAACCGGTTTGGAATAATTCAAATAGGATGAATCACGAAACTTCACACCGATCACGAGATACCCACATCGAGAAGACCTTTTTCAAAACCTTCAAGATCTCACAAGACTTTCCAAAGTACTACTCGAAACAAGGTACCGATCACACAACTTGGAATAGGAATCCTAGGAGATCTCACTATCAACCTAGAAGGTATTACAGTTCACATAGGGATCTAGATCACAGAACCACGTGTTAAACCGAATGGGTTAAGAAGGAAAAATCTTCTTGAGGACAAACAAGATTTCAAAAAAAGTGAATCGATGTTTTGTGACACAAGAAAAAGCTAATAATCTTGTAAAAGAGATTTATGTTGAAAACCAAAAGTTTTGAAAATCCACATGCTAAAAATCAAAAGATAATTTTGGATCATCATTTGAAGGATAGTGGTAATTACATACTCAAAGAATTTGAGTTTGTAACTCCACAAGGGAACACAAGTCAAGAATGGCTTGGGTTCCTAAAAATCACTAACTCTTTTCTTTGTGTGCGGGGCAACCCGTAAGAGGAGCTTAAAGATCATCTAATTGTGGATAGTGGTTGCTCGAAGTATGACAGAGACAAAGAGATTCATGCGATTTTAGAAATATTAGTGGAGGAAGAGTTGCATTTGGGAATGATCCCAATGGAGGAAAGATTATCGAAAAGGAACTATCAAAGCGTGGCTTATCGAATTTGAGAATGTTAGATATGTGAAGGAGCTTAAATTCAACTTGCTCTCGCTTTCTCAAATTTGTGATAAAACATCCCGTGTTATTCACTAACACGAATGTCTCATCCTATCCTCTGATTTTAAACCTGTTGATGATGACATGGTGGTACTTAGAGTACCAAGGACTAATGATGTGTATAGCTTAGACATGAAGAGTCTACATTCTTATGGAAGAGCCACATGTTTGGTGGCTAAAGCAACATCTGAAGAGGCACACCAATGGCATAGAAGATTGGGCCATGTTAACTTCAAGAATATCAACAAACTGGTCAAAGGCAATCTAGTTAGAGGTTTACCTTCAAAGACTTACAAAATGATCAATCATGCTTGGCATGCAAGAAGGGTAAACAACATAAAGCTTCCCGCAAGAAGCTTGAGGAAAGACCTATTAGAGAACCATTGAGTCACATATGGATTTATTTGGACCTGTCTCGTGGCAAGTTTAAATAAGAAAAATACTTGTTTGGTTGTTATAGATGATTGCAGAGATTCGATTGGGTTTTCTTTTGGGTTTTAAGGATGATACTTTTGATGCTATTCGATACCGATTATAGCACTTGAAAATCAATTGAGACTCAAGGTTAGAGGTATTAGATGTGATAATGGCACCGAGTTCAAGAACAAGCCTATGGATGACTTTTGTGCAAATAAAAGCATAAAGAGGAGTTTAGTATTGCTAGAACACCACAAAGAAATGGTGTTGCGAGAGGAAGAATAGGACTTTGATTGAAGTAGCAAGGACAATGCTAGCGATTCCCATCTACCTATTCAATTTTGGGCGTGTCGTAAGTCTTGCATGCTATGTACTTAATGTGGTCTCTGTCACCAAACCACGATGAAGACACCCTATGAATTGTTGATGGGCAATAAACCCAACATTCGCTTTATGAAGCCTTTTGGATGTCCTCTCACTATTTTAAACACCATTGATAATCTAGGGAAGTTTGATGGCAAATCAAGAAGGATACTTATTGGGTTATTGCACTAACAAGAAAGGCTTTAGAGTCTACAATGAGTTACTAAGAAGATTCAAGATTGTATTCATGTTGAGTTTTAGAAGATCAAGACAATGAGAAAGGTAATGGTCCCGATTGGATGTTTGATCTTGAGGTTTTATCTCCTTCAATGAACTATGTACCGTTAGAGAAGAAAATCAACCAAAGGCACAATGGAGAAGATTTACAATATGTTGTTCATGGAGTTCATATTAGACCGATGCTATTCCTAATGAATATCCTGTAAGTCCAAAACAAAGCATCGATGTTCCCAAGCAAAGTAATGATTCTCCAAAACAAAGTATTGTTGCACCACAATCCTCATTATCTGCCGAGGATCAATCTATTCAAGAGGAACTTAATCGATGCTTCTTCAAGATGTATTAGCACATTCTTACACCGATGAACAAAGGAGAGCTTATGACGAGGCAAAGAAAAGAACAAGATCTGAGTACTCTCACAAGATTTTGACAAGATTTTCGATCAAAGTCTCGCCGCACTGCTGCTGATGATTTTAGATGATTTGGATGATCCTACCATGCCCGGATTAGAAGAAACGATGATGAGCTTGAAGATGAAGGTATTTTCTCGATTCCAATGAAGGTACCGATTATACTAACTGGATGATGCATATGGATTTCCACAGTCTTCAATCTTACGGATTCATAAGAATCATCCAATCGATCAAATCATTGGTCCTTCTACTGAGTTATGACAAGACACAAAGCTAAGGGTTTCACAAAACCTCACAATGCTTTACTTAGCTTTGTGTATAAACAAAACCGTTGAATCATAAGGACCATCAAACACGCTTATTTACTTGTTTCATCTCTCGGGAAGAACCCAAGAATATTGCTCAAGCTTTGACTAAAGAAAGTGGGTTGAAGCTATGCAGAAGAACTTCTTCAATTTAAACTTCAAGAAGTTTGATTCTATGTGATCTTCCGGATGGGAAGAGAGTTATTGGCACCGATGGGTCTTGAGTGAAAAGAGATGAAAGAGGCAATGTTATCAAAAACAAGGCAAGGTTAGTAGCTCAAGGCTATAGAAAAGAATAAGGAGTAGATTATGATGAAGTTTTGCACTGTTGCAAGGATTGAAGCTATTAGAATATTTCTTGCTTTTGCTTCATACATGGGTTTTCGTGTTTACCAAATGGATGTCAAGAGTGCCTTTCTTTATGGCACTATTACGTAAGAGGTGTATGTGAAACAACCTCCGTGTTTTGAAGATCCTAAACACCCAAACAAAGTCTCCAAGGTGGTTAAGGCTCTTTATGGCCTTCATCAAGCACCTAGAGCTTGGTATGAGAGGCTCTCTACATTCTTATTACAACATGGATACATGAGGGGAGCTATAGACAAGACTTTGTTTATCAAGAGAGACAAGAAGGATATCATGTTAGTTCAAGTCTATGTTGATGATATCATCTTTGGGGCTACCAAACAATCCATGGTTAAGGAGTTTGAGCAATGATGCGTAAGGAATTTCAAATGAGTTCAATGGGAGAGTTAACTTTCTTTTAGGACTTGAGTTAAGCGGTCAAAGGAAGGAATTTTTATCACCAAGACAAGTATGTTACGTACATACTTAAGAAGTTTAAGTTTGATGATATGAAGGTCACATTACACCGATTAAATCTATCAATTCATTGGGCAAAGATGAAGATGGACAACCAGTTGAAGTCAAGTTATACAGATCAATGATTGGCTCTCTTATGTATCTTATCGCATCAAGGCCCGATATCATGTTTGCGCTTGTCTATGTGCACGATATCAAGTCTCACCAAAGATCTCTCACATGAATGCAATAAAGAGAATTTTCATTATTTAAAACAACAACCAAAGTTAGGGTTGTGGTATCCAAAAGAGTCACCTTTTCACTTAGAAGCTTTTTCGGATAGTGATTATGCGGTGATAATTATGATAGAAGATCAACAATTGGGGATGTCAATATCTTGGAAGAAGGTTAGTCTCACGGCAATGCAAGAACAGACAATTGCAAAGAACATCATCTACTCAAGGCGAATATGTAGTGCCGCAAGTCTGTTGTGGACAAGTTTTATGGAAGCGTAATCAACTTTTGGACTATGGGTTCAATTTCAAAATACTCCTATCAATATTGATAATGAGAGTACCATTTGTATTGTGAAGAATTCATTTATCATTCCAAGACCAAGCATATTCAGATTAGGCATCACTTTATCGAGATTGCTATGAGCATAGGCTCATTAATGTGGTTAAAGTTCACACAGATGATAATGTAGCTGATTTACTCACCAAAGGCTTTGATGTTTCAAGATTCAATCACTTGGTGGTGAGTATTGGCATGATTAACTACTGAGCTACATTTAAGGGGAGGACTATAAGGTGTTAGTATAGTCTTGTGTATTGCTTGAGGGGAGGATAATTGTATATACTTAGTTTCTATGGAGGAATTTAGCAAAGTACTGTTTTTCCTGAAAGTACTGCTTTGGGAAAGTACTGCATATGTGGAAAGTACTGTTTGTCGTATTAAAGTACTATTCCAACGGTTATATTGAGGGGTAATTAATGCCAACGGTAGTTTTTATTTTGGGCAGTGATTTTTTTAAATCTCACCTATAAATAACTACTTTCCGATTTTCCCTCTCATATTATTCTCTTAGTATCGCTTCCATAATTCTCTCATTCTTATTCAAATTCAATTTGTGCTTACATAATCACCAATGGCGAATCGACTTACTGTTTCAAAGCACAATATGGTAGCAAATTTAGACAAGACTGAAGACAATGAGGCGTTTCACGATATTATTGATTTTTTGACTGGGTCTCATATTAGTTATGCTCTTTTAGTAGAGCCGGATATTATTGAGCCTTGGATTCAAGAATTTTGGGCTACTGCAAGAGAAAACATGGAGAATGAAGAATATTATATTAGGGCTACAATTGTTAGAAGAACTGTGAAGATTACTGAAGCATCTATTAGAGAGGATTTGCTGTTTAATGATAATGATGGTGCTATTCGTTTTGCCAAGGAATTGATTTGGGAAACTTTTGTGCATATTGGTTATGAAGGTTCTTTAATGTAACAAACATTCGTAAAACAGTTGTTTTGTCCTCAATGGAAATTTTTGGTTCATGAGTTGCTACATCGTATAAGTGCTAAAAGTACTTCTTGGGAGCAGTTCGGGTCCAATATAGCATATGCTATGGTTGGGTTAGCTACGGATCGAGTTTTTAACTTCTCAAGGCTAATATTGGATGGGATGCTCTCACATATCTCACATGGATCTACTTGGCTAATGTACCCAAGGTTTATATAGGTTTTCTTAAACAAGCAACTTGCTGATGTGCCAAAACCTACAGTCTTATTGCCTGTTATTGTTCAACAATCCAAGATTTTTACTTTTATGGCTAGAAGAAGTGATCTATTTAGAGGTCCGGATACACCATTAACTACTTCTATGATGGAAGTTGTTCAGGCTGTTAGAGCTGAAGATGAAGATGCTGCAGCAAGTGAAGGTACTGCATCTGAAGGTATTGCATCTGCACAAGGTACTGCATCTGCAAGTACTGCTTCACATGAAGGTACTGCATCTCCACAGGGTACTGTTTCTCCAAGCCCTGAGATTCAAGAAGAAGTTTTACGATCACCTTCTCCATCTCCACAAGGATCTGTTCCTGTTTCATCAGAGGAACATTCACATATTCAGAGTGAAGATCCACATTCTATACCTCGTGAAGGTTTATCTTTGGATAATTATGCTTTAACAAGGGAGATAGTTAAGTTGCAAAAGACTACTACGGTTCAAGCTAAGCAGATAAAGAAATTGAAGATCAAGTTTAGAAGGCTAAGAACTTTTGTCTGGCCTTTGATTAAAGAATTTCGTGTCTGGGTCAAAAACAAGAAGAAGGCGCAAAGTCGTCTAGGAAACACAACGCCAACAGTTCATCAACCATCTTCATCAACTTGGGAGGAATTCAGAAGAACAGAAATTGAAAGAAGATAAAGTTAATGATAATGAACCTGAAAGTTCTCAAAAGTCTGAAGATAAGATTATTCAAGATACTGATGAAGTTCAAGTTCAAAGTACTGCTGATGTTCAAGGTACTGAACAACAAAGTACTAGTTTTCAGGATACTTTCAGACAAGAAGTAATTACTCCAAGAGTGTTAAATTTTGAAGAGGAAGCTGGACCTTCTACAACTGTTATACAAGAAGAGGAGGAAGCTATTCTCAAACCTATTCATTCTGCAAGTGATGATGAATTCATTGCTACAATTTTAGGAGATTTATCACAACCAAGAGGAGGAGTTACTATTCGAGATGTTCAAGAAGAAGAACAACAAAGAATTTCTCAACCTGATATTGATCCTAAGGATAAAGGAAAGGGTGTTCTGGTTGAATATAAGAAGAAGAAGCTAACTTTGGCTGAACTTAGAGAAATTGAAGTTGCTAGGAATGAAGCTGCAGCTAGAAGAGTTCAAGAAGAGTTAAATGCTAAAGATAGAGAAGCTCAGGAAGCTCAAGAAGCTCGTAATAGAGAGCGACCAAAAAGTACAAGATGAATTAGATGTCGAGGTCACGAATCATTACCGCCACCTACTCTGTTAGATATATGTCAAGAAGACCTAATTTAGCTAAAGAAAGGAATGCTATGATGGCTTATTTGAAAGGTCGTGGATATAAAGGTTTGCGTAAGCTAAATTATGTTGATATGAAAAGACTCTATGATGTCAAATGAAGCTTATAAGAAGAATGTTGTTGACATTAAAGATTTTAGAGAAGAAGCTCATTGACCAAGTCGAAAGAAAGAAAAGCTTGAAAAGAAAAAGAAAACTGAAGTTACTGTATGTTCATTTCTCAAAGAAAGAAAAGTTGAATTAAGATCTGAGACTAGTGATGAATTAAAGAATTATCTCAGAGTGATAGATTTTGATTATTCAAAAGAAGATGATGACATGAAGATGAACATATCAAAGATTAGTGCTTTTGAAGTTGTGAAATCCAAGGATGGAGATTATATGATCTTTCATAAAGAAGATGAAAGCTTCAAAGTTTTCAAAAGGCTATGGGACTTACTGCACATTATAGATAGAGTAGATTTATTCTATTTATATCATGTGGTGAAAGCTTATTTTGAACATAATCCATTAGAAGGGATTGGTTTAGTATTACATGGTGATCTCATAACTACATGGGAAACTGAAGAAGAGAGCACTGATGATATTTGAAAGAATCAAGAAAGCTGGGAAATTGTTTGCTGGAGATTCTTTGAAGAGTCTGGAGTTCATGTTTTAAAACTGGAAAATGGAACAATGATACACATGTTTGCAGAAAGAATATATCCTCTCACAGGTTGAGCTCATGAGAAGAATGCTAGAGCATGGATTGGAAGTAGAAGAGGATAATGAAACTGCTTGCATGGTTATCAACTTGTTTATCAACCGGACTACTATTGTCGAGAATGATCAATAACCGGTATAAATTTTATTTGAATAAATACTTTTGATATATCGAGACTTTTATTCAAAGTATCATAATCGACAAGATTTTTATCAAAGCATCTTGTTCTGTAAATAAACCGCTTAAATGAATTTTAGAAGAAACCTTTGCTAATTAATAAATATTTTGAAAGAAAGGTTGAATAAATGGTTTTGTGATGATAACATCAATAGGTTATCAATCCACCATGATTGCAAAAGGATTGACTAATCCATGAGCAAACGGCTCGTAAAGATATATCAAACCGCTTTTAGTTGACAACTTGCTAATAAGTTGGATGGTAATCAACTCACCATATCAAGAATGTGAAGAGTTGACTAGCCCACAAGAAAATGGCTTGTGGTAAAGGCTATGGAAAACCATTATTGGTAATTAGTTCACCATTAGATAGAAGAACTAACTAGTCCGTAAGGGTACAACTTTTGGTAAAGACAAATCAAATCATTGATAGCGGTGGTTTGCTAAAATCATATGGTTATCAATGTACCATGGTCTTACACACCAAAACATTTGGCTACTCCGAGATAATGGCTTTGGTAAAGAGATCTAAATCCATTAAATTTTCAATGATTCACTTGGAAGTGATGAGAATAGTATGCAACTTAAACCGAATTAATGTACAATTTGTCATATGTTGTTGTGTTCTTTGAAAAGATGGAGCTTCTTTGGATGTCATTGTGAAGAGAACAATTCTAAGAGATACTTTGACAAGGACGACGCTACTGAGAGATAAAATCTAAAGACTAAGAAACAATCCGTTTTAAAGATGAAAATATTAAAGACATATTCATAAAGGAACTTGAAGTCAAGCAAGTAGAATTCAAGTTAGGGAGGATTGTTGGGATATGAAAGTCTTGAAGATATGAAAGCATCAAGACATGAAAGTAAAGTCAAAGTCTTGCACTAGTCAAAGTCAGAACAAAAGAACTCGGAAACAATTTAGATTACAAAGAGTCAAGGATATCCTTGCATCTCCTAGCTAAAGATAAAGTCAAAGCGAGGTTATTAAACCTTAACAAGATAGTTTAAGTTAGTTTGATTAAAGTATATCGATCCAACACTCAATGTATAAACAATTAAAACAATTTTTATTTATAGTATAACTGTTTAATACTCCCTCCGTCTCAAAATTATTGTCATGAGAGAGAAATTACCAAGTTTAATAAAAATGGAGTCACTAAAAATCTCAACCACTCAAAGAGAATATTTCCTAAATATATTCTCTAGTTTTTAATAAGAGTAAAGTCCAAAATACATCCCTGTGGTTTGCCCTTTGTCTCGGTTTACATCCCTAAACTTTTTTTTGGAACAATTACATCCCTCCGTTAGTAAAGTTGGCACAAAATCATCCCTAAGGACGAATGCTGCAAAGAAATCCTCGTTAAGTCCCCCACATGCTAGTCATGTGAGGGGTATTTTTGTCCATTTATCACTCCCAACTACCACCCATCTCTTTTAATACCTAAAAAACACTAAAACCCACAAATCCTTTCCCTCTCAAACTCACCAACACTGATTCCCAGACACATTTCCCTCCCAAATCCTATGTTCAATTGTTGATTAACAACATTGGTGGTTGTGGAATGGGTACTTCGTGATTATGATGATCCTGTGGATGAACAAGAAGCGTATAGTAAGTTATCATTTGATTAATACATATTCAAAGTTGTTTGTAAATTCATTTGATGTTTATTAATTGAAGATTACTTGCTGATAACAGGTACACAACCAAATTTTTTCTCATTGAAAATTCATCATGGTGGTTTTTTCACTGAACCTCCAGGTAGGAGCTACACAAATGGCCAGGTTAATTACATAGACTTTGTAGATGTTGACTTGTTTTATGTAATCGAGTTGAATGACATGGTTAGGAGGTTAGGTTACAAAAGCCCAAAGTGTAAGATGTACTATCATTGGAGAATACCTAACACTGAATTAGATCATGGCTTAGAAGCACTAGGTGGTGATGCAGATGTGTTGAAACTAGTTGGGTATGCTGATAAGGTCAAACTAATTGATGTCTACATTGAGCATGAGTTTACAGTCCTAGATACTTATTGGAAATCACCATTTAATACATCAAAGGGACTGAGTTCGGAGGAAATAGATAAAGAAGAACCAACTGCTTTAGTAGTTAGGAATCCTTTTAAGAAGCCTTGTGTGAAGAAAAATAGGTTGCCATTGTTGCTTCTTGATGAAGAAGATTCTGTGAATGTTGATGAATTACATACTGATGGTTTTGAGGATAGTGGTAAGAGTGTTAGTGCAGAGATAGAAGCTAGTCCAGAGTGTGAGTTAATGCAGAGTGTGAGGCTAATGCAGAGTGTGAGGCTAGTGCAGGGTATGAGGATAGTGTAGAGACTGAGTCTGGTTCAGAGAGTGATGATAGCCAAGATAGTGAGTATATAGTTGATGAGGAAAATGAGGTAAATTTAGTTGATGTAGATATGGAAGAATTCTTTAGAAACACTGATGCAGATGTAGAATGGGTGGGAGTTAAGGGTGGCAATCTTGAAGTCCCTGTTGAATTAGATGTTGAAGAAGGGTATAATCTAGATGACTTTGATATGAATATTGACATAGAGAGTGATAGTGGTAATGAAAGGGGTTATGATAGTAGCACTGATACAAGAAAGAGAGCAATGAAAAAGCTAACAAGGGAACATTATAAGCAGTCTAGTAATCCAAGTAGTACTAATGAAACATTTTTTGTTGGGAGACAGTTTGGGAATAAAAAGGAAGTAACAAAAATGGTGATTGTTGAAGTTGTAGCAACTAGAAGGCAATTGTATACTTGGAAGAATGATAAAAAAAAGTGTTAGGGTTGTATGTAGGGGAAAGTGTCCTGTGTTTAGACATGATACTGGGCCAAATAGTAGCCCACTTAAAAATGTGAATGGAAAATGGGTAAAGTCCAAAAAGAATGACTCAAAAGGTAGCAGCCCACTTAAAAATGTGAATGGAAAATGGGTAAAGTCCAAAAGGAATGAGACAAAAGATAGTGTAGAGGGAATAAATAAAGAGGGGGGATTGAGAATAAAAGTAGGTGGCACTAAAAGCAATTATATTTATGAAGACATCACATGTCCTTGGACTTTGCACATTTCTTCTAACAGTCAAGGCACGTGGGTTGTGAAAACACTCTCTGATTCACACACTTGTTTGCAAACAAGAGAAGTGAAGAAGTGCACGAACAGCTTTCTTACCAAGGATATTGAAGAAACCATAAAACCAAACCCAGAAATCCCAATTAAAGCCTTAAGAGAGCAACTACAAAAGAAATATCAAATTGGTATCTCTACTAGCAAGGTGAAAAGAGCAAAGGGTAAGGCAGTGATGAAGGTTAAGGGTGACTATACAGAACAATATGCAAGGTTACGGGATTATGTCTTAGAGCTGCAAATGAGCAATGATAACATAATTGTCAAGCTAGATCTAGAAAGAGATTACAATCCAAATGATACTACAAGACAATTTAGAAGGATATATGTCTGTATTGGAGCTTACTGGAATGCCTTGCAAGCATGCTGTTGCAGTGATCAATGACATGGCTGGAAACACAAATGATGTAGGGTTGCCAGAGAAATGGGTGCATAAGTGTTATTGGCTTAATACTTGGGCAAAGCAATACACTCACACAATCAACCCTTGCACTGGACAACTTTTGTGAAGAAACACCCTAGTCCATACACTATCCTACCCCCAAAGATCAAAACACAAATAGGGAGGCCACCAAAAAAAAGGAGAAAGACCGCAGATGAGATATCAAGCCAAAGGATGTCTGCAAATGGTAGGTTATCTAGGGTGGGAAAAATAGTAACTTGCCTAAAGTGTCACAACACTGGACACAACAAAAGAACTTGTAAGGTGCATGTTACTGGTGTTGCTAGATCACAAGGTTCTGGTGTTGGTGGATCACAAAGGTCAAGTGTTACTGGAACACAAGGTTCAAGTGTTGGTGGGTCACAAGCTTCTGCAAGAACTAAGGGAAAAGCAAAGATGTGAATTACTTTTGGTCTTTTGGTCTTGTGTTTTAATCTGGTCTGTTTATCTAGGGTCTGTAATGTTTCAACACTTTAGATCTTTTGGTAATCTGGTATGTTTATGTCTTGTTAAAAACAATGGATGATATGGTATGTTTATGGAAATGGTTGACTTTGTTTATCCTGATGTTGTATCTATATTATTTTTGTATTTTATATGTATTATTATTTTTGCTGTAAATACTTATGCAGTGGTGGTTGTTATGAGTTTTTAAAACCATATAATGCTTATGATTTTTGTGCAGGTGTAAATGCTTATGGTTTTGTGCAGGTGTAAATGCTTATGGTCTTTGGTCTTTCAACCACAATCAAGTCACAACAGTTGAATCCATTTCACACATTTGGTTAGTAATTCAACCCATTTTAGTTGCATTTTTTTACAAGTCCTACATGAGCATTGCATTCATAATAGTTGGTACAATAGATTTATTAGAGGGCATTTAAGCCATAGTTAACTATTTCATCCATTCTACTAAAACATAGATACTAAACCATAGATAGAAAACCAACAACCTTAACCAAGCATACTAAAACAGTTTTCCTTTCCCCTTCCCTTTTGCATCTGTGGGACTTATGGGAACATAAGTCTTGATACCTAGCCTTTCACATGTTGCCTTATTTGGCAGACCTAACACCTTCTTCCTATCAGAAAAGTCTTGCTTTGGATTGATGCTACCTTCAACCTTGAATCTGCGAGCATCAACCTTAGGAAAGTAGTTATACCATGAATTTGGAGATGTTGCATCAGATTCATCACTGCTAGAAATTGTGATGATTTCTTTACCTTTGTCATCATTGCTGGAAATTGTTATGATTTCTTTGCGTTTGTTTAAGCTCATGTTTGCAGTTGTGGGATTAGTTAGAAATGTGAGATGAAAATGATATTGTGATTATGCATGTATATAAACACCTTGTGAAAGAGTTTGGTAGTACAATTAGACATAACATTCTAATAGTGTTTGCAGATTGAGTTGAAAAAAATAGTGTATTGAATGACACTAATATTCTCACCCATGTAGAAATGCTTGTCCAGTCATTTCAATATCTATTACCAACACAATGAATGCAAATTGCCCTATCTTTATGCAGTCTCTTTTAGATCACATCAGCAAACATTGACTGCATTTTTTATTCTGTCATGGTTTTTGCAAATGTATTTTGGTCCATGTGTGATTTGTCCAAATGTCTTTGTTTGCACCTATGCATTGTTTAATCTGTGTTGGTCTTTGGTTTGCACCAATGCAACTGAAATTGGTAAGTAAACCATTTCAACCCATTTACAGTCAACAATTTCAACTCATTTCAACCCATTTCATGCATTTCAACCAATGTGAACATATTCATAAAAAGATGACAGCATATTAACATATAAACTAGACATTTCATTCATAACTAACAAGAACATTACATTAATGGATTTCATTTCATCATCAAATACATAACAAAAATAAACCAACTGAATCCTAACATGAACTTGTATCTTCTAGCTTTTAGTGCATTTTCCTTTGATGATTCTTCAAGCTGATTCATGTTTCTTAATAATCCAGGAATAATCATAACGGATCTTGGACACATTGGAGGATCCACCCAGTCTTGAAACCCATCATTAGGTACCTTAAAAAAAGTTCAAATTACAAATCAACATTCAAAATACACATAAAATCAACCAAGTTGATGTCTTACAGGTTTTGGACAACAATAAAAACGTCTTCCAAGATTTGCTGCTCTCCAAGAAGTACGAATAACAGTGGGTAACCCACATCTGCAAATCATAGTATGTGACATTGTTAGGGGTTTTTGATTTTAGGGATAGATTAATTTGATTAGAATGGTTAGGGTTTTTTGGATTTGGGGATATTGAAATTAGGTTAGTTGATTTGGGGAAGAAGATTACACTTTATAAAAGGGGTATGGGATTACATCTGGGACTAACACGTGGGCCTTATTAAGAAATGGACAAAAATACCCCTCACGTGACTAGCACGTGAGGGACTTAACAGAGATTTCTTTGCAGCATTCGTCTTTAGGGATGATTTTGTGCCAACTTTACTAACGGAGGGATGTAATTGTTCCAAAAAAAAGTTTAGGGATGTAAACCGAGACAAAGGGCAAACCACATGGATGTATTTTGGACTTTACTCTTTTAATAAAAATAGAAAGTGGACAATCTTTTTGAGACATCCCAAAATGAAAATATGGACAATTATATTGAGACGGAGGGAGTACACATTTTAGAGTGTCCCAAGAGTGTGCAAATCACCTCCCTAAAATAAATACTACCATATAAATAGAACCTTGTCAGAAAAGTGGAAGCATTTCATCACTTGAATACAATTTATTTGTTGAGTAGCCTAACAAACAAATACACACCATAACAACACGTCATGTACTGCAGGCGTGCACTACAGTGGACCTGGGATTCCAAACCAAATGAAGAAACAAAATGTTATGGATGGACAGAGGCAGATGGGGCGCACATGTTCAAGGTGGAAGCAAAGGAAACTGATCAAGTCAAGGTTTACCCTAAAGGTCGAAGGATTCAAATAACAGTTGATTTAAAAAAAAGGAGAATGAGCCCACTCAGGGGTATATTTATCAGACTGATTTGCCCCAAAATACGGATGTGGTGGTGTTCGATACGGCGTTTCAGAATGGTGTGCTCAGTGTCATCTTTCCACATTAGTGTTTGTCTTCATTTTTGGATTTTAGTTTTGGATTTTTTTTTCATCCCAATTTTCTCATTTACGAGATTTTCCAACTCGCGCTCTGCAATGGGTGTTTTGTCTGTAAGTATTTTATGCGATATTGTTGTACATGTTGGTAAAACAGTTTATCGTGGAGCGTATGTGTAACTTCTTGTTTCTATAAGTAAAACAAAATCAACTAAAATTTACATTTCGATGCATAGTACTTCCATATATATAGTCTATTTTTACATACTTTTAGTTCAAACCAAATCAAACACGATCGCTACGGTCTTTTTGAACATGTGATATATAGACCTACCTTCATACGCACATGCCAATTTGACTTAATATTTAAAACTTTTACGCGGAAGCATTTGACCTAACTTACACACTTTTACACTTATATAAACGACATAATGCCATTACATTTTAACTCTTTTAAGATACTTATACGAACGTATACTCGAACACCTTTTTAAAACGTTTCATATAAAACTTTATAATTAACAACACTTCGAACCTGATAAATCAATACGCCCTATTGCCCAGGAGGAATACGACGTATTATGGCCGTATTCCCAAAGGGAATACACCGTATTACCCTCTGAACTTCGATAAGCCATATACATATAATAGATACGCCGTATTGACCATCTATTACAGACAATGCAGAAATCCTGCACATACCCACATACTTACACATAACACTTTCAACTCCAAAACCATACCATAACCTGTACAAAAACCCCTCATTTACCATTTCAACTTTAGTGACCATACCGTAACTTACTATACGGAAAGTAGCATGTTTAACCCCAAAATGGGTACAACTAGACTCTACTCGAAACACCCTTTTAATAATTTACAAAGGGATTAACGTGTAAATAATAACAAAACTCACTTAACACCAGTTAAACTAAAGGATCAGTGGTGTTATTCTTTTCCAAATTAGGGATGACAAATGCAACTCCAAGCTTCGAGGGACGAAAGTTGAAATTTTGGACATACCATAGGGACCATCCATGTCATTTACTCTTTTAGTTATGGTCATTGCTATAGTCCGAAACATTTCAAGCTTGACCAAATTGTTGGTGGGTAGCGCTTTAGGATGATTCAACGTAATTTAAACAAATGTACTAGATTGTTGAATGTGTTTGGACACTTTACTCGAATACCACCCATAATTTTGGCGGTTCATATGGAAAATCTAACTTTTTTGGCCGGTTTTAGTTGTTTGTGGGCGGTAAGATACTCTTTCCGGATAGTTGGCTATTAAAAGCATGATCCATCCGAATATGGGTAAAATGCGATTCGTATTTGCATCATTTTGCAACTCTAATCTAACCTCGATTATTTAAATTGGACTTTTGGTCTTTAGTCCCAAACATAGACTACGGTGATATGATGATAGTTTTGACGATCTTACAACCTCGATTTAAAAGCGCTTTGCCCACCTCGAACACGCAATTATGTTTATTGAAGAAACTAGCTCAAAACTTCAATTCGAACAAGACAATGTAATTCTCAAAACTACCCTCGTGGTATATATAGACTAACATAGACGCGTTGTACTATAACTAGGATTACATTAAACCTATCCTAAACCAATGAGGACTACTCCATATTAGGATAAATATTAGACGAGTTGGACTAGCACTCCAACTAGTATTACTCACGAATCTGTGATCCACGCATTCCACAACCAAACTCGACTTGAGAATTCCCAACAATCACCCCCGAATTTACGAGTCGAAGAGGTAACTCTTGCACACCAAGTAACGATCTCATCTCCTTGAACCTTATGCGCGCCAAGGCCTTCGTCAATGGGTCTCGCTTTTGTTCTTCACGGATACATGCTCAACAATTACCGCTCATTCCCAAATCACTTCCGCCAATAACTCCCTTAGCCAAATTGCTTGACACGCATGTGTAGTAGCCGCCATGAACTTAGCTTCACACGAAGATAACGCCACGGTAGTTTGCTTTTGTGAGCACCATGTAATAGGTGATGTACCGAGATAAAAAACATGTCCAGTAGTACTCGTCCATCATCAATATCAATATTATGACTGCTAAATCCCACAAGTCTTATGTCATTACAACGATTGTATTTAATTCCAAACGAAGTCGTACCTTTAAGATAGCGTAGGATTTGCTTGATTGCACGAGCATGTGATTCTCTTGGACTTTGCATATATCGACTAACCACTCCAACCGAGTAAGTCAAATCTGGACGAGTGTGCAAGAGGTAACGCAAGCAACTCACAACATTTCGATATTGAGTAGCTTCAACTTCTGGTTCATCTTCTGCTTTTGTCAACTTGAGTCCGGTTCCATCGGACATAAAGTTGCATTGCAATCTTCCATACCAGCTTCTTTCAAGATCTTCCTTGCATATCTCTCTTGCTTGATCTCCACGTAATCCTTTTCTTGTGAGACTTCGATACCTAAGTAATAAGTTAACTCACCAAGATCCGACATTTCAAATTGAGACACCATTCTCCTTTTGAACTTATTTATGAGGTCTAAGCTTGTCCCAGTCATGAATAAATCATCCACATTAACCGCAACAATGATAAATTCTCCATTGGGCACCTTTCTATAGATCGCATTTTCGTGCACGCATTGTAGAAAACCCATCTCTTTTAAAGTACTATCGAGCTCCTTTCGATCACCATTTAGAAGAGCCGTTCTCATATCCAAGTGATGAATCTTCCATCCTTTCCCGGCTGCGAGAGCAATCAAGAGTCGTATGGTCTCGAGTCGAGCTACCGGCGCGAATACTTCATCAACTTCAATAACAGGTTGTTGTTCAACTGATTCTCGTTCCACTTCGTTTGTATCTTCTTTACCAACTTTTAGTTGAGCTTTATAAAGGCGATTTGCACTACGTGGGACCTTTATAAGTAAATCTCCACAACTATCTCGCATGGTTAAGAAATCACCTCGGATACTAATATCATAACCAAATATTGTAGCTTGTCCAAGACTTATCACATTACTACGAAGAGCGGGAATATAATAGACATCTTTCAACAACTTTTGTTCTCCGTTTTTACCTTGGAACAAAATCGAGCCTTTTCCCTTTATGCTCACACATGAACCATCTCCGAACCTAACACGTCCAGTAATATTTTCGTTTAATTCAGAAAAGTAAGAGTAATTACATCATGTGATTACTTGCACCGTTGTCAAAATACCATACATCCTCTTCATCGGTATTTGACTCGCTCTTTGGTGGAGTGTACTTTTCTTCATTCATGAAAATCGTTTCTTGAATATGGTTCATCATAAAGAACGTACCTTCCTCATGATACACATCTTTCTCTTGCGTCTCATTAAGGTTAACTTCATGGTTTCGGTTTCGTTCAGGGCATCTTGAAACAAAGTGTCCGTACTCATCACAACGGTAACACTTTATATGTGAGAGGTCACGTTTCTCATGTTGCTTACCCTTTTGTTCATTATCTTCACGGTTTTTCGAGGAGTCACGTTGACCTTGGTTTTGATTATTGCCACGTCCGCTACCTTGACCACGACCACGGCCACGACCTCGAGAGTATGAACCACGTCCTCTTCCTCCGCTTGAGTCATTATTCCTGTAGGAATTATCGGTTCTAGCATAAAGCAAGTTTTCTTGAGCATCGTTTGCTTTATCTTCTTCTTTGACTCTTTCTTCATACGCTTTCAATCGTCCAACCACATCCTCAAACCCCGTTTCTTTAAGATCTAAAACTTGCTCTAGGGCTGCCACGATATGGACAAAACGTCTAGGAAGACTTGTGAGAAACTTCTTTACCAGCTTGTGTTCCGACATGACTTCTCCAAGCGTGGTTGATTTAGACGCAATACCTGATAACTTTGCAGCATATTCGTCTATGGTACCGTTATCTGACATCTTCAGATTCTCGAACTCCGTAATTAGGGTTTGAAGCCTCGCTTCCTTCACACGATCAGCCCCTAAGTTACGAGTTTTTATCGCTTCCCACATCTCCTTCCCGGTTTTCAAATTCCCGATTTGCAAAATCAAATCTTCTGGGATCGATTGAAACAATAATCCTTTAACTATATTGTTTTTCTTGGCATCGTCTGAGCCCGGATCTACCACATCCCATACTCCATGAATTCCAAGAAGAACTTCCATTCGCATACTCCATATAGTGTAATTGGTTGACGTTAATAATGGGCACTGAAATGTCAAACTTAACTCTTTTGTCGGCGGTGGTGGGTTAGAACCTGATGGGTCTCCCGTCATCCTGGTTCTTCTTCTGGACCGTGAGTAAGTTTGTAACGGGGAACTTTCCAGCCCTTATATCACGGCTAGATTAAGTTCAAAAAGATGGTGAGAAAATTAACAACCTTGAGTACTTTTTCAACTTCTCGATGCATTGTAATCGGTTTACAAAAGAAAAGTGGGTTTGAGATAAGTGGGTGAGAAAAGTGGGTCGAGAAAATCACGACCCAACCAACCGGTTCACGTGTTCTAAGACGATCTTAATTTAAACCCTAACTCGTTGATACTCGACCCACCAATAAAATAAATCCACCACACATTTCACGAGGTCCGATCAAACACGCCGGTACAAGCACGATGGCAAAGCTTTGATCGGTTTAAACACTCGATCACTCACGCGATTAAACCTCTTGATCGCAGGTTTTAATCCAACAAGTTTCGACCTATTTAACCCCTAAATCGCAGTTATAGTTTCGTTTGCTTGTCCAACGCAGTTCCCAGTGATGTAATCAATCGATAATGGACGTTGATTGTGACCCTTAGACGCGACAACAATCCTCCACGATTCACCACAAGCTCGATACCAATTGTGGTTATCGAGGCATTGCAACACAACAAGTTATCAAAGGTACATAACACACTCCACGAAGAGTAAAGAACAAGAATCGCGCTAACACACAATTATGTTTATTGAAGAAACTAACTCAAAACTTCAATTCGGTACAATGTAATTCCACCCCTCGTGTAATTCCCATACCCTATAACTGGTATATATAGACTAAGATATATTAGGCGTATTAGTACTATAACTAGGATTACATTAAACCTATCCTAAACCAATGAGGACTACTCCATATTAGGATAAACCCCATTAGAAAGTGCGAGTTGGACTAGCAAAGACTTAAATATCTCCAAGGATTCACTACTTGAACTTATTTAATTAAAAGGCAACAACAACAACAAAAGCATACTCACAACAAAATACCTACCCCAACCCAACTGTAGACACTCTTAGCAATAGACATCTTTGTCGTACAGCATACAAGCTGCAGTTAATCTTCTCGAACAATCATGAACAAGAATCAAAAGCGTGGGAATTTGAAGACAACACTTGACGATAAGAGACATCGTTAACTAATCCATCTGCAAAATATCCAATCATTTTCAGACTTTCATTTCAGAAATGGGGGTCTCTTTAGCCAAAACAAAAAGGCAATGCACCACAGCAACAACAAAAACACCAAAACTCTATTCTAGGTTCTTAAAAAGACCAAAATCCCATATTTGTGATCCAGGCCCCCCATAAAGGCTCGAGTTTTTTCTTTTATCAAGATTTGTTTTTATGTGTTTGCAGAATGAGACTATACCCTTGCCTGGTCCTACACATGTGACAATAAGCATTGCTGAATCATGCAAACACTGCTCCACTTGATACACAACATTGAAACTTTTTAAAAGTATGTTTAATTAAGAGGAAAAAAGAAAAGAAAAAAGAACGATACACAACAGAGCAAAAAGTGCAGAGATATATACATCTAAACAATTATCCCAATTAACAAATACCCATTGTGCCGTCACCCAGTCATTCAACCATCTAAGATCTAGAAAGAAACTAATGTGCACTATGTACAAAAACATGTCGATTGCAATTATACAAAGGCCTTTTAGAAGCAGTCTGAATCTGCAACTTGAATAAACAATAAGCAGGCGACGGCGATAAGCTGTTCAAGATCATTTAAGATAGAGGGGAATCAATACCACCAACAATAATTTACATTCAAATGTTGTCGTAATCCTGTAGCAGCAAATGATAAACCAAAGACTATTTGCAAATGGAGCATTAGTTCATAATAGAATGATGATCTTACATCTTTTAAGGCTAGTCTTAGGCCTAGTAAAACATCTCGCTCTCGTCGTTAGGCCTATCAACAGCTAGTTGATGTATGCAACACAAAAAAGATATTTGTAAGAGATTAGTGACATGACATGTATAAAATAACTCTACCGATCCATCCCATAATCACATGAAAAATACCAACTGAAATCAAGGAATCTTGTAAACATGTTTAGCGCGAGTAGGATATTAGCGTGCTTTACTTATAAAGCATGGTCATACTTGTTCACAATGCCTGATCAAGTAATAATAAACACTGTAAAGCTTGTGCCAAGTTTCTTATTCACACTTTTAAAGTCTATAATAAAATGAACCTATCAGGTTCTAAAGTTTATAATAAAAGAGTTTCACTCTTCAGGTTCAGGAATAATAAACAATACTAAGTATAAATGTATAATTGCAGTCCCTTAGAACACATTAATATCACATAATAACTATAACATGACTCAAAATCACCAAACGTTTCGAAATTACAGTGGTAATGAACCATTTTTTGTGTTTAATCCAAAACCATACTTGTCCCCTCCTGTGCTTAGTTTCTTTACCATTTAGTAACTTGAAGTATACATAACTGAGATACATTTCGTAGTTTCATAGACCTAGGATAGAATATTAGCCTGGGTAGATGCAAGTGATTATAGCAGGACCTGTATACTTAACTATGATTAATATGGTTTTAAAAAAGCTAAGTAAATCGAATGTTACAATGATTCACACCTTCCATAGTTTCATACTATGGGTTTCAATTTTTTTTCTTTCAAAAGTAACGATATTAATAGAGAGTAAAGACAATGCAAAAAGGCTCACCTCTTTCCCCAAACATATGACATATGACATATGAGTATATGACCCTTGTCTTACTGTTCTAGTGTAGTGGCACATGTAAAGAGTGAACCAAGAGCAACTGACTATAAGGTGTAATATCAGTCGATCTTCCTTAATGTCCTGCATAATTAACTGTCGATTATATTTTCAGAAATCATGTCACAAAATTAACACAATGTTACAAACTAACAAACCTGATCAATCGAGAAACTTGCAATGATTGCCACTCCATTAATCTTTTTTCTTCGTACATAAAGCCTCCTCACTGACAGCAACCTCGCTTATGTATATGGGGAAATTAAGACCAACAGATTGCAGATGACCAAAAAAGAGCCCATAGGAAAGTCCAAGGATGCTGTCAGCCTGCAACAAAAAAGAAGACATTAATTTTACATAGTTAGTGACTGTTGAAATCCAGCAGAATCAGCTAACGTAAGCTTGATAAGATATTAACAGCAGGAGCTCACAATTCAGTGCATATTTAAATTCAAATGTAGTTACATATCTAAGAATCACAATCCCATGTACCATTGATTAAATGAAATATCAATCAAAAAGAAATTTACGCAACCTAATCTACTTAAGAAGTTAATAAAGGAAAAAAAAAATCAAACCAAAACCAGTAGCTAAATAATTTGCACCATCATTTGCAATATATTAGATGCCTTATATGTCGTTTGAACAAAGGCACGCCAGAAGCTTTTTTCAGTTAAAAGAAAGAAAAAAACCATCAACCACATAAGGAAGCGAGATAATAGTTACCACTTGCAAAGATCTTTAAAAACAATAAAAGGGTTGGTAAAGGAAAACTTGCATTCAGGAAATTTTTTTGTTAAACATTATGCCTATATTCAATATAACAATGGGAAACACTTCAAAAGATTAAACACCTGTTACATAAAGGTTCACCTGCTTTCACACATAGCGATTTTACCAGACGGCCACTTATAAGCAGATTTGACGTAAACTAACTTATCACTAGCAAGAAACTTCATTTACTAATACTTTCATCCATTGATTACATGGACACGTTACCAAACTTACATCACCAAAAACCTTTTCTTAATAGTATTAATAACAGTTAATCTAACCCTTTGGAGATTTGGTGCAAAGATTTGATGTTGCACCATATTTAGTTTAAAATGTCGTTGGTAAATCTGATTAACTGACAAGCAGGCAAACCATGAGTCTTATGACAGTGTGACCGTCTGGTCGTCTAAAATCATTTGCTGATAAATCTAAATCACTGTCACATGCAATCAATATCAAATCGCCATCTTTGTCTTCATATTTGAGCCTAAAGCTTTCTAGCTGGAGCGGAAATCTTGTTGCAATCTGCTCTTTCAAGTTTGTTAATCCATCTGAAAGTATGAATGGAAACCTCACAATATCCTCTTTGTATGTTGCCTTGATAGTCAAAGGTTTCACCAAGTTTTTTAAGGTTGTTTTGGGTTGTCCAAGTCCATCAATCAGAATAGTTTCTACACGTGTGGAACTATACATAGCATGTTCGGAATGGGTCGCAGGAGTATGTTCATTAGATCCCCGAAAATTCGAGTGGGAATCACTTTTATTAGGAGTATATGGCCACCCTTTAATACCAAGACTTGTGCAAATGCGCTTCAACTTACTTCTGCTAACTTCATATATACAATGTACAAAGTAAAAATGAGAACCTTACAAGGAAAGGACACTATATATAAACCTGGTTGGGTTAATTTAAGAACTTTTTATAAAGGTCGAACTAATCAATTCTGTCATTCACAATTAGCGGTAGCAAAATACGTGGGTCGGGTCGGGTTGGGTCACAGGTATGAAAAAAGTTTATTTTTTGACCTGCTAGACCCGCCTAGACCCGTTTGGGGTAATTGTTACACAATTGCACTTCTTATCAAATAACCAATCGGACCCATCAACAATCTTTAAGGAGACCCAACCACACTCATCCCCTAATAGATATGTAACTAACTTCACCCATGTTTAACCAATGGGTCTCAAATTGCCACCTCTATCCACAACAAGCAAGCAACCAGGGTGACAGGGTCTTGGGAAACCCATGGAATTTTGCAGTGTAAGGTCAACTTTCATTAACAACCTATACTTTTCTTAAATGCATCCGCTCTAAAAAAAGTGTATCTACTCTTGTTTAGTTTTTCTTTTACGCACCTGGTAAATTTGTGTCCTAATTCTTTAGTTTTTCTTGTTTATTTAACCCAATTCCATTTGACTTAAATCTAGCTAGCCAGTTTAAAATTTAGCATAACCCACCCAAATCGACCCATTTATAACTGAAGTGAAGAAGTTAAAATTTGCACCTCTATACATTAGCAACAAGTTACTATATTGTACTTACCACCAAAGATATCCGCAGCTTCCTCAAATGACTTTGGAGTCAGGTTAGGTTTAGCAGCCGCCTTAGTTGGTTTCTTCTTAGCTAGAGTTTTTTTAGCAGCTGGCTTAGCAGTAGAAGGAAGCGTATAAAAAGGTTTAACCTTAACTAGCTTCTTACTAGCAACAAACTTCTTCAACCGATTCGACAACCTTTTCTTAAACTTTGCAGGCAGATGGTCCTTATACTTGTCTTGAATAAACTTCCGAATGGCATACTGACTCGACCCGGTACGTTCCTTCAAGGTCACTATCGCGTCGCTAACCATCTAAACACAATCAAAACCACAAATTAAAATAAAAAATAACAGCATTTAATCGAATTTGACAAAAGTTGTACGTACGTAATGAAATATTACCTCCAAGTAAGTAGGATGTTTTGTAAGCGCAAGTGATTTGCTAGCTTTCGAATGGATAACACCGTTGTTACTCATCATCACTGTAAATAAAGTAAAATTAACGGTAAAAAAATGAATGTAAAGGACCTGTTGGAGTATAGCCTTTCTGTGTCGTGTCTTAAATTGCCACCTCTACTCATCTGCAACACTTCAAGGCTAACAAAAAACATGATGAAGACACAACACAGAAAGGCAACACCGTTGTTACTCTTCTTGCCATTTTTAATTAGAATGCAGTGAATATAGCCAAGAGAGTATTAGCAAGGCTATTATGTTAACTAAGAGGAGATTGGCAAGTTATTTGATAATAAAGCCGTTGCTATTTATAGAGATGAGGGACATGGAAAAGGCAACAGGGTAGCATGCTATGCCCCAAACATTATAAAAATAAGAAATAAGTACATTGGGTAAGGCTACAGTATATGTCCTAATCAAGAACATTATTTGTTACTAGATACTCCATTAACCAAAAAGATATACCTTTAATCAATATATGAATTACTTTTTAAGGTTTCTTTACTAGTCATGAATGTGCCGATAATCATCAATTTCATACCTATCTCGTCACTGGCTATTTCACTAAAAGTCTTGATACTAGACTTAATTTTCAATAAGATAGTTATTTGCGGTGATTCGAAAACTAAACCGGAGACTGTTTAACATATGGGTGTTTAACCTAGGGGTGAGCAGAAACCGCACCATAAAATTAGTCACATAAACATGATGAAGAGTAACAACGGTGTTGCCTTTATGTGTTGTGTCTTCATCATCTTTTTTGTTAGCCTTGAAGTGTTGAGTAGAGGTGTCAATTTAAGACTCAATGGTTAAATTTGGGTTTAGTTGGGAAAATTTTTTTAAGAAAAAATTACACGTTTGGTCCTTGTGGTTTGCTCTGATTTCAAGTTTAGTCCCTAAGTCGTTTTAAGACACCGAGATACCTATTTTGAAACCTTACACTCATTTAGTCCTATTTTGGATGGGCGTTAGTTTCTCGATTAAGTTTTTGCAATCGTTAGTCCCTCCGTTAATAATTTTGCACCGTTAATCATATTTTTTCAAATAATGGTTTTCGTAGGTTAGTCCTTTCGTTAATAATAGTTTCGCCGCTTTTGTATTTTTTGTCCGCTTTTATCCGTTTCGTTCGCTTTTTATCCGCTTTCCCGCTTTTTAACGTTTTTCGTCCGCTTTTACGTTTCTATCCGTCTTCGCCTGCTTTTATATGTTTCGTCCCTTTTTACGTTTTTGTCCGTTTTAATCCGTTTTTGTCTGTTTTTATCCGTTTTTGACCATTTTTATATTTTGTTCGCTTTTATCCGTTTTCGTTCGGTTTTATCCGCTTTTGCCTATTTCTTTTCGTTTTGTCCGCTTTTATTCGCTTTCATTCGTTTTCATCGGTTTCATACGACGCTTTTTCGTTTTATATGTTTTCGCTTTTTGCGTTTTGTCCGTTTTCACGTTTCGCCTTTTTAACCGCTTTTGACCTTTTACGCTTTCATTCGCCTTTTATCCGCTTTGCCCATATTTTTACGTTTTATCCGTTTCATTTGTTTTTATCCGTTTCGACGATTTTACGCTTTTATATGTTTCGTCTCATTTTTTAATGTTTTTATCCGTTTTAGGGTTTTACGTTTTTATGCGTTTTATCCGTTTTTTCGTTTTTACGCTTATGTCGTTTTATCCGTTTCATTCGTTTTCTCCGCTTTCGTAAAACGGTGAAACGAAAAATGTACAAAACGGATAAAAACATAAAAAGAATAGACGAAAACATAAAAAAACATAAAATCATGCGAAAACGGATAAAAAACAAATGAAACGGATAAAAACTCAAAAAATATGGGCAAAAACAGATAAAAAAACGAATGAAAACGGATAAAAACGAACAAAAATGTAAAAAATGGTCAAAAACGGATAAAAAGCAAAAAAAGGACAAAACGCAAAAATGATTTAAAACATATAAAACGAAAAACGTCTAAAACGGATAAAAAAAATGAAAACGAATAAAAACGGACAAAAAACGTAAAAGAATAGGCAAAAACGGATAAAACCCAACGAAAACGGATAAAACGAATAAAATAAAACTCACAAAACAGACAAAAAGGATTAAACGAACAAAAGCGAAAAAACGGACGAAAACATAAAAAAACAGACAAAGACGGATAAAAACGTAAAAAATGGACAAAAAACGTAAAAAAACTAATGAAAACGGATAAAAACGGACAAAACGTAAAAAAAAATGGGCGAAAACTATTATTAACGAAGGGACTAACTGGCGAAAACCATTATTTGAAAAAATAGGAATAACGGTGCAAAAATTATTAACGGAGGGACTAACGGTGCAAACACTTAACGGAGAAACTAACGGCCCATCCAAAATAGGGATTAAATGAGTGAAAGGTTCCAAAAATAAGTATCTCTGGTCTAATTAAAACTACTTAGGGACTAAACTTGAAATCAGAGCACACCACAAGGACCAAACGTGTAATTTTTTCTTTTTTTAATGAGATGAGTCTAAATGGGTTTAGTTTATTTTAATAGATGGGTTTAGTTGGGTATAGTTTATTTTAATTAATTAATATTGATGGGTTAATTGGGTAAATAATATACCCACACGGCCAAGTCTGATATTTATACGGTTTAAGTTAATTGTTAAGTAAAATTATAAAATCACTCACAATCTATTTTTATCATTTTCGTCCGCTTTATACGTTTTGTCCGCTTTTAACGGTCTTTTACGTTTTTCATTTTACGTTTCATTCTGCTTTTTTTCGTTTTTATCCGTTTTACACGCGTTTGTCTTTTTACATTTTGTCGTTTTGTCTGCTTTTTTACGCCGCCCGCTTCTTTCACGCTTTTTAACGATTTTGTCCGTTTTATACGCTTTAAATCTGCTTTTTACGTTTTGTCCGTTTTACATGTTTTCGTCGGTTTTACGTTTTTCTCTTTTACGTTTTCGCGTTTTCACGCTTCGTCGGTTTTTACGATTTTGTCCGCTTTACACGTTCGCTCGCATTTTTACGTTTTCGTCCGTTTTTGAATTTTTACGTTTTGCGTTTTCGTCGGAGTTTTTTACGTTTTGTCCGCTTTACGTTTTCGCCGGTTTTACGCCAGATATGTTTGTTTACGTTTTTGCTGCACATCGTTTTCATCCGTTTTACGTTTTGTCCGTTTTACACGTTTGCGTATGTTTTATTCACGTTTTTCTGTTTTCACAATTTTTCGTCCGCTTTTATCGTTTTCTCCGTTTTCGCGTTTCGTCTTTTTACGCCGCCGTATTTTACCTTTTTACGTTTTGTCCGTTTTTGCACGATTTCGTTAGGTTTTTATGTTTTGTCTGTTTTACGTTTTCGTCGGGTTTTTACGTTTATCCGTTTTACGTCATTCCACTTTTATGTTTTTTTATGTTTTGTCCTTTTTACGTTTTCGTCCGTTTTTAGGTTTTGTCCGCTTTTTCGTTCGTTTAGTTACGTTTTGCCCGCTTTCACACTTTTTCACTGTTTTCTGTTTTTCGTGCGCTTTTTACGTTTTGTCCGTTTACACGCCGTCTGTCATTTTTACATTTTCGTCCATATTTTAATGTTTTTTGTCCTTGTTGCACGTTTTTTCGTCACATTTTTTACGTTTTTGTCCTTTTTACACATTTTCGTCTATTTTATACATTTTCAAGACGAAAATGTAAAACGAAAAAACGGATAAAAAAAAAACGTAAAACGGTCAAAAAAAAAAAAAAAAAAAAAACTTAAGAAAGCGTGCAAAAAACGCGTTGAAAACGGACAACGTAAAAGCGGACAAAAACATAATAAACGGACGGCGACGAGTAAAACCGACGAAAACGTAAAAATGGACGAAACGTAAAATGAACAAAACGACGAAACGTAAAACGTAAAAAGTTAAAAAGCGAACGAAAAGTGTAAAGCGGATATAAACGTAAAAACCTCTGACGAAACGTATAAAACGTGAAAGAAAAGTTAAAACGGACGAAAACGTAAAAAGACAAAACGTGTGAAACGGACAAAACGTAAAAAGCGGACAAAACGTGAAAACGGCGAAACGTAAAAAGGACGAAACGATAAAACCGACAAAAACGTAAAATGAACGAAACGTAAAATAATGGACGGAAACGTAAAACGGACAAAAACGTAAATAACTATCGAAACGTAAAAGGGATAAAACCGAACGAAAACGTGCGATAACGGACAAAACCTAAAAATACGTTAAAACGGACAAAAGGTAAAAAAAAAGACGTAAACGTAAAACAAAAAAACGTAAAAGCGGACGAAAACGTGGAAAACAAAGTAAAACGTAAAACATAACAAAACGTGTGAAAACGGGAAAAACGTAACTAAACAGACGAAAACGTGTAAAAACGGACAAAAACGTAAATAAACGGACGAAAAAACCTAAAAAAACGTTGAAAACGGACAAAAACCTAAAACAATGATTTAATACGTAAAAACGGACAAAACGTAAAAAGTGGACGAAACGTGAAAAAACAAGCAAAACGTAAAAAGACGAAAACGTGTGGAAACGCAAAAACGTAATAAAATGCATTTAAAACGTAAAACGGACAAAACGTAAAACGGACGACAACGTAAAACCGACAAAACGTAAAACCGGAAAACGCAATAAATGGACGAAACGAAAAAGACGAAAACGTAAAACCGACAAAACGTAAACAAGCGAACGAAAACGTAAAAAAGCGGGCGAACGTAAAAATGACGAAAACGATAAAACCGACGCAAGCGTAAAAAATGGATATTGAATACTTTTTGTCTTTTTACAAGATTAATTATTATGTTCCATGATGAAACAAAAAACCGGCAAAACCAAAAAAAACCCGACCCGACCCGACTCTTACCCATTTATACCCATACCCATCTAGACCCATCCTTCCAAGTGACCCATCTAGACCCATACCCATATAGACCCATACCCATCTAAGACCCAAGACCCAATTCAACCCAACCATTTTGCCACCTCTAGAGATGAGCGAAGCAAGAAAGCTAGTTGAAACCTCTAGGTGTAATCAAAAATGCATGATGAAAAGCATGCGTCAAGATATGGCTCCACAAACCCAAGCCAAGTCCCACCACCTTGTGACGGGCGCCGCCCGACCCGCCGGACATAGTCCCGTGTTGGCCATTCCATTCACAACTAATATACTTTGTAACCATTTAAGCTTGTGAGGTGTAAGGAGCATGCTAGCTTATAACAATCTTTTTCTCTTCTTGCACCGAGGGGGGTTATATTTTTGTTCTTCCGAAAAGATCGGAAAACCACATTTGGCGGCTAAGCTTTTTTATCCTTTCATTGAGACATTATGGTTATTAACCGGACATGCAATACACATGTCTAGAAGATATATAAGTGTTTCGATCACTACTTTACGTTGTAATATGCAGCTCAACTTAAGCTTCAGACTTTATAGTAAATTATCATTCACCACATTCATTTACATGTTTGAAAATGAGCATACATTCCGTATCACGCTATGCACGATATCATCAAAACCAAAAATCGTACAAGCTCATTAGATATCGTGGTACTACTGCTTAATGATGGAGGCGTTGGTCTCTATTATTTTATGAGTAGTGTTTAACATGGGGTGTTTAACCTAGGGGTGAGCGAAACCGCACCATAAAATTGAAGAGAGAAATTATGGAATTCATGTGTCAATCAATGAATGCATTAGGCACAAAATTAGTCACATAAGTTAGTCATCTAAATCATTTCCTTATTTTATTTACTGGACTAAATTTGCAAAAGATTATATATATATATATATATATATATATATATATATATATTATTGGGAGTCTTTGTCATAATTTTTTTGTATTAAGGACTAAATTTGCAAAAGAGCGATAACGGGGGACTAACGGTGTGATTTACAACTAACGTGAGGGACCATTTTTGTAAATTGCTTAGCTACAGTACACGCACTATTCCCCACTGTTTTTCACTGTAGCAATAACTGTTTGGCACTGTAGCAACGTTATTTTCCTTTTTAGTCCCTGAAAGTGGCGGTTTGTTGCAACGTTAGTCCTTAGGGACTAACGCTGAAAATAAAAGTTAACTTTAGGGGTTGTATATGATTAATATTTGCATAGAAATAGCCCCTGAAGTTATTGCTCTGTTGCAAATTTAATCCACGACTGTTAGGTAACGGACGTTAAGGACTAACTTTGCAATTGATCACTAACCTCAGAGGCTAACATGAAAATTGCGTGGGTACTGTAGCTACAGCAAGGGGGTGATATTTAGTATATATTATAATACCTTAACATGTTTACCAATTTCTACCCAAAACACAATATTTTACAAATCTGTCATTTTTGGTGTGTCTATTTTTAGTACGTGAGCACCAAATTTATATTTTAACATCAAACCACCAATTATCTCCTCGTGGATAATTAGGCCCAAGCCCGGTTTATAGGTTTTGAAAATTAAGGTTTTATCATTATAAATAATGGTTATCAATAAAGTTATATGTACGGGTTTCAATTAAAAAAAAAGTAAGTAAAAAATAAAATAAAATCTAGTTGTTTTTGTTTTATGTCGAATCTAGGTTCCGAGACGACTTTTGTTGGTGTAGAATCTAGGGTTTTATTCCCGAGACGACTTTTGTTGGTGTCGAATCTAGGGTTCTTATTCCCAAGATGACTTTTGTTGGTGTTGAATCTAGGGTTCTAATTCCCGAGACGACTTTTGTTTGTGTCGAATCTAGGGTTTATCTTCGCCACCGCTTGTCGAAACCCTAAAACCATTTTTTTTTTTTTTTTTTCATTTACATGTTTGTCGACCTTAGAGTTGTCGACCAAGAGTTTGGTTTGTTTGTCGACCACGAGTTGTCGACCATTGTTTTCTGTTTCTGTTTGTCGACCACTTGTTGTGGATTTGTTATTGTTTTATTTTGCTTTCTTAGTTTTTTGTTGGTAAAGGGGAGTAATCCTGCACCCTAGTAAAATATATTAACCAAAAAACATTGAAATACAACGGATGAGAGTGAGTCCTTCATGTCAGTCCCTTAGGACACTTACATAACCACTATATAAGAATGACAGGCCATTCTTATAACTTACAAATCCAAATACAACTAACAATGACTAAAAGTAAAATACAATAAATCGTAACTCAAATAAACACTTGAGTCTTCTTAGTCATCATAGCGATCCAGAACTTGCACATGAAGAAACCCATAACCAAGTTTCCCCGCCTACCAAGTAGTACTCCAATCCATGAATAAAGACCATTTCATGCAATACCACACTTACCAATAGATCCAAAACTAACATGGGTGGCCAAGTGTAGATCGGACCATAACAAACACCTAAGGTGCTCATTCCAAAACAAATCCATTTGCGACTTCTATTAGTATTACGCATGAAGCATAATACTAATAACCTAATAAGAGTGTAATCCAAAGCAAATCGAATTTGAAACATAAATGTGGTATATAGTTAATGACAAACCCACATCCACCGTAAACATCGATTAAACGAGCCAACCAGATCATAGTTAATGTTTTGTCTTTAATCATCATACGTATAACCAACATCATCGAAACAACTATGGCAAGGTTCGAATGTACATCAAGAACCACAAGAATCGCATGAAACACCAAGCACAAAACCTCGCTATAGACGGCTAGGGTTTTCTACAATTGGTAGCATCACATCCCAAAGAATAAAGCAAAGACGTACATTCGCTGCATGATAGCGCTGAACCAATAAAAACCCAGTCTAGGGTTACGAAACCCTAACATACACAAGAAAATCCATAGGGATCTGCAGTAAGTTGATGATAAACGTTGCAGCAGTAATTAAGCAAAAACCATCATACAAATCGATCACCAACAACCATCTCTCTCTCTTAAACCCACATCCAAATCTCACAGAAGCAATAAAGAATCATGCGATCCATAATTGACGTGCAGCCAAAGAAAACTCTAACGAGGGTTACAACCATTCAAAAACGATAACCAAAAAACCTAAAAAGGTTTTTCAGACCATAAGTGCGTAAACAAACAGCAAATCGACCCTTAAAAATATAATTATAGATTAAAGGGTGCGATTACAAACCCACAAAAAGATTCAAACCCTAAAAACGATTCACCAGAAAAGATGAAGACGATTGAGAATAGTTAGGGTTAGGAACCTATAGAAATCCGTTTACATAAGAGTTACAGCCGCCGCCTTCTGTCAATTATTGAAAAACATTCCCAAACCACGTATTGCATACCCCAAAACCGATAATGATTGAAGGGTAGAGATGACGTGGTGTGAGGAAGATTTATGACCGGAGAGTAGATGGCAGAAGGTGGCCGGATTTCTCCATAACTATTTTTCTTTTTTGCTTTCTTAGTTTACTTTTCCAGTTTGAGCTTTCGCGATTTCGCCGCTCAAACTGCAGGGGAGTATTAGTGGATAATTAGGCCCAAGCCCGGTTTGTGGGTTTTGGGAATTAGGGTTTTACCATTATAAATAATGGTTATCAATAAAGTTATACCTACGGGTTTCAATGTAAACATGCGGTCTAACAAAAATGTTTGAAAAGAGCTTAATCTAAACATCTTTTTATTTTTTTAAAAAGGAAAAATATAATTTTATCTAAACAAGTTTTCATAATTCTCAACTTTTATTTAAAGAAGAAAAACCAATCACTTCTCTAGGAATTTAGAAACGGAAAAACAAGAAAATTTTTCACCAACTAAACGGCACCTCAACTTTTTACTCACCAGTTTTGACGATTACGAAGAATTTTTCTACTCTTGCGTTTATGACTTTATGTTGCATCATGGGTGCATCCCGAGCGAGATCGCATAATTCGTCATGGTTGTATCCTTTCAACTAGGGCCGAGTAAAATAACTAAAAAACCAAATTCAAACCAAAACCGATTTATTCGAACCACATAAAAAACCAAATCGTTAATAACCGAACTATTATTAACCGACACTTATCAGTTCGGTTTGGCATCTACCCATAACCAAACCGTTGTGTGTATACATATTTTTATTTATGTTAATGTGTCCAGACTAAACAGTTCATATGTTTTTTTTCCAGTTTATATTTAGCCTTTCATAAAGAATCAAACAGAAGCCTGTCATTAAATCTGATCATATTATGTTCATTTATATTGTCTGTTGAAATAATTTTGTATATATGAAATGTCTAATGAGTGACAATATCAGGTTTTGCTCTGTAATTATGCTTCTTCTCTGTATCTTTTTAGTTTAGTAGGTTGCCTAGAATTTATTGGCCAAAGTTTACACGAGCCTTAAAAAGTTTGGTTAACGAACCTTTTAAACCGTCTTAACGACTGATTAACCAAACCGTTGTTAACCGAAACCTTACAGTTTTGATTCTCATTAACCAAGATATGCGGCTATGTTTTCGCTTTGGCCAATAACTTAACCAACCCAAACCATGCTCACCCCCATGCTCAACGCCTCAACCCAAACCATGTAGTGATAAATAGAATGTGACAATTGAACTATTTTTTAAACTCAATATGAACACATTACACATGCTTGAAATTTTAATATTATCATTTGTCTCAGTCTTGGTTTCATTTTTCATCAACTTCACTGGTACGCCTTTAAACACATTAGTCAAATGATAAGTTGTATTAGATGATTCAGTTTAGACAAGCAATTCTGAAACTCATTATTTCGAATATGATATTTGGCTTTCTGTTTGGCAAAACACAATAAACAAGCGCGAAACAAAGAAGCACACAGATACAATAACGTGCAGATTGCCTATAAAAGATTGTTCGCGTTTCATGTTATATAGTATCTCGATCTTCACACATTACTAGAGTACCTCGACGCTCATTGTGTCACTGTCACGACTCTCTTTTAACCGGCCAGGTGAACAACCAAAATAGAAACAGACCATAACCAAATAACAATTTAGTGATAAATTTATACTTCAAATCAATTCGAAGAAGATGACATTATATATAACTAAATCAGTACACTACTAATGCCATATGTACGAGAGAAAAAAATGAACGATGAGAGAAATAGTAATTTGCTAAACAGAAAATATGGATCTTAATTAGCACCGAATGTAGCTTAGAAATGGTTTCTTTGGTACTGGTATCAACTTCACAACCCATCCAATAGGCCACGACATAGATGCAACCGCTATGCATATTCCCCACTGCAGTCCGTTTAATCTCTCCGTATCAGCAAACTTCCTTAACAACTCCACCATCACGATCTGTAGAACGATAGTCATCCTAATGATTCCAAGAAACAATCGATTTTTGTGAATACCTTTGAATATGTTCCTCTTCTCCAGCTTCCTTGAGTTAAACTCGTTAAACACTTGACATAGCACGAAAGTATTGAATATCTCCTCTTACATGTAACATCAATAGAGGGAAAATAAATTAATTGTGGTGCATGAGCACCAAAGCGGACCCCAACAAACACATACACATTTCATTATCTTTATGAATCAAACCATTTCACGAGTATACAAAACAATGTTTTAAAACTCGGGTCGACCCGGCCGGTTCAAACGGTTGGAAGACCGGGCTCAAAGTAAACGGGTTTTTGACTGTTTCGGAACCGGATTAAACCGGCGGATTTCTCAAGACCCAGGTTGACCCGGTTTTGTGAAACCGGTCGGGTCAAGGCTTACTTTTATAAATTTTTTTAGTTAATAAAAAGCTCTGAGATTCCCTAATCTCAAACTCACCCCACGTCCCAACCCTTCATTTCCCACTCAAAACCTTTCATTTTATCACGTGACTCACAAACCATATGAGGTAACTTTTAGTTTCTTTCTATTTACTTTGCATAAATGTTGTTTCATTAAATGTTAGTATTTAACTATTGCCTTGAAATGTTTGGTTGACTAATTTGCAAGCTTTGGTCCATCTGCTATTCGTTTTTATTGTTATTGAAAAATCTGAAAATGTTTAATATTGAATGTTGGTTCATTAAATGTTACTGTATTTACTTATTTAGGGAGTAGTAATTTGTGTTGGATGAACTGATTATGTATCATTCCTGTATATACAAACATATCTGTAAGTTTAATTGTTGTTTTGGGTTGATTTTGGAGTGTTAAAGTGTTGTTTAGGTGGCATGTTATTATGGTTAACTCATCTCATCTTCGTTTTCATAAAACCTGTTTGACCCGCCGGTTGAACTGGTGACTCGATGGTTTGTCCGAGTCAATTAAAAAACCGAGTTTTAATTTTGTCTTTTTTCATTATGTAAATTGTAAAGCCTACCAGTCTACCACCAAACTCCAACAACATTTAGCTTTTTCCCTTTCATCTTCTTTGTTCATTTTATACTTTCTTCTTCATCTTCTTCAAATACAAATCCCTTGCTTTCATTACTAGTCTTACTAATCTTTCATTTTTAATCCAAAATCATATTTGCAATTCAAAAAACAAAATAATATGTCGTGTTCACGTGGGGTACGCAAGTTTAGTTTTGGTGTGTGGGGTTCAATGATAACAAAATCTATCTTTTGGGAAACTTGGAAATACGAATGAGGCATTTGATGCTCTAAATATGGCATGTGAGCACCAAAAATGACGTGTCGTCTCCTCATTCATTTATAAATTTCTTGTGGTGCCCAAAAAGTGAATATTCTACCTTTTTGTGCGCTAAATATGACATGTGAGCATAAAAAATGACGTGGCATCTCCTAATTCGTTTATAAATTAATCGTCTGTGCTCAAAAAATGAAGATCATACTTTTTGTACTTTTTGGTGCTCATGAGATGGTGCTAGCGCATCAAAATAGACAAAAATAAAAATATGATGAAAATACATCCTTTTATGAAAGTATACTATAAAAAACGTCCATATATGAAATTTTCACGAAGGAAACCTATCAGTAAAAGAGAACACTTGTTCCAACATTTAAGTAATGTATTTAACCATTCAACAAAAAGAGAACGCTTGTGTCAACATTTAAGTAGTGTATTTAACTATTGTAAAATAGTATATGCAAGTATCTCAATGGAATTCGATTTCTAGAGGGCTTGCAAAGAGGAAATGAATATGACTTCCTAATATCTTAATAGGTGGAACTTTTTTTCGTATTTCTTTGTTTTAATGAAGTTTCATGTTTTGAAGATAGGTTTATCGGAAAAACAAAAATAATAATAAATAAGAGATGAACTACTTACAAGGATAAAAGCAATTACTTATTGTCAATCAGCCTAAACGTCGGACAAACTTGCAATGAGTTAAATAATGAGTTTATCAAGAAGTAAACGATAATAAAAATGTTTAAACACAAGTGAATATTTGATTGTAATAGTAAAGTACTTTATAGGGGTGTTCAAAGGGCGGTACGATTCGGTTAGTAAAAAATAAAAACTATTTTTCACGGAGTGAGTAGTTCATTTTACTATCCGTAATCCAATCGCTCAGGGTGGTTACCCAGGCATGTAGGTACTCAAAATAAGCGGTTACTCGCGGTTTGGATCACGATTAACCATCTAAAGCATTTATTGAATTGAACAGAGTATAAAGTTCCATAATCCAAAACATAAAATGAAAAGACAAGATTGTGATAACATTTTTTTTCCAAAGCTGTCGCCATTTTGTTTACAAAAAAGCAAAAGATAGCTCTACACAAGACTTTTGCCAAGGAGTGTCAAGTAAAAACTTGCATGAAGTTCACTAACAGAAAAAAAATCAAGGTAGATAAGTATATCCATTAGTTCATCAGATACTTATACGGTAGCACATTAAGGGTCATGACATTGCTACATTAAGCAATCAAATAAAGATTACACGTTGATATGGTTTTTAACTATATGTAGGTTTCAAATTAGTTTGATACAACCAAATACTCTTATACTAACGATACATACCACGATAAAAATCTAAAGACATACATCTATATCGTACACACTTCGGGCCGGGGCAGAGGCGGAAGGGTTGGGGTTGGGGGAGGGGGATTAGGGGTCTGGGCCCTTGAACCAACCCACAAGTCCTTCCTATTTTGTACTAAGAGGGTAAGGTGTGGTAACGAGAGGCACCTCACCAAACCTACGTGGCTCTCGCCACCCATCGTTATTAGGCTACTCGTTGTCTGCGCGACGAGAAGAAATGCGTACTTCTTTTGCAGGTAAACGTTACAACGTTTAAAAATTGAATTATTTCCCTTTTTTTTTATATATAAATACAATTTAAAACAATATAAATACTACATTAATCTAACAAAATTTACACACATTACTTCATCTAACAAAATTTACACACACACAACTCACACACAATTTTCCGAAAACAATGTCTCAAGAAAACAATCGCAAGAATTTCTCCCAACAATTTCTCGAATAATCTCACAACAATTTCCCAAACAATCTCCCAACAACACTACACCAACGGATATCATTTCGTTTTTCTCAACTGAAAAGGAACCGGTTGAGAATCCGCTTCAGCTTTCCGAGGATATCATTTGTGTTTTCATTTTCATTGTAATTTGTTCCGTTTATTTGTTGTGTTTTTTTTCTTCGTATCGTAGTTTGTTTCGTTTATTTTTTTTCCGTATTGTTACTTTAGTTTCGTATTGTATCGTACTTTGAAATGTTGGATTTGAATTTGAATTTGTACTATTACTTTTAGTTTGAATTTGAATTTTAATTCATACTGTTACTTTAGTTTCGTATCGTAATTTAGGTTCGTATTTTAATTTTATTTTTATGAATGAATTTAAGTTTATAAATTAATTTGGGTTTATTTGATAAATTGAATAAAAATAAATAAAATATAAAGTGGTGGGACCCAAATTAGTAAGTTGTTGTATGTTGAGTAAGGGTGTGCACGGTCCAAAAACCGGACCGGACCGAAAACCGATTTCGGCATAAACCTTAGACCGAGACCGGACCGAATGTGGTTGGTCCGGTCTCGGTCCGGTCGGTTCTTCGGTCGGTCCGGTCCAAATTAGCCCAAATTGCTTGTTTTGGTCGGACCGGACCGGACCGAGGACCGACTAGCTCAAATGTTAAGATCGCGGACCGGACCGACGTGTCGGTCCACCGTCGATCGGTCTCGGTCGGTCCGACCAGTCGGTCCGGTCCGTTCGGGTTGTATGCTCACCCTTAATATTGAGTATCCACAACGGGTCAAGTGTTAGAAAGCTTTTCACTATTCTAAAAAGTCTTTGAAGAGGGTTTTTTGCATTGCAACCAAGGCTTTTTGAAAAGCTTTGCTACAAAGACTTGGTAAAGCTCAAATCTTTCTTCTAAACTTTGGTTATTAAATGTCTCATGCATTAAATGCATCAATCTTAAAGACTTGATGCATTGTAGATGCTCTAAAAGAAGAGTTGTTTGAGAGGTTGTGTTAGGCTAAACACAATGGTAACCTAGGTCACCCATGCCACATCAGCTTTCTCTCTCCGACGACCTGACGACGACCTAGTTGCCACAATGGTGACCGAGATTTTTTTTTAATTTTTTTCTTTTAATAATTAATTCAAATATTTTTAAAACAAAATTAAACTTCATTAATAAAAATACTTAACATTACAACAATAATTAAAAACTTAAACTAATAAACGTACACGCTATAATACTTATTAAAACCCAAACTAATAATCTTAAGTTGTAACGTTCTTTGATTCACGCCTTAAGTTGTTGAAGTTCTTGTAGTTGTCGTGCGGGCATAGTTGGGTTGAGGGGTGTGTTGTAGAAAATTAAATCTTGCGTCCGGTTTAATTATGTTGTCAATGCAAGTTGCTGACGTTGGAGCTCAAGTTTCTCCCTTTTGAACTCCTCGGCTCGCCTTGCCCTTGCCTCTGCAAGCTCCAACTCTTTTTGCTTCAACTTTATGTATTCCTCTTCCATATTCTTGTTTTTTTCCTTACTTGAACTTTTGAACTTGAAAAAGTTCTGGCCATCGAGTAACAAATGATGTTGGTGGCTCTTGCATTTCTTCTTGGTCGGCCACGACCTTTTGGTCGTGATTCTCGAGTCTCTTCTTCTTCGAATCATCCACGCCTTGGGGATTAAAAGGACCTTTGTTGACCCCGAGGTGGTTTCAAGTCTTGGATTTCTTCCGACTATTCAGGTAAAAGCAGCATCTCAACAGCTTTCCAAGCGTAATGCTTCCACAAAACTTTCCAACACTCCTTCAACGTAAACTCATGCTCATGAATCACACGGTATTCGTTATAAGCCTTTTCATAGTCATCTTCGCCATTCTCACCGCCTTGATGATTCTTGATATATCCATAATTGCACAAAAGAAACCAACCTAGAACGAATCCTACCTTCCATTTGGTAGTTATGGAGTAGTAGGTTCTTGTTGAACCAATTTCATTTTCAAAGCACGCTATCACCTCATCCCAAAACCCACCCCGCTGATAGCGTTCCCTAGCGTAATTTTCCGACACATGTATCCAAGCTTTACAAAGCGCGACCTCTTCCTCTTTGTCCATGCTTCACCTTTTGGTTGCAACATTCTTGCCTTCTCCTTTGTAGCCTGCTTTGAACCCTTTTTGATTTGACGGTGACGCTCTTCGACATCGCCTTCAATACGAATAGAACCTCGGTATGAAATGTGCCCCGAACCTGGCCCATCAAGCATCTTGAGTCGGGTATTGTTGAGACGTGTAGTTTTGAGGAGGAATTCCATAAAATGATCAAAATCCATATCAAGATTAACACCATGAAGCGGTGAAAACGATTGATTAAGTTGGGAAGATCGGGAGAAATCCATGTTAGGATGATATGACGACCCGCTTGGTGATTGGTTTTGATTGATACTAGGATGACCCGTGGGAAATATGGACGATTGACGAAAATGGGTTTTGATTTTGGTCACGCGGTAGTCGTGTTTCATATTCAAAACCGGTGCTCGAAACGAATACCCGATTTTGTGGTGGTGTTACATCGTTAATTCAAACGGTGGATCCGGTGAGAAATTTAAGTTCTGGGAATTTTGGGGAAGTCGGGATCGTCAGTTTTTTGATATGGGAGTTTTTCTTTGTGACATGATGAATATTGATGAGAAGTTGTTTGAATTGTGTGTTTAAAAATGTGTTTGAGGTTGGTATTTATAATGTTGTAATTTTATTTTTTTTATTTTTATTTTTTTTAATACAAACAGTACAATTTTTTGCCTTTTTCTTGCTTTGATACTCGGTCGAATGGGCAACCTAGTTCATGCCAACCTTCCACTCAACCTTTGACAACCGATCACCCCACAATGGGGCAACCTAGCTCAACCGAACACACAACCCAATCGGTGAACCCCCCATTGTGTTCAGCCTTATAGTGATGTCACATCCATGGGCCCCAAATGAATAGAAAACTCTACTCACTACACCTTACCCTCTGAGTTGATCCATATTGTGAAAATACAACTTCCTGTTCAATATAAGCATTCTATTTTTGTTAGTTGTGTTTCATATTCCATCTTGTATTTAATCTATATTTTTAATTTCATTGATCTTTTCAGTTAGAGTTGCTTTCTAAGCACTAAATTTATTTGTAACTTATAATTTGTAAACATATGTATTAAATAACAGGCAAGTAAATTTAATAATGATACAATTTTTCTTAAGTATTTATTGTAGTCTATGTTTGATATAAAATTGGATAATGATAATATAATTTAGTCACGAACATAGAGGTGAAAGACATATTTAACTTTTGAGTTATAAACTGGTTCGTGTTGTATAATAACTTTTCAGATTTCCATTGCAATAAATACGAAGCATTTCTAAGTCATGAAATAGTAACTCGTCCTATTTTCATTGCAACAATTAAAAAGCTTTATGAGTTGTGAAAGTGCGAAAACTTAAAAGTTAAATTTAAAATATACAAGGTATGAAATTTATAATTTTCCTTATATCTATTAGAGCATATGCAACACAAAGCTTTCTCAAATCTCAATAGCTTTGCACTATTTCTAAAAGCCTTAAAAAGATATTTTTACAACGCAATTGTGAGCTTTTCCATAAGCTTTTTGGAGAGACTTGTAATTCAATAAGTGTTTGAAATTTTGTACTATAGTAATAGTTTAGTCAGACTATACCGATTACTCCTATTGCGATATCACTTTTTCTTTCAAAAAGCTTTACCATTAGAGAGATTTTATAATAAAGGCTTTTTGATATAAAAATTAAAGAAAAGTATGAGGTGAAACTGTACAAAGCTATTAGAGAACTTGTGTTAGTTTATGTCGTAACATATTTGACCGCATATATAGTATTTTCCATTTACGTTTTATAGTACTAGTTTTAGACCCTTTTGCACGTATGGGGTTTTGGGTTTAATTTTTGTTAGAGAGGTTTTGAGTGATCTGTACATTTGCATATAAATTGTATATTTTAACTTGATTTTTGTAAATGCATTATCTTTTCATTTGATTTTGTTACTTTTATCATTCTACCAATATGCAAAAACTGTCAGCAACAAAATACTTTTTATCAGCATGCAATAACCAAAGACATTTCATAAGACACCCTTCATCATAAACCCATCATGAGGATCTCTTCATAAGAAATACCTCATGAGAAACTAATCATTAAAAACTATTAATTAGCCACACTTTAGTCAACAACAACTCATCAGAAACCTGTCATCAACAACTCCTCCTAAGAAACTCTTAATTACCACAACTCATCAGAAACCCGTCATCAGCCACTCCTCATCAGAAACTTAAACTCAGCTATCAGAAACAAAGAAACAAACTTAATGATAATATTAACATGTCATAAATATAATAAAAAGAAATTTGGCCCATCAGATTCTTTTTCAAATATAAGATGACTGTTTTAGAAATCATAGTTATCTTCGTCGATATCTTTTCTTTATTTAAGTTATATTTCATGATAAGTTGTAAATTTGTATGGGTCTATATCTCTTCAAAATTATTATTAAAATTTTATCATAAAACATTTTGGAGTAATAATTTGGACTTCATTATTGTAATAATTAATTATTTTTAAACAAAAAATAGTGTTTAGCATCGATTGCAATATTTCATCGAAGAATATCTTTAAATAATCATTATTTATTAAATACATGAAATTCCCACATTTTTTATAACAGTCATGCTAATACAGACTTTTCATCAGAATCAGTTGCATTCTTATTTTTAACCATTGGATCATGTTGAAATAGTAAAAAATAATTGTTTTTTTTATGAACATCATGGTTAATATTAACATCATTATTATCACAAAGTTCAACATCAGAAACCTTAAATACATTTGTAATGTACAATCAACAACATATTAAATTTTGAATAAATCCTCATATAATAACAAATGCATTAAACATGGTTATGATTCTGATATATATCAACCATAATACGGGGAGAGTGGGGGATTTATCAGAATGAACTATACTACTGTTAAACATTTTTTTCGGCTTCAAAATCCTCATAAACTTTGTAATTTTTTATATATATTATGATATGAAGTTCAAAACCCTAATCTTGAATAAATTATCATGTATTTTGAGAATAAAATAAATGTACTCATATAACCTATTACATTATTAATATTAATAAATGCATTAAACATCATCTTGGTTCTGATATATAAAAATCATCAACAATAATAAATAAACTCAACATGCTCATGAGTTGTAAATATAATGCCATCGGAAACTGATTATATACATTAGAAAAAAATAAAGCTTTATGAAAAACTATGATTATTTATGAGAAATCATATTTTTTGCGCATTCAAATATTTTATCATCATACACTTCATATTTTTTTTCTATATTTTGATACGCATTTCGAACCACTAATTTATATATTCTTTTCATATATCGAATAAATCATTAGCAATAATGATTGAAGTAAACATGCTCATGAGTTGTAAATATAATGCCATTAGAAACTGATTATATAATCAGAAACAATAATAATATATGAGATACCATGATTCTTTATGAGAACCATAAACTGACTCAATTTTTTTCATATATTTGACACGTATATTTTTTCACTAAAATACAATAATCATATAAGAAACAAATAATTTATGAGTTAGTATAATAAATATAATTAACATCATCGAGATCTTGATAAATCAATCAATATACAAAAAAATTATCGATTTAACTAAACAATTGATCTACACTTCAAAACCTAATTTAAATATTCTCTTCATAAACCTAATAATATATATATATATATATATATATATATATATATATATATATATATATATATATATATATATATATATATATATATATATATATATATATATATATTATTTCGATGCACCTTGAAACCCTAATTTTGGATAAATCACCAACAGCTTCAATAGTCTCATACTCATTCTCCTCGCTCATCCTACACACTATCCAAAGTGTGCATGAGATTGTCACAACACTGTACAATTTAAGATAACAAAATTAATAAAACTAATATAAAATATATAGTTTTGTTAGTAGCTTACCTCAAATCTAGTGGTTTGAACTCGAAAAAATGTTTAGACTTAGGATCTTCTTAGTTGTAGGTTGGGTAACCAAATAAAATATCCAAAACAAAATATTTTATCAAATCTCAAGACAATAATCAAATAGTATTAGAATAACAATTATTGCTATAAGATATTACCCTCATCACAAAGACACTCTATTAGAGACTCTTCACCAAGAACTCTTCATCGAACCCGCCAAAATTTCAATTCAACACTACCTACATAATCATCACCGATATAGCCAAACTAATTTGAGATGCCCAAATCTTAACTTTTAATGTGTACTAATAAAATAAATTTATACGTAATAAAGCAAATGATTTCAAGTATGATGCCACATTACCGATCGACGATCGAGTTAAGAAAGTGGGTTGTCTTCATATTTTTGCTTGCGTAAAAGAAAAACATAAACATTAGTTGGTGAATGAATGATGAACTCATGTCTTGTTAGGGTATATATAGGTTTTACATTAGGGTTACGTAAAGATAAACATGAATTTATTTTAATAGTTATCTTTATATTTTAAATTTAGTAAAATATCATTGAAGATAATTCTTTTTTTTAAACCGCTGACATAATATCAAATTCCTTATTTTTTAGTAATTATCTTCAATTTATATTTAGAAACAAAAATCAATTTCGGATTCTGATGAGTTCTAATCAAACTTTTTTTTTTTCAAATTTCATGACATCAAGGTTTTGTAAATCAACCTCACTTTTTGAAGTTTTTTTCTTCGCGATTTCGACACATCTATGTTTGGAGAGCTTTTTAAAAAACTCCAATTCTGGCCCTATTTTTTCTCAATTAAAAATCCAATTGGCCAATGTGAGGGCTCGATTTCAAAACCGAGCTCTTTCATTGGTTAATCAAATCCCTCGATTTGGCCTAAAGTGAGTTCTCTTATTATATAAAAGATGGCCGGCCCCCCTCATCGTAAATTCCTGGCTCCTCCCCTGAGTTCGGGTAACGACGCTTACATGAAAATGAAAACTAAAACCCATCCGTGATAAACGGTTTGTTTCGGTTTCGGTTTCTTCGCTTATCGGTTTTCGCTTTGGATCATATGATCACCGGTTTGTACCATTAAGATACCTCTACCATGTCCGACCATCAAGATGTTTTTACATCTGACCGTGTCTGTATGGGGAAAAAAATCCTTTGAATGCTCAAAACCGATGGTTAAGAGGTTTGGTCTACTAAAAGTCCATTAAGACCTTTTTGAAAAAGAAACACCATCATACATCTATATGATCCGTCACCCGTTGATGAATATGAAGGTAATATTGACGTTTATTGGATCATATTAAGAACAATTCCATCAATGTATTCATCCAAGTAAAATTACACATGTTTTTTTCTTATTTTATTTATATTTTCTAGTAAATGTACCCATCTACAACTCATATTTATATTTGCTATTTTATGATGAATTTATTTGGTCTTTTTTATTCTTGCTCGAGCCGGATGATGAAAAATTATCATGTCCGGTTCATCCTCGATAGACCTCATATTTGTCATTTCATGTTTTTAAAAATATATATACATGATTCAAATTGTAAAAGAAATATGTTCATATTTACTTGATCTGGGCCTTTACAAGCCCATTATCATCCCAAGAAATATGTTCAAATTGTAAAATATATACATGATTCAAATTGTAAAAGAATGATGTAATTAAGAGGTAAATTCTGAATCGGTCGGTAAAGTGATTGTTTGTTAGCAAAATTCCATGCGCTGTATCATTCCATTTAGTACTGATTCATTCTGGAAGGTGGGCGTGCAATGTGATTCAGTAACTAACTTTTCTCAATATTGCCCTGCTCATATCACTTATATCATATGCATTAAAGTGTAACTATTTTTTAAATTGTTTGACTTTGACACAATAAACTCTTAAATTTTATATTACTAATAAATCAATGATAGAAATTTTAAAATATAAGCACAAAGCTATATAATCAGACATGTGTAGATGGGACACGAAACATATTATTTTCGCAACAAAACCGATAAGAAAACATATTACTCTATATTGTTTATGTTACCATTTTAATAATATTTTTCTTAACATTATCCATGTACTTACGCCTTATATATCAGAAGTAGTTTCGATTATATGAGGTTAAAGTGGTAATTTTATATTATTCAGATGCTCCATTCAGGACGATTAACAAACGCCTATTCTTATTCGAAGCAAGTTCACACAGAGCATGTGAATCATTCAGGATAACAAATGATTCAGCTCTAAATCATTTTGTTTTATCAAACAGCCCCTAAAATAATATTATCTAGAGCCATGTCTGAAAAGTGGAAGACATGTATCATTTCATCACCTACAATACAATTTAGTAATTTACTCCTCTGTTCAGTAGCTTAATAAATCATGTCGTCACCCTTTTCCTGTCAGTACCGCAGCCGCTTTTGGAGCCTTCAGCCATTTCAGACCAATGGAAAAAGAAAATGTTATGGATGGAAAGAGACACGTGAGGCGCACGTGTACAAGGTGGAAGCAAAGGAAACTGATCAAGTCAAGGTTTACCCTGGAGTAATGGGTCAAGTATTCAAATAACAATTGATTTGAAAAAAGCGGAGATATGCTTATCCGACTGTTTTGCCCGAAAATGCGAATGCTGTGGTGTTTGATACGGCGTTTGAGAATGGTGTGCTCAGTGTCATTTTTCCAAAACTTATATTTACTAGTAGTAGTTATTATCATTTTAGGTATTATGTTCTTGTTGTTGTTTATGCTTTTTAGTTAAGGTGCATGTCTAATCCTATAGTTAGGTTTCAAGAATGTTGAGTTAATCTATCCTTTTGGTATCCGTAACCTTATGGTTTATTGAAATCCAGTTATCTAATTGTAATTACTTTCCTTCTTAGTGTTTGTCTTCATTTTTGGATTTTAGTAATTGGGGTTCTTTTGTTACAATATGAGATAGGATCTGAGATCTATACATCCCAATTTTGTCGATAATGGTTGGTATACAAATTATGATATATGCACAGTCGTCATTGCTATTATCTGAAACATTCCAAGCTTGACCAAATTGTTTATGGGCCTTAGGATGATTCCAACGTGATTTAAACAAAATGTGTACTAGAGATGTTGAATGTGTTGGACACTTTTATTATGAAATATGAATACCAACCAAAGTTTTGGTAATTCATATGGAAAATTTAGCTTTTAGGCCAGGTTTTAGTTGTTTGTGGAAGAGTGTGAATCTAGTGAGAATAATTATTGAAATGAAAAGAGTGAGATAATTATTGAAACGGTAAGAGTGAAAAAAATTGAACCACATATTTTAAATAAAAATAATAATAATAGAAAGATCATATATTTTTGTGAACGCATCTTATATTTGTGGTTATGGTTTCTTCTCATTCTTCTCATCTTAATTATATTTCTCGCTTGATCCTTACTCGTTTGTGGAATCAAGAAGATATTCATTCCAGAATAGTTGGCTATTAAAAGCATCATCCATCTGAATAAGGGTAAAATGCATATTCGTATTTGCATCATTTATTCAACTCTAATCTCACTTGTAATCATTTAAATTGGACTTTGGTCTAAGCATGGAAAGAAAGCATGTTCAATATCCCAAACATAGACTACGATGATGATAGTTTTGACAGTCTTTGAAGCTTCAATACGGCAGCGGAGCTTTGTAGATACTAAGATAAACCACAATGTCACCTCTTGTGATAAGATCTCGCTCCTTTGTGTAAATGCACAAACAATACTATTGTTGCTCTTTGATTCTGGTAATTGGATTTGTTAGTGGTATGTAACTATCAGCTGAATTAGAGGATGTTCTTGTGAGCATAGGCTTTGATGTGCTTAAAAACACAACATGTCACTGTGTTAAAGATAACGAGACACAATATGATTGTGAAGTGTGATCGACATGTTAAGTTTATTTCGTACTAATCTAGCAGCTTTGTCCAACAAAAGGATTTGACTTAAAGTTCTGATGAGAGGCGCAAAAGATTGACATAGTCCAAAGCATCAATATAGAACCACATCAATTTAATACAGCACATCTAGGAGGAACTTGGGTATACAAATAAGTTCCATAGGTCAAGATATACTTTTAAGTCAACATCTTATTTTCCTGATAAAGGTAAATACTTTAAAGAAAGTCATTAATTATAACTGGTAGGATATTGGCCATGGCACAATACATTGAAGTGAATGTGTTTGTATTTTTTTTTTTGAACGCAAAAATTATATAAACACAAAAACTAGCAAGGCGCTAGAAAATTACAAAGGAGTTTTCACCAATCTTGCCAACTTAACAAATTGGCGGCCTACATTTTAACCAAGAAAAGAATATAAACGAATATAATCGAACATGTCACTTTTCCTCATAGGGTGAGAAATAAAATGACACTATTCAAGCTTCCAAATATACCAACATGTAGTCGCAAGAATCACGTACATCCTCTCCCTGTTTTTCAAGCTCTTGCCAAACCATCAATCCATGCTAACCAAGATGATACGAATTTAATCGAGAAGAAGAAATTCCACACCATACACGAACTCTCCTCCAGACCTCAGATGCTATCTCACATAGGGAGAATAAATGATCTTTAGTCTCAGCTGCTTTCGAACATAACGGGCACAAAATAGAATCAATATCAAAGCTACGCCTTGATAAATTGAATCTATGAGGAAGACGATCCAAAGCGAGTCTCCACATAAACACGTTAATCCTCCTTGGAAGAAACTTGGACCATCTGGTGCGAGTGTTCAAAATCGGGAGACTTAATCGATCGATATGTTTACGTGTTTCCCAACAAGAATGTACCATTGTTACCTAGCATCCATTGCCATGAATCCTCATCCGGGTTAATCGAACATGTTGAATCTCGGCCATTAAAGCGTTGAACCTATCTCCAATTCTTCCACCGAAACTCTCTTCTCCATTGCCAATTCCATCGATTATTAGACCAACGATCGATACATAGCAATCTTCATTAGCATCTAGGCGGTATAACCTATTATATCTCGACAAAGCGCACTATCCCCAAGCCAAACATCCTTCCAAACCTCACCTTCGAGCCACATCCTAGTTTGATGCGGATAGAATTGTTCGAATAACATTATCATTATGTAAATCATGGATAGTAGAAACCACATTAGCCCAAGTACCATGCAAAGAACGCCGAGCATTAATTAATCCCCTCCTCTCCATGAATTGCTTTTATCGAGATACCCATAATGAGTTCGTTTGCTCATAAACCTCCATCTCCACTTTTGAAGAAGAGCTGTTAAACGATTTTAAACCGCCGATTCCTAAACCTCCATGAGCCTTGGGAGCCAAAACGTGAGCCCATTTGATCCAAGCGCTTTTTCGTTTTCACTATCTCCACCCCAAAAGAATGTAGCTCTTAGCTTCTCAAGTAATTTATTGACCGTCTCGGGAACTTTAAATATAGACATGTAATAAATACCGATACTTCCCAACACCGATTTGATTAAAGTTAACCGACCACCACTTGATAGTAAATTCGCCTTCCAAGATGAGAGTTTATTTCTGAAACGATCCACCAAGGTATTCCAATTCGAGACTTGATTCATATTCGCTCCAATTGGTAAACCTAAATACTTAAATGGAAGATAACCAGGAGAATCCGAATGTGTTTTGTATTTACATTGAAGTTTAATACTGTAATTTCTGTAAATGCATAAGTTAAAAGTAGAGATAGTTTAGTACATCTCTTATGCTCTAATTTATTCACAGAAGTATGTTTTGTGATTACATTTAGTGAAAGACATTTTACTTACAATATGCCATAACAGTAGTGAAATAAGTGTTCTCAAAATGACCCTGTCCCAAAATGACTGTCCCCCTTGGCCCAGGCATCACAAGCCCATAAATCACTTCGGTTCCACGACTGGAGAACTTACATCTAACAAATGTAGATTGTATATAGTGTGATTGTAATACGTTCCATTTATTTAGAACTGAAATGATTTTTATTCGTTAAATAAGTTCTCTATATCGTTTACATGTGTTTGTAATGATGTTATTCTCGATATCATTTCGAATATGGTAAATTGTCATACATGTATAATTTTTTCTTTAACGATAGTTTTTAGCTTGATATCGAATGCATATTCATTTGCCCGTCTCATCAAAGTTGGCCTGGATATGGATGGATTAAATACATATGGTTATCCTTTGTCAGAGCGAACATTTTTAGGCGTGGCTCAAAATGATCTGTGGGTATTGTGTGTTTGGTTATGGAGATAAATGATTTGTGGTTTAATTGGGTTATTAAGGGTAATATTGGGAGGTTTGATGGATTGGAGCAGTTGCGATGCGGTGCCATTTGAGCAAGTGCAATTCTTTCGTTGAATATTGTTGGTCTTATTGTGTATCCTATCTGCAATAACATAAACATGTATATAACAGCTGATAATTTATCATCGTTGATGAAATAGTATTTCAAGGTATCAAATAGAGACACTTTCATGATCCCATTTCTCGTTCAAAAAACACTGACAAAAACACTGGTTACAAGTTTCATTACAAAAAAAATTTGATTTGATGCAATTAAATCTTAAAGGAGTCATTTTAGTCTACATGGAAAATAAAAAAATGATGTGGAAATATTTTTAGTGACACGGATATTCATCCTGTCATGTTGGTAATGTTTACACAAAACAACAGGTTTCATAGCTTAACTTGATAATAACTTGACCATATTACTAAACTTTGTAGAAAATGATAAGTTTGTTTCTATTATATGGACTTAAGCCTTTATAATAAAAGAGTTTTACATGTTTTAATTAGTTCCATTAGTACATCACCTGAGCGTATGTCTACACATAAAACTCTTCAGGAATAATAAACATTAGATACCATAACTGTATAATTCCTAGTCCCTTAGAACACATTAATAATACATAATAACTATAACATGACTCAAAATCACCAAACATTTTGAAAGAACAGTGGTAATGAACCATTTTTTGTGTTTAATCCAACACCGTACTTATCCGCTCCTGCGCTTAGTATCTTTACCATGTAGAAACTTAGAGTGTACATAGCTAAGATACATTTCGTAGTTCCATAGACCTAGAATAAAACATTAGCCAGGGGCAGATGCAAGTGATTATAGCATACCCGTACACTTAACTTTGATATTATAGATTAATATGGTTTTAAGAAAACTAAGTAAATCGGATGTTACAACTTATTCACACCTTCCATAGTTTCATACTATGGTTTCCAAAAAAAAGATAAAAATAAAATAATAAATAATAAAAAATCAAAAATTACAATATTAATTGAGAGTAAAAAGACTGCAAAAAATAGCTCGCCTCCTGTTCTAGTGTAGTGGAAAATGTAAATTTGTGAACCAATATCAGTGGATCTTCCGTTAATGTCCTGCATAATTAACTGTCCATTACATTTTCAAAAATCATGTTACAAAATTAACACAATGTTAGAAACTAACGACTGGTCAATCGAAAAACTTGCAATGATTACGATTCATTAATCTCTTTTCTTCATACATGAGGCCTCCTCACTGACAGCAACCTCGCTTATGTATATGGGAAATTAAGACCAACAATTGCAGACCAAAAAGGAGCCCATGGGAAAGTCCAAGGATGTTGTTTGGCTTCATGTGCAAGAACAATCTCATAGTTATCAGCCTGCAACAAAAAAAAAAAAAAAAAAAAAAAGACATTAATAATTACATTGTTAGTGACTATTGAACTCCAGCACAATCAGCTAACCTAAGCTTGATATTTAGTGTTAAAGGTCTTGGTAAGTATACCGGACCACATATTGCAATAAATTTGTTGTTTTGATTAAAGATGAATCTCCAAACTTAAACACCAAATTTGGTGTTTTGGTAGTGGCCGGAGATGGTCTAAGAAATCTACTTTTCTAGAACCGTAGAATTAAATACGTTCTTTTCAACATATTTAAGTTTAAGTAGACAAACATAACGATGTATACTTGTTCGGGATAAGGGTTTAGATAATCCATATGTCAAGTTCCGAATCCGCACTTATACTATTCACTAGTACCAAATCCTTGTTATAGATACACCATACACGCTTAATGGAGTCCGCACCCGGAACCACTCACAAAGACCTTACGAACTCTCCGTACTATTACAAAGACTTCTACAAAAGAAGTACCAAATCCCATGCTTGACTGAACGTGGTACAAGACTATTACACCTTTGCTTCTCCACACCCGGAGTATGACTTTCACACTTGCTTCTCCGCACCCGGCGTGAGACTTGACACTTAGTTACAAATGAATATGAGAGTATGAGTATATGTTACAACTTACAAGACTAAAAGAAGATAGAGTAAGAAGAAGAAGACTCGATCTAGACACAACACACAAGAGTGGATTAGGTTCTTGTATGTTCTTCTCTTGCAAAAAAGTTTGCTTTCAATAGTTGATAAGAATATGTTAAGACACAAGAATGATCAAAAGACTTAGAGAGATATTGGAGAGAAATAAGAGGGGATTGATAGTTGAGCAAGAGGTGAAGTGTAAGCATGGCAAGAGGGTGCTATTTATAGGCAAAAGATGACAAGACATGCCACGATGCGCTACTCTGGCGAGCTGGCGCAGATGACCAACGCGCCGAGCCTGTTTTGTCTTCTTGCCTAAAACTAGTTGTTGCCTCTTGCTAAACTCACATGTGTACTTCACTTTTAAGCTTCCCAGGAGTATATCAAAGCCCCAAGAAAGGTTATAAGGTTAAACTAACTATTAGCCATGGCTAATTAGGGTTCAAATAAGCACTGGTTAGAGAAAAAGGATGGAAATACCTTATTATCCACTTGAGGGAAAGGTAAACAGTGCATTGCAAAGGGACCTTGTGTAGAGGGAAAGATTGGCCACAGTATGCAAAGGATATTCTTAGTTTAAAATTTAAATTTCACAATTCAAAATTTAAATGTTGTAATATTTGTTAATGCCACAATTAACTTATTAACTGATTACTTTGATACAACTACGTTAAATACTCTACATATTTAGTAAACCATTAACCCACAAAAGGAAAATGCATTTAGCTAAATACTTCAAGCGAGCTTAACTTATTTAATAAAATGAAGTATATTTTCATTGATCATTTTATAAAAACATAAACCTTCAAACGTTTAGCTTGTTTTATAAAATGTTTTGACTTGGTTATTATAAGGCTTTGATTTGGGTTTTATAAAATGTTGTAAGTTGGCTAAGAGCTTTGAGTTGGGTTTTATAAAAGGTTTTGAGTTGGATTTTATAAAACGAGGCTAGAAATTTTGACACGATCTCTAAGTCATAATGCACTTGCGATATTATAAAACATCTTAAATATTATGTACAACCTTTATTGAAAGATTAAACTTTGTCGGTAAGAGGAAAGCCAACACTGAAAAACCAAGTGAGTGTTAAGCGCTAGTCTTGGCGCCTCGGGGGGCGAGCCGAGGGTGTTGGAACTGGTTTTCGTGTGTGTTTGGTTTTGAGCTATCGCTAACGATATTAATTGTCTCATAATATATATATTTATCATTATTAAAACATAAAGAAGATATATGTACAATATTTGCAACAACATGATTATTTGACAAGCAGGCAAACCACGAGTCTCATGACAGTCTGACCGTCTGGTTGTTTAAACTCATTCGCTGATAATTGCAAATCATCGTCACATGTAATTAATATGGTATCGCCTTCTCCGTCTTCATATTTGAGCCTAAAGCTTTCCAGCTTGAGGGGAAATCTTATTGCAATCTGCTCTTTCAAGTTTGTTAATCCATCTGAAAGTATGAATGGAAACCTCACAATATCCTCTTTGTACGTTGCCTTGATAGTCAAAGGTTCCGCCGATTTTTTTAAGGTTGTTTTTGGTTGTCCAAGTCCATCAATCAAAATTGTTTCTACACGTGTGGAACTATACATAGCATGTTCGGTATGGGTAGCAAGATTATGTTCATTAGATCCCTGAAAATTCGAGGAGTGGGAATCACTTTTAGTAGGAGTATATGGCCACCCCTTCATAGCAAGACTTGTGCAAATGCGCTCACCTTACTTCTGCTAACTTCATATATGCAATGTACAAAGTGAAAATGAGAACCTTAGAAGGAAAGGACACTATATATAAACTTGGTTGGGTTAATTTAATAACTTTTATAAAGGTCGAGCTAATCAACTCCGTCATTTACAACTAGAGGTGGCAAAATACGTGGGTCGGGTCGGGTTGGGTCATGACTCAAGAGTATAAAATAAGAGAAAGAAAGTGTTTATTTTTTTGACCCGTCTAGACCCGTTGGGGGTAATTGTTATATAGTTGCACTTCTTATCTAATAACAAATCAGATCCATCTAAAATATTTAAGGAGGCCAAACTAGACTCATCACCTAGTATATATTTAACCAACTTGACCTATGTTTAACTAATGGGTCTCAAATTGATACCTTTATTCACAAGTTGGCACGGAGCCAGAGTGGGTCATGAGGTCCATAGGACACCCATGAAATTTTGTAGTGTAGTGTTAACTTTTTAATAACATATACTTTTCTTAAAGGCGCCGCTCCAAAAAAGATAGTGTATGTTTTTATTTTTATTTTTTTAAAATTTTTTTAATGAAAACTTTGATGTTTATTTTTCTTTTAGGTTAAATAATTATCATATACTCTTGTTTAGTTTTTCTTATATGCACCCGGTCAATTTGTGTCAATCAGAACAAGTGTTTCTATTTGAATCGACTAAGTTCATAAGATTTTTTATTAACCCGTTTCCATTTGACTTAGATCTAGCTAGCCAGTTTAAAATTTAGCATAACCCAATTCGACCCATTTATAAGATAGTTGAAGAGGTTAAAATTGGCACCTAAAGACATGAGCAACAAGTTACTATATTGTACTTACCACCAAAGATATCCGCAGCTTCCTCAAATGACTTGCCGTAGTGTTTGCTGATGATTTCCTCCACAGTAAGTAACCCTGCGTTCCTCTTCCTTTGTCTAGCTGGTTTGTTGCAACTATTAGCAGCCGGCATAGCCTTTGGATTCGGGTTAGGTTTAGCAGCTGGTTTCTTCTTTGCCGGAGCTTTCTTCGTAACCGTCTTTGCTGCTGGTTTAGTTTTTGCAGCAGGTTTAGCTGGAGCTATTTTAGGTTTTGCCGTTGGATTAGTCTTGGTGGCTGCTTTCAGCTTCGGCTTAGCGGCAGAAGGAAGCTTGTAAGAAGCTTTGACCTTAACTAGCTTGTCACTAGCAACAAGCTTCTTCAACTGATTCAACAACTGTTTCTTAAAATTTGCAGGCAGATTCTTTTGCTTGTCTTGAATAAACTTTCCAATCGCATACTGACTCGATCCATTCCTTTCCTTCAACGTCACTATCGCATCACTTATCATCTGTAAACACATATAAAACCACGAATTAAAGACAAAAAAGTGACAGCATTTTACCAAATTTAACAAAAGCTGTACGTAATGAAATTACCTCCAAGTAAGTATGATGTTTTCTAAGCACTAGTGATTTCTGAGCTTTCGAATGGGCCGTGGTCGCAAAAATGGGTTCTTCAGTGGACATGCTAGTAAGTTAAGGTTAGCGTTTGGGTTGCGAAATGTAAATTGCAGTTGAGAGTGGAGGGTGGCTGGTTTAAATAGATTCCAATATTGAAGTTCCATAATTATCTCTTTGTTTTCTTATTGAGTTAATTACATAAATGGTCACCGTGGTTTGTCGGTTTTATGGGTTCAACACCGTACTTTTTTTTCGGTCATGTCACCGTAGTTTGCAATTGTTACGGATGCAGTCCATTTCTGTTAACTCCGTCTATTTTAGCTGTTAGAAAAGGGTATAATTGACTATTTGCATGTTTTATTAAGGGTATAATTGACTTTTTAATTATAATAATAATAATAATAATAATTATTATTATTATTATTATTATTATTATTGTAGTTAATCTCCTACCTCATCTAACTCCATATTTTCCGGTCACCGTGTTAATTTTTCCGACCACCTGTATAAACAAGCGCAGAAATGCATACACAAAAACCTATATCTGAATTCAAAACCCACATCCTTATTATCTTATATATATCATCTTCTGCATTCTTCGCTCTTCTAAATCTACCACAGAACCCATATTCAAACTTAAAAGTAAAAACCCTTATACAAACATAAACCTGAAACCAAAATCCCCACACTCACCTAACATTTTCATGTCTCACTTAACAAACATAAACCGCCATCATCTTCACCTCCATCACCCGATCCACAATCTGAACCGTTTCCACATCTTCAACCGCCACCACCCACACCCACTCTTTTCTATCTATAATGCGTCCAACCGGAAACCACCACTCGCGGCCAGCCGTCATCGGCCACTCCTGTCCTCCATCAACCATCACAACAAACCCAAGCACTGTAACCCCTCCGACAAGATCTTATGGGTTTCAATTTATGTTTTTTTTAATTTTGTTTGTTTGTATTGGTTAAAAAACTAAGGGTTCAAATTTGGGTTTTTCTTATCTTGTCATGTTTCAGTTTTAAAGTTAATGATAAAAGAGGTGTTTGTATTGGATTCTTAAATTTGTGGTAGATAATTATAAAAGTTTAAATTGGGTTGTAAATTTTGTAACAGTGAAGTTCTTATGGAGCTATGAAAAAGTTTTAGTGTTATTGGATTAAGAATTAATTATAAACCTAGAAAAAATAAAAAGAAAAATAAGTTCAGGGCACTTTGTAATTTAACTGGTTTGTCATGAGTTTAACACCAATGTTAACGGAGTTAATAAGAAATGGACTAGATCCGTGATCAATTCAAACCACAATGACATGATCCGTGAAAAAAAGTCAACGACTAAACCCGTAAAACCGACAAACCACAAGCTGACTATTTATGTAATTAACTCTTTGTTATTTATACTAGCCAATCTCACATTCTGGCCACCAACTCTTTTATTTCGGTCAGATTAGTGTATTAAGACAAAAACATATCGTTTCCTTTCCTCCACAAATAAAACATTATTTTAATACGCAAAGTTGAATATAGATGTCAATTTACCATATATCTAACGAACCAATCATACTACTCATTAATCTAATTAAAACAAAAAAATAAACTTTCACCATTTTCTAAAAATTAAATATCTCCAAACCGTTAATCGTTACGACGAAAGATATTATCGCGACGAGAATTAAATTATCTTTCTATAAATATACACTTCTATATATTTTAACAAAAATTTTTTTTCAAAATTTCGGCAAAAAAATCATATATGATTTGTGAAAATCACATGTGATTCGACTTTTACAAATCATATATGATTTGTGAAAATCACATGTGATTCGATTTTTGAAAATCATATGTGATTTTTCTGGGCGTAATTTTTGGAAAATAAAAAGTTTGTCGAAAATATAGAAAAGCGCATATCTATAGAAAGATAATTTAGTTCTCGTCGTGATAATGTATTTTTAGATTAAAGATTTACCGTTTGCAGATATATTGTTTTAAAAAGGGGTGGAAAATGATTTTTTATTAATTTTGATCAAAATAGATGGTTAAGATTAATTTATTGGATTCATGGAAATATGGAGATATATATCGATCTTAACTCTATTTTAATATGGTGCTAAGTTGCAAAGGTTATTGTATATACTAGTGAATCTCACATTTTGGCCACCAACTCTTTTATTTCGTGAGGAGATCATCTCGAGTTGGAAACACAACTCGACTCAAGTTAGTGATTTATGGTAGTTGGATTTAATCCAATGACTTAATTCAAAAAGTTATTTTGACTTGAGCCATTGGATTAAATCCAATGGCTCACAATCATCTAATTTGAGTCAAGTTGTGTTATACAACTCGGATGATCTTAATCCTTTATTTCAACTTCTTGAATGTAAAATAGAGACATCTATAAATTTTTATATAAAAACTTTTAACAAAAATGACTTGTTTTCAATAAAATTCATTTAATGTATCATTTAGTATACAATTTTTTGTAGGGGCATTTTTTATCATTTCATCTAGGGCATTATATAACTCAGGACCGGCCATGCCCCCAACTTATAAAAAATGTCCTCTCTTTGTCTCAAAATTATTGTCAGAAGGAAAAAATTTCACACAGTTTAATAAAAGTGAGAATATTATAATTCTCAACCACTCAAGTAGAATATTCTTCTACTAAATTCTTTTTCTTAATTAAAATAAAAAGTGGCCACATATTTTAAAATATCCCAAAAAAAAATATGGAGTATAATTTTGAGACTATGAATTAGCTATTATTACAATTTATATTGACAACCGCAATATAAAATAATGCATCGTGTAAAACACGCACATTATCGCCAGTAGCGATTTTCTTGAAAACTATATATTGCCTCCACTATGCTACCATGGCACCGTAAAAATGCTTATTCTAAACGGATTCCTAACACTTAGAATACAATTTGTCGAAATAAAATTATTTGCCGTTGGAATTTTGTCAAGACTAGACACCGCCGCCGCTAGCGCGGTACTCATATATATATATATATATATATATATATATATATATATATATATATATATATATATATATATATATATACGCTAGGATCAAATAAGAAGATTACTTAAAATAAGAAGAACTATAACCGCAAATCCGAGATGCAATCCGACCTAAATTAGATGCATCCCTATAATCTTAGATGCATTATAACGCACCATAGTGTGTTTCCTAGCTTTTTAATCGATGCATATATTATATTAGATGAATTTCATGATTTCTCTTATTTTTGTTCTCCGCACGCACGTTGAAATCATGAAAATCAATTTGCATCATCTATACATCAAATTAGCTTTTGAAACTCAAGATGTTGCATCTATACTGAATAGAAATGCATCTAATGCAAGTCGTTGCATCTCAAATGCGTGGTTTTGGTCACTTCTCACCACTTCTTATTTTAATTTACTTCTCTTCGATCCTTACTATATATATATATATATATATATATATATATATATATATATATATATATATATATATATATATATATATATATATATATATATATATATATATATATATATATATATATATATATATATATATATATATATAGACAAGCGCTCAAATGAGAAGTCTATTTTTGTGAGAACGCGAGAAGAGATTTGAACCGTAGGATCAAATCAATCTCATCATAATATGAATTTGGGCGGAATGGCACTTTTGTAAATATTGAACGAAAATTGTAGGGGTCTAACTGAATTATTTCATTTGCTTTCACACCCCTAAAAATTATCCCCGATTTTCTCTCTGTCCTTCAAACACAAAGGTAAACACAGAGAAAAAACACACAAACACACATAGCAACCACACCTGAATACTAACCGTCATCTCCCTCATATCCATCATCTCTTCCGCCTCAATAAACTCCGGCGTTGACTATCTAATTGCTATTTTTGATTGAATCTGCTTCAATTTTTAACTTTTTAACAGCTTGTCTCCGGCGTTGACTATTTAATAATGAATACCGGTGTTAATTCAGCTTCATTACATAGTCATTTACAACGTTGTTCTACACTCGATTTGAATGCTAATATTGGTATTTATTTTGACCTAATTATTATTATTTACTACTGCTTTTAGGGTTTGTAATTAATATGTGTTCTTTCTCGCGATCTATTTGCGTCAGATGTGAAGATGTTAATTGATTGATTAGATACTATTTTAGTTGAAATGTATTTTTCGGGTTATTTGTGACGTTAATCTATGGCGTTCACTGTGGCGTCTTGATACTATTTAATAGTGAAACTAAATAGTACTCGCTAGTTATTATATATGTATTTTTCGGGTTATTATATATGTATTTTCGGATATCTTCACATGTGAAGAAATATGGTATTGAATATCTTCACATGTGAAGAAATTTGCTTAAAATTTGTTTGTGTCGATGGCTTTCAATAAGGTATTGAGATTTGAGAGGCTTTAAATAAGGTATCAAATACCTTCACATGTGAAGAAATATGGTATCGAATACCTCACATGAAGAAATATGGTATCAATATCTTCACATGTGAAGAAATTTGCTTAAACTCGTTTGTGTCAATGGCTTTCAATAAGGTATTGATATTTGAGAGCTTTATATAATGTATCAAATACCCTCACATGTGAAGAAATATGATATCGAATATCTTCACATGTGAAGAAATATATATCGAATATCTTCACATGTGAAGAAATTTGCTTAAAACTCGTTTGTGTCGATGGCTTTCAATAAGGTATTAATATTTGAGAGGCTTTATATAATGTATCAAATACCCTCACATGTGAAGAAATATGGTATCGAATATCTTCACATGTGAAGAAATTTGCTTAAACTCAATTTTGTTGATGGCTTGAAAACGGCATTGAGATTTTAGAGGCTTTAACACCACCGATATAATGAGTATAATTTTAGGCGATATTTGGCTATTTTATCGGGTATAATTTGGCTATTTTATCGGGTTTAATACACTTATTGAGCCTACAGAGGTCTCACGTTGGGCTATTGTGAACTTTTCTGCACGATGTGACTGTAATAGCCTACACAGAGATCTACTTAGGTGTTCTCAGGCTAAAGGAATGGTTAGTTAGCTCACTGCTCACATATTGTATCTTTTTATTGTGGTGTAAATACTAAATATCATAGATTAAGTTAAGATCAAACTTTTTGTGTCATTCTTGCAGGCTTGAAGAGCCCCATTCGTGATCGAAGAGAATCATCAAGCTAAGCACAATCTGCTCCTATTCGTGGACATGATGTTTGAAGCGATAAAACGAACACCGCCAGCCCACCTTACTTTCTTCTATGTATCCTCCCAGTGAGAGATAATTCGACATCTATGGTTTTCTTTTCCTTGATCTTTTGCTACATGAGAAACCTGCTTTATTGGAATATTAATCGAATGTTTTGTTATAATGACAGTCCATGGGCGAAAATGCCTAGTGGATTTTGGGATCATTACACGTGTATTGCACCAACTCGGATTAATGATCGATCTCACTAACTTGCTTCCAAGATCAATGCAAAGGTTTACATTAAATTTAAAGTAATTTTTAGTTTCTTGCTTTTTATTTCGAAACTCAAGTATGATCTATTATTAAATGATTTCAAGCGGTGGTATAAACTCTCTCTATCACCGAATGTTCAAATTCAATACCATTAGTTTCAAAGACTCCAACCATTATCTTTGGAATGGATGTTTCCCATGGTTCGCCAGGGCACTCAGATGTTCCTTCTATCACAGCTGTTTAGTGACAAAATTCTGAATGTAATTTGATAATATATACTCCCTCCGTCCCATTTTATAAGTCCATGTTTAAAAAGTCAAAGTCTTTTTCCTCAGAGTTTGACCGTAATTTTTTTTTCGTGTTATATAATACTTGATGAAAAATATATCAATGAAAATACATTTAAAACACAAATCAATTTATATATTTTGTATCAAGTATTAAATAACACGAAAAAAAATAATTACGGTCAAACTCTGAAGAAAAAGACTTTGACTTTTCAAATATGGACTTATAAAATGGGACGGAGGTAGTAATATTCTTTCTTGGTATGTGTAGGTTGTTAGCTCAAGGAAATGGCCACTGATTTCTCAATACAGTGCATCTGTCTGTGCACAATCTGCTCCAGCTGAAAGGATTGATGTTTTGTTCAAACCCGTATCACCTGATAAGGACGAAGGGATGATCAGGTTCGATTGATATTCTCAAAAATCATAAAACATGTCCAAATTGCTTTGAATTTTAATTTTAGATGATTGGGGAGCTGTTAACCGACAAGAAGATGTAAATAATAGTGATAATAATAAAGTAGTGTTGGAGTGGGATAAAGTGTGTGACTCCGTTGCTTCTTTCGTGGGTACCTTTCTGGGCAAACAAGCCACTAAGCATTCACTGTTGCGTGGATAAATGACTATTCGTATGACGATAGCTACGACTTTAGGTCGAGACCAATCTCATTGCTCAAATGCATAATTCCTCGTATCCAAATGGACTTCCATTCCATCCCTATCCCACTTGTAGGTATCCATTCTTTCTTTCTTTGTTTTACCAATAAGGATTATTATTTTCAAATGCTATTTCTTTCTTATTAATAAATACTAATAAAGGTCAAGTCTGGAATACAAGATGCCGCCTGAGGCTTCCCAAGTGGATGGCAAGTGAAGCAATCGCACTTGTCTCCATGCTCGGTGGCCGACTCCTTGCGAGACTAGTCTCATTTCCGCGGATATATTAGCTTCGAACATGAGGAGCCTTTGGGTAAGCATGCTATGGAGGCATTCAAGAGCTTAATACATCGCTGGTTGATGACATCTTGATCAAACAAGGTGTAGATCGATTATGACAAGTGGGGTGCGAAAATCAATGACCATCATTGAGAAACTTTGTGCAATGTTGAAAGTTTACTTGATTATAGCTATGTCTTAGTGTGGGACATGTCATTTCAAGTTGTCGCAACAATGTTTGATAAATTAGGTAATCTTAGCTTTCTTTTTATTATAACTCTTATTTTATCGACACATCACAACTGTAAGTGATTAATCTTAAGTCTTGAACCTACTCTTTCAGTGAGTCTAGTTCAGATTTTTTAAAGGTGCCATTAAGAGCTTGGAAGACATTCAAAAGTTGCAGATGAAGATTTTCCTTACAGAAACAGTAAATTTGGTGTATGAAAAACTTTGCCTTTCGCTTTTTTCGTGTTTTAATCAACACATTAACATAAGTACTATTTTTGTATTTGCGGTTGCATGATTGCATGGGCGCAGCTTTAGTCGCATTAGGGCACAAGCATTCTTAAAGTTTCTACCTTTGAATGTAGAAGCACAAGACCTCTCGATGCCAACGTATGGCTTTCCCCATCCCGAAGCAGAATATAGTGGGTGCTCGGTTAAGCTTTTCAATGAATCGTTACTAGATACGGTTCAGTCTCAAGTTGAAATCGCAAAGGTACTAGTGTTTTCTTTTCGCTTGTGGTTCTTTTTTCTCTTTCATGCTTTATTGATGTATTTGGTACTTACATGCTCCCTTGCACCAAAGATAAGCAAGAAGGTAGAATTCATTCGGCCAGAGCATTGATGGACTTGTATACTCTATATGGTCTTTGTTGCCTTCGTTTTGCAACTATCCTCGGATCTTGACGAGAGTTTCAAGGATTTAGAAAAGGCATTATGCCGTGCCCTTCGAGAACAATCGATTTGCGTGTAGTAATCTGCTCCGATCTCTGATTCTCATTCGACAAAATAAAGAAGTGATTGAAGGAAATGAACCCTCCGGTAAGGAACTCGGCATTTATGAACAACGGCGCTTCCGCTACACTTGAAGTTGCAATGTAATCTTGATGTGTTAAGGTCCTCTGCACGGGAGATATTGCCGACACTATCAGGAATTTTCATCAAGTCTTCTAAAGATGATGGTGGATCTTTGCAGGTATATTCATCAAGTCCCTAAACTATCTATCTATCCACTACGTAAGATAATTTTGCATGATCTTTGTTCTAACCCGTTATTTTTCCATTTTGTAGAAAACAATTGGTGAGTTTGCGTCCATAGCTGACAAAAGTGTAGTCTCGCGGTTTTTCAAGAGCACAATGCAGAAGTTACTGAAGGTGACTGAGGAGGCGGGCAAAGTACAAAATACCAAAGGTTCAGTTCGATGGAAGTAGACAACTCATCCAAAGTGAAACTTCATTGTTGCAAACGAGGTAAACTTTTTCTTTTAATCCCTGGTTCTAATATTTAGTTTAATTTGATTTTTTTTTTTTTTTTTTTGGGACATATAATGCATTTTTTTTCCAAGGCACAGTTATTTGACTTGGCAGTCTCACTTTTACCAGGCTTAGGTACAAAGGAGGTTGATCTTTTATTCGTTGCAATAGTACCTGCATTGAAGGTGAGCTGATCAACACTTCACAATAAGAACTGGAGTTGTGTGGCCAAAATTTACCGTTTCCTGGTTTGTGAAAATGGTTAACATTATTGATATACATCTGATTGTAGGATGAGGAAAGTTCGATTCAAAAGAAGGCTTACAAAGTTCTTTCAACAATTCTTGAGGTATTCTATTTTGCACTTAAAAGTAAAAGATGAAAAAACATGTCTTTCTGTCTTATTATGATCTCTTTTATTTTGCCTTCGTGGCCTATTGTTTTGCTAGTCAAAGAATACAGATTTTCTGATTGAACATATGTATAATTTTGGTTGGACAGACATCTTGATGGTTTCATAGCAAGAAACCTTGAAGATCTACTCAGTCGATGTTTGAAGTGATGCATTCATGTCATTTTTAGCCAAGCGGCAGACTTGATTGTTTATATTTTCGATCGTTCATGTCTCAAAGGTAATGAAACACATTAGTTCAAAAATTCTAGTATCGTTCGCTTAAACTCGAAACAGAAGCATTTAAGAGGCTTCTTTTGTAGGATGAATCGAACAAATGAAGCCTTGAGATTGTTGCCTCTTTCTTGATGAAATTATACTTGGACTTAAAGAGGTACTATCTAAGTCATCTTTGGAATTCGTTGCTATTAAATTGCTTTTGTATTCACCATTGAAAATTTGAAGTAAAATTTACATGCTTGAGTTTACAAGCGATTCTACTTCTCGTTTGTTGTTTATATGAAAACCCTCCGAAAGTTTTTCTTGAATATATGATTTGCGCAGCTAACAATAAAACAAGCAATAGAGCATATGAGATTATTGTCCAAATTGGTCATGCCTGTGTGGATGAAGATAACGGTGGAAACAAGGAGAATTTGTATAACTTCTTCAACATGGTAAAGAACCTTCCTGATAACAACGCAAGGTAGCCACAAGAATCATTTCAAAGCAAAGGTTAGCAAATCACTTCAGCTTCATTAAATGTATATCGGTGGTTTTGGTGGTTAGCAAATCATCAACCTTCCATGTCTTGGATATGATTGCTCATTTTGGTGGTTTTAATTCTGGTTTACTGGAAGCTAGGAGATCTGTTTGGGTCATGAATGTGGTTCCTACTAGTGGGCCTAACCACCTTCCGCTCATCTTAGACACAGAGTTTCCAGTCTTGTTGCATGATTGGTATGTTATGCTTTTCCATCTTTCTAGTTTTAAATAAAACCATCTGATTTGTGGTTCATCTCAAACGGGTCTAACGGGATAAAATTTGCCTAAAGTCTACTGTGCAAATATTATGTTCGATTAAATTTGATTACAACTATAGTCTTCTTACTTAACGTTGAAATACGCTTGTGCTTCCTAAAGTTAGCTCAAGTATAAAGCTATGTTCCCCATTTATGAAGTGATAATAAGCATCAGTTATCCATATCTTGTTTATGCAAATTGGCAAGTTTTTTTAGCCCTAATTATCACTCAAACAGTCGAACTATACGGTGAGATCTGTAAATGATGTTGCTTGGAAGCGGTCTTTTTCAATACATGTGTGAAATCTTTGAATAGCTTCCAAGTCATCAGTATGACACTAGCTTATTACTTAATTTGTCATGGCCTTATGAAATATAGCCACTATATTATCTCCATTTAGAATCCATGTTTAGTAAGTGATGTTAAGTATGTATGCGAAGTTTGATGATAGAACAGCCTAAAGGCAAGCTGTTTAAGACATGGAAGGTTGATGCTAGGGGTACATGGTGAAGTATTTTATGGGGATTTATGAAGGTTTTTAGATTTAATATTTTCAAACTGCATGAAGCAGTTTGATCTTGTGGATTTGAGAATTGCTTTTGGAAAATTGACACAATAAACTTAAGAAAAGAATGATGAAATTATGCAAACATATAAGGGCCCTAGCAGGAGTTTTATCACAAATCAACATTATACTTCTGACTTAAGAGGGCTGTTAACCAAGCCCAACAATATATCATTATCAAGTCATGTATTCGAGCAAAGAATTAAAATTAGGTTGGCATACCAACATTTTTATGAGGTGAAATGGCGTAAATAGATTTTAAGGAAATAACTAGGCAGATACACAAGAAACAAGCCTAGTTTGGGGTTCTCACCTTGAGGTCAAGTTGTTATAGGAACATGTCTAGTGTTAAACCTATGTCTATATTAGCTCAATTAAGGAAGTAGGTTTATTTATATAAGCCAACCATATTAAGGAAACATGACTTTTCTCCATAACCTAAATACTCTATAGTAATTGGTGATGATAACATAAAATGAGTTTATTTTAGTATATTTGAGCATCCAGAAGAATACTTGCATCTCAAAACAATGTGCATTTTTTATTTTGTTCATTTGGTATTTTAGTGTTCTGATTCTCTGGGTTCTTGTCACCAATTACATAATTGTCCGGTTCAAATGTATGTAGCAATGGACTCAGCCCCTATTGACTTTGTTGAAAATAGGTGATTTTCTTGTCTTTGTTATAATTTCTAGTTAATTGTTTCTCCAGTAACAAGTTCTACGAATGACAATGATACTCATCAATTTTTCTGGATGAGTAATCATGAGGGCAAAGTAATGTATAAGTAACTTGTAGTGAGAGGCATGGTTTTGTTGTCGCCATTACAGATATTGAGGATATAGGCAAAGGGATTACTCGTGATGGAACCGGTTTTGTTACTTTTCACATTATATTTGTATGTTGTATTTCGACCCTTTAAAGGGGAAATACTTGAAGCTCTTGTTACTATGGTTAATAAGGTTGTATTCAGTGAACGAACTTTATTTTATTTATTTTTCTCAGATAATCAAACCGTCATTTACGCTGTAATTTTAATTTTGCGAGACGGGTTTCTTTCTTGAAGTCGGGTTGTTCGATATTTGTCTCCAACCATGTGAGTGAGTTGTTCCTTTAATTTTTGCATTTTATACTTTCTCACGCTCTTAATAAGATTCGATACAAATGGCAAAACGATATTCTTTGTACTACATGTGACAAGTATTCACATCAGCAAGAGAAAAATATTGTCTTTATGTTTCATGAGTATTGTAATCTTACTTTTACGTACGTGCAGTATATCTTAAGCTTTATTTTTTAAGGCTATCACATCTTGTTTCAGGGAATATTGGTTAAAATGGTGTGGTTAGCTTTGACAAAACCCAACCCAACCCAACCCGTTTAGATATGTATTACCTATTAGAATCAAGCCTGTTTTTTGCCCATTGCACAACCCAACTTCGGAAAAATATAAAATCTTACACATTTTGACCCGAGCCCGTTGTGCCCCTGCCCATTTGTTTACCTCTATCAAATTGCTCTATCCAATTATTATTTAGTTCTCAGATTTACATGGGGATATTCTTGTTTGACCATTGCAGGACTTCATTGACTCGTACTAAGCAATTCACCGAAATGATGTGTGAATTTTTGGAAGAATCTATTTCTGGGTTCAACAAGGTATTAGATAAAGTAGATGCAGAAGGTGAGAAGATATACAAAATACGAATGGCAAGCGGAAAGAAAACGATAGAAGCAGTCAAAAGAGCTCGACGTCCAAAAAGAGTGGATCCGGACAATGATGTAAATGACAATCTATGAGCTATTATTTATCTGTTTATAGAACGATTTTGGTGGTTCACACCATAGAGTATTAGCTATATGATTAAAGCATGTACGTGACAAGTTTACTTCAAGTCGATCTAGATGTCACATAAATCGTACTTGTGTTTAATTTATGTTTTGTTTGGGTTTTAGGAATATTAAACTTTTTTAATGTATATAAATGTACACACATAGAAGGTTTATTCACACGCAATGATAAATGTATATGCTCATGTATAAATGAAGTATGTATATATTCACACGCGAAGAAAGTTTATTTACTAGTAAGGAAAGTATATTCATACGCGAAAAAGAAAGTATATAAATATACGTGTATGTACTAGTAAAGAAAGTTTGTAAATGTATATGCACATGTATAAAATTACATGTATTGACTATTGAATAAAATTTATTCAAATGCGAAGTATATGCTCATGTATAAATGAGCATGTATTTACTAGTGAAGAAAATATCTTTTATTTTTGCACTTTTAGTATAAAAAATACATCAAAGCTTCAATCCTTGGTCATAATTTTCACGCGCGAAGATACTCTTACAAAACTTAGATAATCGTTTATTAAACATCAATATATCCAATTTTTGCACTTCTAGAATAAAAAATACACTAGTAAGATCAAAGCTTCAATCCTTACTCATAATTTTCACGCCCGAAGATATTCTTAAAAAACTTAAATAATCGTCTATTAAACATCAATATCTACAATTATTTGCATTTCTTTTATAATAAACACGCTAGTAAGATCAAAGCTTCAATCCTTTCTCATAATTTTCACGCGCGAAGATATTCTTACAAAACTTAAATAATCGTCTATTAAACATCAATATCTCATATTTTTGCACTTTTAGTATAAAAAATATGCTAATAAGATTAAAGGTTCAATCTTTGCTCATAATTTTCACATGTGAAGATATTCTTATAAAACTAAAATAATCATCTATTAAATGTCAATATCTCCTCTTTTTACACTTTTAGTATAAAAAGTACATTAGTAATATCAAAGCTTCAATCCTTGCTCATAATTTTCACGCGCGAAGATCTTTATTACGAAACATAAATAATCGTCTATTAAACATTAATATCTCCTATTTTTGCACTTTTAGTATAAAAAATACATGAAAGCTTCAATCCTTGCTCATAATTTTCACTCGCGAAGATATTCTTACAAAATAATCGTCTATTAAACATCAACATCTCCTATTTTTTCACTTGTAGTATACAAAATATGCTAGTAAGATCAAAGCTTCAATCCTTACGCGCGAATATATTTTTACAAAACTTAAATAATCATATATTAATCATCAATATCTCCTATTTTTTGCACTTCTAGTATAAAAAGTATGCTAGTAAAATTAAAGTTTTGCTCATAATTTTCACGTGTGAAGATATTCTTACAAAGCTTAAATAATAGTCTATTAAACATCAATGTCTCCTATTTTTACACTTCGAGTATAAAAAGTATGCTAGTAAGATTAAAGCTTCAATCCTTACTCATAATTTTCACGTACGAAGAAATTCTTAAAAAAACTTTAATAATCGTCTATTAAATATCAATATCTCCTAGTTTTACACTTCTAGTATAAAAAGTATCCTAGTAAGATTAAAGTTTCAATCTTTGCTCATAATTTTCACGCGCGAAGTTATTTATTACAAAACTTAAATAATCGTCTATTAAACATCATTATCTCATATTTTTGCACTTTTAGCATAAAAAAATATTCTAGTAAGATCAAAGCTTCAATCTTGCTCATAATTTTCAAGCGTGAAGATTTTCTTACAAAACTTAGATAATCGTCTATTAAACATCAATCTATCCAATTTTTGCACTTCTAGCATAAAAAATATGCTAATAATATCAAATCTTTAATCCTTACTCATAATTTTCACATGTGAAGATATTCTTACAAAGCTTAAGTAAGTGTCTATTAAACATTAATATATTCAATTTTTGCACTTCTAGCATAAAAAATATGCTAATAAGATCAAAGCTTCAAGCCTTACTCATAATTTTCATATGTGAAGATATTCTTAAAAAAACTTCAATAATCGTCTATTACATATCAACATCTCCTATTTTTACAATTCTAGTATAAAAAGTACGCTAGTAAGATTAAAGTTTCAACCTTTGTTCATAATTTTCACGCAGTTATTTATTACAAAACTTAAATAACCGCTCTATTAAACATCATTATCTTCTATTTTTGCACTTTTAGCATAAAAAATATGCTAGTAAGATCAAAGCTTCAATCCTTGCTCATAATTTTCAAGCGTGAAGATTTTCTTACAAAACTTAGATAATCGTCTATTAAACATCAAAATATCCAATTTTTGCACTTCTAGCATAAAAAATATGCTAATAAGATCAAAGCTTCGATCCTTACTCATAATTTTCACATGTGAAGATATTCTTACAAAGCTTAAGTAAGCGTCTATTAAACATCAATATATCCAATTTTTGCACTTCTAGCATAAAAAATATGACTAATAAGATCAAAGCTTCAGTCCTTACTCATAATTTTCACATGTGAAGATATTCTTACAAAACTTTAATAAATGTCTATTAAACATCAATCTATTCTATTTTTAAAAAATATGCTAGTAAGATCAAAGCTTCAATCTTTGCTCATAATTTTCACGTGTGAAGATATTCTTACAAAATTTAAATAAACATCTATTAAACATCAATATCTCCTATTTTTGCACTTCTAGTATAAAAAATCCACTAGTAACATCAAAGCTTCATTCCTTGCTGATAATTTTCATGTGCGAAAATATTCTTACTAAACTTAATAATCGTCTATTAGACATCAATATCTCCTATTTTTGAACTTTTAGTAAAAAAAATACACTAGTAAAATAAAAGCCTTAATCCTTGCTCATAATATTCACGCGCGAAAAAAAAAATATTCTTACAAAACTTAGATAATCGTCTATTATATATCAACATCTCCTATTTTGTAAATATGGTATAATGAATACGCTAGTAAGATTAAAGCTTCAGTTCTTTCTAATCATTCTCACACGCGGAGATATGTTACAATATTTAAATAATTGTCTATTAAACAAAATATCTCCTATTTTGACACTTTTCCTGTAAAAAAATACGTTGGTAATCAAAGCTTCAATTCTTGCTCATAATTTTCACACGTGAAAATATTCTTAAAAAACTTAAATAATCATCTATCAAAAATCATTATCTCCCATTTTTGCACGAAGATACTATTACTAAACTTTTCACGCGCGAAAGAAAAATATCTCGTATATTCACGTGTGAAGATGCTCTAACTAAATGTTTCACGCGCGAAGATAGTCTTAATAAATTTGATCTCTGCAATATTCTAATTTACGCAAACTAATTAAGTCTCTTATAACAATCAATACCTACTTCGTAATCTATAATATTTAGAATTTGAACAATTATGCAGAACATCTATTCATTCCCAAAGCATACTTGCCAACATTGAAACATCTAATACAAATTTTTTTCTTACATTATGTCACTCTTAAAACTAACTACTTATACAACAGTTGATACAAACTAATTCTCATTGTCTATTGCAACAATACTATAGGTAGAGTAAACATATGTGCACAAACATCAAGTTTTCGTGCAATTTGCTGCTGTTTGTGGCTCATCTGGATGGCTTGTTGTATCACCATTGTTACTATCAATCAAAGGTGGGGTTGGTGATAACATTTTGCTGTTTTCATCAATAGGATCCTCGTTTGCAGGTGTCACGGGCTCAGGTTCTTTCAATGAAGCAGATCCCTCGTAAATGTCAGGCTTAGAGAACAAATTCTCCGAACTTTTAGTTTTAGTAAGATTAGTCGATTTTACGTTCATTGCAGTAGTCTCTTTACCACTGGAAACGCCAACCACACATCCTTGCCTACACCTGACACAGAGATGTTAAAAAGCTAGTATTAGGAGGACAGCGCCACTAGTAGTATATACCATAAATTTCAAATATGAAATCTTTTATAACTACGACCCGATTTTAAGGTTAAGCCACATGAGGCGCCCATACAAGAATAGGAAGTGCACCAGCGTGCACTAGATCACACCCCTTCGGTACTCCATACCATTCAAAACAAAATTTAAGCACTTATAAGCTGCCTAAAACAACCCATTCAGGAGATAATGTTCAAATTAGCAATTTTCTTATAATAAAGTAAAATTAAAAAAGGCAATACAACCAACACAACCTCTTTTTTAGGTTGTTATGTGTTTTATGGGGTTGTTTGTATTAGCTTATTTTTCAAGCCTTATTTTAATGGTAAACTAACAATCTCACAATATATACATTACAAATATCTCGCACAATTGTCCTAGACACGTCTCAAGGCTACCGCTAGGCTATGAGCCTTATGGTAATTTTGTTTGTATTTTTTGTGTTTATGAGCTTATTTGAATTTGGAAAAACTAATAAGCCTACTTTTTTCTAGCTTATCAACTTAAACTTATGGCTTATTTAAGTCCATTAGCTCAACTTGATAAGCTCATAAGGCGGACAAAATAAGCTAACCAGCTATTCCAATCTCAAATAAGCCGATAACCCAAAAAATAAGCTAATCCAAACACCCTAAAATAAAATAAACACAAAAACTCATAGATCATTCTCATCGAGAACAATAAACTCAAAGAAAAGAACCCATCCCAACAAAGCCACAAGCACAATCCCCAATCTTAAACTTGGAAACACCTTCACCAATGCATACAACAACACCCAGAGTAATCGTAGCCGGAAAAAAAAAGGAGAGCAAATTTCTCCTGGTATTTACCAAGGACTTGAAGATAGTTAGCATAGTTTAAGCTAGTGGCTTTGATGTTGACTAAAAGCGAAGATGGGGATGTAAGTTTTGGGATTGGGTGAGATGTGGTGATTATTAAAGCGGTTGTGGAGGTTGAGTCTGGTGGGATTGTTGGGTCTCTGAGGCTTTCGCATACTAAAGCTTCCATGTTTATAAACTTTAGCACAATTGCTATTAGATAATTCCGGGTTCTTTAAACGTTTTCTCATTTTCTTGTTTATACCCTCGATTGCTTCTAATCTAAAGTTTGTCTATAGTATTTGGATATACTTGAAAAGATACCTGCACCAAGCAATAAGATGTGTATCAGGTTAAGGTGGCAAGATGAATGGGACAAGCAGCTTGGATAATGAACCAAAATGATTTCGGGTTAATTGGTTATAAGAATACATTACAGCAATCTGTCAAGAAATAATATAGAGAGATTCCGTCTGTATTATGATTATTATATTTATGAAAGTTTCAAGTAGATTAACAGAAACAGGAAAAAAACCTTTAAAGCTTCCTTATCATTTTGACCACAGGACTTCAAGCGTAAGGCATGCAATCTATAGAATGGATCTACAGTTGATGGATTTAACGCAATGGCCTTGTGAGAGTACGCAAAGGATGTCTTGCATGAATAACTAAACTTTTCCCAAGTAATATAGATACGACCAATCTTCCCTGTTTTCGGTAAATGGATAATACCCAGTGAATAACAAATCTTCCCTGTTAACCACATAATTCAGTCATTTTAATCCATTTGACAATTTGACAAGCTATAGTTGGTAAAAAGAATTGAAATCTCTGATAAAACATAGGCTTTCGGCATCATTTACAGTTAAATTAAATCTCTGATCATATATTGGCACCAGATTCTGAAGGCCATCATAGTAAACCAGTGCCAATAACTCATGAATCTCCCCATGAAAATACGAGTCACTTTCATCAAATAGAAAATAACATATGATAAGATGTTTTAAAAAAAATTGGAGCTTGAAGTTGAAATCACCTAGTTAAGTAGCAGAGACAATATAAGGTTCAAACTCCCATCAACAATTAATTACCAAAAGCCCATATGTTGTAATAATAATTACAATAAAACTATAGAGATTCACACTTGTTTGATCTGTTGTGGCTAGAGCAAAGTCATTAACAAACACCGCCTACTCCTCCTTCAACTTGTATCACTCTCGATAGAAACTTGAATTCTTCCTCCAAAGATGTGACGCGTATATGCTTACTTCCATTATTCAGCAACAAGTCCACCTCCTGTGATATAATTTTGGTAAATGTTCATTTACAAATTTACTAATACATATCTGCTGTACATCAAAACAATTATTGGTTTATAACATAATTAGAGTATGATGTCACCTCATCATATATGGTTGCAAGGCGTTTCTAGCTCTCAAAAAGGAGTGGTAGAGAGATATGCAGTTTGTTGTACAAACTCTTCGCCTTCTTTAGTGAGCACAAAGCCAACCCATATATCAGTTGCACTCATTTTCCTCTGACTGTGCAAGGAGATAATACAAGTTGCGATATACATCCATATATGGTTCAGACCTACAAAAGGAGGATACCATGATTTAACAAGAAGATAAAAAAGAGTATATATGTAAAACCCTGAAAATCGAAAACGTGTATAATGACAATGATGCCCCGTCATAATAATTCGTGAAATAAATTAAAGCTGCTAACTAAGTAAATATTTAAATTATAAATGTTATATAGTAGACATCAACAAAAAAATAAAAAAAATATTACTTTCAAATGAATGTAACAATGCTAAGTTATGTGGTTTAGATAAAATTAATACACTAGATAAATACATTTAAATTAATGTAGCATTCTTTTATTTGGCAAGTGAATAACCTTCATTTATTTGGTCTTCCATATTTCACGCCCCTATCTCAGCCATATGAAACGCCTAAACAATCACCATTTAATCTCTCTTAATTACCTTTTATTCTCATTCCAAAAATATTCACACAAATCCTATCTCCTAAAATCAAATGTGACGGCAAAAGTAAAACCTCCTTCTCCATATTTTCATCGCCTAGAAGAGAGTCCAAGAGAAGGTTCGTGAGCGATGTGTAAGGGCTGATATCACGCGTTCGATTCAAGGTTTCTTGGATAGTGTCATTGGTTGGAGGTCTTCTGGTCATGGCATATCGAGCGCAAGGGGCTCATTTGCTTATTTCACTCTTGTTTTACGCTTATTCGTCTCACACTTCAAGGTATCAACATCATCTTATGACTTTCGCTTTGTTTCTGGATTGGTCGTGGAGATGCTAGGTCGTGAGGTCGCATTGGAGTATTTACGTAAGTGGGGTACCGGGCCATAAGGGTGTTGGTTGTTGTGATTTCGACCTTGTTTCCTTCCTCTCTTCCACGCTCCAAAGGTAACCTCATTATCGCCTTCTCGCCTCATTTGATTCATGAAATCTGGTCATTGGTATAGCACCATGCGCATGCTTGTATCTCCTTAAAACATGTCACGTTAAATGTCAAACTAAGATATAAAAACCTAGAAACACACTACATAAAATCATGAAAGAACTCTATATATATGTCGACTAAATGTATACCTTATGTCTTGGTCGCGAATCTGATTTTGAGCTCTCGGCATGTGCTTTCTTTTGTTTTCGTCATGCGTGCTACATATTTCCCTTTTATGCTTGTTATACGAGTCTTACATACGCATAATATATTTAACGTTTGTCACATGAAAGTAATCATGGCACATACTATATTGAATAAAGAAAGACCATGTATCTACCTTTTAAGCCATTGATTTTGAATCTGTATGACTTACATGTGCACGTTTAAAGTCAATTAAATAAGTGATAACATTAGTTACATGAAATACTTCATAAATGGCTAAAGTTACCTAAAATAGAAAGTTACCTAAAATAGAAAGTTACCTAAATTGGAAAGTTACTAAAAGTGGGAACTTGCTAAAAATGGAAAGCCATCTAAAATGAGTAATCTGATCTTAATAAGTGTTATCTAATTCATATAGGTTTCGGGCGGCGAGATTGATACATCGTTGACCTTACATTCTGTTTTGCTTGCTTCGAATAAGGTACAGATATTCTATCCCTTTTCAGTAGGGATTTCTCCTGACTTTTCAATCCTTGACTTTGCTTCACTTACGATATTCCTTTGCTATGATTCCTTATGCTATGATCCTTTTGATATGATTCCGACATAATCCTTTGATATGATTCTGTTCGCTATGATATTCGTTTGTTATGATTATGAACCATCTGATTATGAACTTATGTTATGGAAATCTGATATGAACCTTTGACTTTTGAACCTTTGATATGAACTTTGATATGAACCCTTATGATATGATATGATTATGCTTTGACCCGTCAGTTTGATACCCGAGCCAAATATGTTTTCCTAGTCATGAAGGTAACATGACCGTGTCATTGATGCACCAATGGCATGACTCCGGTGTGAGTGATGATACACACGTCCCCATTATTATATGATATGATTATGAGCTCACTATATGTATATGATTTGGCCACTATGATATGTTCCGGGGGGGGCGTATGGATGCATCCTAGATATGATATGTTTTGAGGATTTGATCCGTTTGGTAGATATATATGGTGAATGATGTCGGGTGCAATCCACGTCTTCACAATTCCGGAGCTAGCTACTCCATTTGTTAATGAGGTCTCCCTCCTATTATGTATGGTATTAGAGGTCACCCTCCGAATACAATGGCTACTTATGATATGATATGATATGATATGTTTCCGGCTCGGTAGATTCGATAACCCTTACACTTTTGATAAACCTATATTGTACCTTCCGTATTCCCCAACGCACCATAATCGTATTACTTGTTCATTACTCAATACCCTTATATGATTCACTTTACCAAGATATAGATACTCCATTACATTGATCATCACACTTTCATTCCGTTACTTGGACCATGGTTCCATTCACGCATCGGGTTATTATATGACATTGGATTGATTTTGATATTCATGTTTATCGACTCACCGATTACTACGTATGATATGTATGTATGCGATATAAGATTTACACGTTGTCATCGATTGATATGCTACCTTCATGTTATGTGATCCTTTGATTTGTCCGGTAACCGTGCTTGTGTGAAATCGATTGTTGATCTGTCTATCTTTTGTACCTCGTTCGATTAATCTTGTGGACTATGACTATCCGTGGTGTCCTTATCGCTTGTTGTTGACCGCCATGTTTGCATTTACTTTATGCTACGGTTTGATTGGGTAAATGGTTCAACTTATGAAGTCTAGCTTGTTAATTTGTTTAATTGCCTCGCTATGTATTTAATTCATTTAATTATAGTGTTCATCTTGTATTCCTACTTGTTACGTGTGATCGCCATGTTTTGACTACCGTTATGATAATCGATTATGTCTTCAACTAAGGGTTTTGACTGTGAATTGCCATGCTCACTTATTAATTAATTGCTTCCGCTTTCCTGAGACATCTGTTTGGCTTGTATGTCTCCCGATTTCTGAATTGATTGTATGACATATATGTTGTGTGGATGCTACGCCGCTATACTTGCTTATGTTTCATCTTGTATGCCTCGCTTGTATGTGCTTGTATATATGTCTGATGCTTTGCTTTGTTTCATTCTCCTTGTTATCTCATTCTTTGGATATACGTATAAGTGTGTTCTGCAGGATCCTCCTTGACTCATTGTTCTCTTTTAACTGCGACCTTGTTAGCGTTTCCTTTGTTTCATTTCGTTTATGCTTTTATTTAGCTTTCGTTTTGTTATATCATTCCTTTGGGCTTTTAAGCTCACCAATTTCTTTTCTGCGGCGGGTTTTAGATTTGAAGATGGGCTTTGATGGGTGAGAGTTGGATTATCACGAGTGGACCAACCCTAGTTACCTTATTATTTGGACTTATTTTGGCGGGCTTTTGTTTTGAGATTTCATTTTATCTTAGACATTTTGGGTTTTGTAATTTTCCTTGTAAATCATTGTTTAAATGACTAGATACTTTATTCTTAAGACTTCCGCTTTTAATTGTATGTTACGATATGACACCGAATGTGACACTTCTACCCTTGTCGGGTTGGGGTGTTACAATTATGGTATCGAGCCAGTTTCGTCTTGTTGGCCTTAGGGTTGACTGTGAGGATTTGGGTAGACACTAGGCTTCCGCTGCTCGATCTCTTCGGTTCCTTTTGGTTGTTGTTGATTTGACTTGATAATCTTTTGTCTTCACTAATTTGGCTTTCTTCTCTTCACATATGAGTTTGTTTATTTTGTCTTCGCACATCCGTTTGTCGATCGTTAGATGGAGACTACCCGTGGAGCCGAAGATTGATGGTACCGACCCGTATTCGCAGCAATCCGGAGCTGGAAAGGTTCGTGAAGCGAAGCCACACTGACCGCCGTGTTGCTAGAGACATCGGGATGTTCTTTGGAGGAAGGCGGACGGATCAACCAAAGATGCAAGATGGAGACAAGATTCAATCGGTGGTTGAGAAGGTTCATCTACTTCATATGATTTGGGCGCGACTTGTGTTATTCTGATTTGTTGTCATGCGTTTTGAGGCGGTTTGATATCTTGCTATGTGATTTTGATCGGCATTGCTTTTCTTTGATTCGTTCAAAACTCGGTTTGAATTGTGAAGTTTTATCGTTTAGCATTTTGGCGATATTCCAGTTTTGTTTTTAGATCGTAAGAAATGAGTCAGGAGGAATCGTTTTGAGCAAGTTGGTGGCCTTCTTCTTTGGTGATACGGTAAGTTGTTTTTGATATAGTTTATATTGTATGTATGTGAATCTGGTCTACTTTGGTACGTTACTTGATATCTATATGTGATATGTTTTGTTGTGATATTGGTTATGTGGCTTGTCATGACCCGGGACTGAATATGATAACAATAAGGACTTGTTATGTGATGCAAGTATTATGACGCCTGATCAACGTGATAATACCGAGATCATATAATCTGAACTTATTGGAATCATACGACATCTTGGGAAATGTTTGGGGTTGGTACGTGAATGGACTATGACTTATATCCGTTATTTGCCAATCCTCATATTCGTTTGGAATTTTGTACCTCTTTGCGAAATTCTCACCAACATCTGTTATGTGTAAGTTCTGTACGCTTTGGAACCAGAATCGTTATGATATGTGCGAGACTATGGATTGCTACGTCTGCCCTAAACTTGTACGTCTTCGTATACCTCTGCGATTTCAATTTTCGAGGACGAAAATTTTCTGTTAGAGGGGAAGAGTTGTAAAACCCTGAAAATCGAAAACGTGTATAATGACAATGATGCCCCGTCATAATAATTCGTGAAATAAATTAAAGCTGCTAACTAAGTAAATATTTAAATTATACATGTTATATAGTAGACATCAACAAAAAAATAAAAAAAATATTACTTTCAAATGAATGTAACAATGCTAAGTTATGTGGTTTAGATAAAATTAATACACTAGATAAATACATTTAAATTAATGTAGCATTCTTTTATTTGGCAAGTGAATAACCTTCATTTATTTGGTCTTCCATATTTCACGCCCCCCTATCTCAGCCATATGAAACGCCTAAACAATCACCATTTAATCTCTCTTAATTACCTTTTATTCTCATTCCAAAAATATTCACACAAATCCTATCTCCTAAAATCAAATGTGACGGCAAAAGTAAAACTCCTCCCTTCTCCATATTTTCTGTCGCCTAAAAGAGAGTCCAAGAGAAGGTTCATAGACGATGTGTAAGGGCTGATATCACGCGTTCGATTCGAAGGTTTGCTGGATAGTGTCATTGGTTGGAGGGTGCTGCTGGTCATGGCATATCAGGGCACAAAAAGGGGGCTCATTTGCTTGTTTCACTCTTGTTTTCTGCTTATTCGTCTCACACTTCAAGGTATCAACATCATCTTATGACTTTCGTTTTGTTTCCTGGATTGGTCGTGGAGATGCTAGGTCGTGAGGCTGCATTGGAGTATTTCTGTCGTGGGGTACCAGGCCATAAGGGGTGTTGGTTGTTGTGATTTCGGCCTTGTTTCCTTCCTCTCTTCCACGTTCCAAAGGTAACCTCATTATCGTCTTCTCGCCTCATTTGATTCATGAAATCTGGTCATTGGTATAGCACCATGCGCATGCTTGTATCTCCTTAAAACATGTCACGTTAAATGTCAAACTAAGATATAAAAACCTAGAAACACACTACATAAAATCATGAAAGAACTCTATATATATGTCGACTAAATGTATACCTTATGTCTTGGTCGCGAATCTGATTTTGAGCTCTCGGCATGTGCTTTCTTTTGTTTTCATCATGTGTGCTACATATTTCCCTTTTATGCTTGTTATACGAGTCTTACATACATATAATATATTTAACGTTTGTCACATGAAAGTAATCATGGCACATACTATATTGAATAAAGAAAGACCATGTATCTACCTTTTAAGCCATTGATTTTGAATCTGTATGACTTACATGTGCACGTTTAAAGTCAATTAAATAAGTGATAACATTAGTTACATGAAATACTTCATAAATGGCTAAAGTTACCTAAAATAGAAAGTTACCTAAATTGGAAAGTTACTAAAAGAGGAAACTTGCTAAAAATGGAAAGCCGTCTAAAATGAGTAATCTGATCTTAATAAGAGTTATCTAATTCATATAGGTTTCAAGGCGAGATTGATACATCGTTGACCTTACATTCTGTTTTGCTTGCTTCGAATAAGGTATAGATATTCTATCCCTTTTAGAGGGATTTCTCCGACTTTTCAATCCTTGACTTTGCTTCACTTATGATATTCCTTTGCTATGATTCCTTATGCTATGATCCTTTTGATATGATTCCGACATAATCCTTTGATATGATTCGCTCGCTATGATATTCGCTTGTTATGATTATGAACCATCGATTATGAACCTCGATTATGAACTTATGTTATGGAAATCGATATGAACCTTTGACTTTTGAACCTTTGATATGAACTTTGATATGAACCCTTATGATATGATATGATTATGCTTTGACCCGCGGTTTGATACCCGAGCCAAATATGTTTTCCTAGTCATGAAGGTAACATGACCGTGTCATTGATGCACCAATGGCATGACTCCGGTGTGTGCAGTGATTATACACACCGCCCCCATTATGATATGATATGATTATGAGCTCACTATATGTATATGATTTGGCCACTATGATATGTTCCGGGGCGATGGATGCATTCTAGATATGATATGTTTGAGGATTTGATCGCTTGGTAGATATATATGGTGAATGATGTCGGTGCAATCCGCGTCTTCACAATTCCGGAGCTAGCTACTCCATTTGTTACCGAGGTCTCCCTCCTATTATGTATGGTATTCCGAGGTCACCCTCCGAATACAATGGCTACTTATGATATGATATGATATGATATGTTTCGGGCTCGGGTAGATTTACGATAACCCTTACACTTTTGATAAACCTATATTGTACCTTCCGTATTCCCCAACGCACCATAATCAGTATTACTTGTTCATTACTCAATACCCTTATATGATTCACTTTACCAAGATATAGATACTCCATTACATTGATCTATCACACTTTCATTCCGTTACTTGGACCATGGTTCCATTCACGCATCGGGTTATTATATGACATTGGATTGATTTTGATATTCATGTTTATCGACTACCGATTACTCTTTATGATATGTATGTATGCGATATAAGATTTACCGTTGTCATCGATTGATATGCTACCCTTCTTTGTTATGCGATCCTTTGATTTGTCTGTAACCGTGCTTGTGTGAAATCGATTGTTGATCTGTCTATCTTTTGTACCTCGTTCGATTAATCTCGTGGACTATGACTATCCGTGGTGTCCTTATCTCGCTTGTTGTTGACCGCCATGTTTGCATTTACTTTATGCTACGGTTTGATTGGGTAAATGGTTCAACTTATGAAGTCTAGCTTGTTAACTTGTTTAATTGCCTGCTATGTATTTAATTCATTTAATTATAGTGTTCATATTGTATTCCTACTTGTTACGTGTGACGCCATGTTTTGTCTCACTGTTTATAATCGATTATGTCTTCAACTAAGGGTTTTGACCCATGTGAATTGCCATGCTCACTTATTAATTAATTGCTTCCGCTCTCAGTAGACATCTGTTTGGCTTGTATGTCTCGATTTCCTAAATTGATTGTATGACATATATGTTGTGTGGATGCTACGCGCTATACTTGCTTATGTTTCATCTTGTATGCCCGGCTTGTATGTGCTTGTATATATGTCTTCGATGCTTTGCTTTGTTTCATTCTCCTTGTTATCTGTTCTTTGGATATCAGATAAGTGTGTTCTGCAGATCCTCCTTGACTCATTGTTCTCTTTTCACGCGACCTTGTTAGCGCCTTCCTTTGTTTCATTTCGTTTATGCTTTTATTTAGCTTTCGTTTTGTTATATCTCGCTCACCGGGCTTTTTAAGCTCACCAATTTCTTTTCTGCGCAGGTGTTTAGATTTGAAGATGGGCTTTGATGGTGAGTTGGATTATCCGAGTGGACCAACCCTAGTTACCTTATTATTTGGACTTATTTTGGCGGGCTTTTGTTTTGAGATTTCATTTTATCTTAGACATTTTGGGTTTTGTAATTTTCCTTGTAAATCATTGTTTAAATGACTTGATACTTTATTCTTAAGACTTCCGCTTTTAATTGTATGTTCTGATATGACACCAGAATGTGACACTTCTACCCTTGTCGAGTTGGGGTGTTACAATATATATAGAGAGAGATATGGAACATTGTATAAAAACCCAAAAACCTTTATGCAATAGATTCTCAAAAACCTTTATGCAACAATTTGTACAGATTGAAATTTTCTTTGAAGATACATGCAATAGTAAAGAAAAAGATGCACAAATTATGTATACCTTGAAGTGAGGTGTGTGAAGATTATGTGCCTCAAGTTCGTTATCACGTATGTCCGATACACGTAAGTGATATGTCAAAAATGATAGCACCCATTGTCCTTCGGATCCCCACCGCCCAACATTCCCAAAATCGAACCAAACTGATTTTCCTTTTAAATAAATTATCTAAAACTTGTTTAACTATAGAGTCGAGTTCAACATCGGTTGAAATGAAAGGCTTTATAAGAAAGCATGGCCCAAACTACGGTCCCACAGCTCATCTCGTGATCAAGAACAAAACTTCGGGTCAATGAAAAATCCCAAAATGGTCCAATTGCGATTACATTGAAGGATACAGGGTGCCAAAATCATACTTAGTACATACACGTGAAAAGATAATGCTAACCAAAGTTTGAACTTTGAACTCAAGACTGATAAAATTTTAGAGATGCTGCTATGAAACTTGAATTATTGAAAGTATAATATTGCGGCAAGTATTTAAAAAAAACTAGAAGTAATAACCGTCACAATGTTTCATGAAACTAGATGTTGAACATGACATAGTAATCTAACAAACAAGTTACTGCTATCCATATTCGACATAATACCTTATTCACTAGTAACCATGTTTCATCGCAGTTCTAATTAAGTCATCCAATACCTTTTTTAACAGCATAAAGCATTCAACTTCATAATCGTACAATTGTTGTGAGATATCACTAAACCGATAAAGGTTGAGTTACCTAATAGACTCAGTTATTAAACTTGGTTACTATTAGTGACCTTTTTATCCAGGTTTCAGTGTTTCACGTATAGTACTGGGTAATTTTGAAAGAAAAAAAATCACTAAATAGCAACCAAGGTTCATAAGTAATCTATTTAGGCCACTCGATTCAAGCGTGTTTCATACCAAAGAACAACATTCAACTTATGAGTAATTTGTCCAATTGTAGAAAGTTAAAGTAACTTGATAGAAAACTAGCTAATCAAACTTGGCTACTTAAAGGTGGTATTATAACCATGCACCTCACCACCCGTGACTCAGTGAGGTGATATTGTGCCATATGACCACACATGAAAGCCACCGAAAGCCAACCTAGCATGACCCAACCAGTTTCCACTTGTATCTAACAGTAGTTGTGCAAAAAGTGTAATAAGTGAAATAACATAGTTTCTTTTATCATATGTATTACACTTGCCCAACTCGCCCATTTTTCCGCCTCTAATGCTAATATATGAAATGGAAGCTTTGCCTTTCTAGTATTTGCACCCGATATTTAGGCCAAACGAAGAGCATACCTGTTGTGTTTCCCTTCCTGCTAAACCCTTGCCACCTGATTGCCACCCATCACATTGATTATCCGCATGACTTCCAGCAACCAAAATCTTCGATTCCATCTTGGGTAGGGGTAGGATTGGGTAATTTACTTGTTTCCCATTCTTCAGCAGCACTAGCGATTTCCTTGTTACTAAAATGGCTGAGGCATGGTACTATTAACTGCAACTTCTGAGCTTCTTGCAGAAAGTAACTTACTCTTGATCGCCCACTGTTATTGAAACTCACTCGATTGGAACCTAGCATTATCAAAGCGTAATCGTGTGTGAGATACCAACTAAATAAATGAGTCGAAACAAAGTATGGAATCAAGATAAGCCAACCAATAAAGTTGGTAAGAGATTATGTAGAAGCCGATTCTATAGAGCATCGCACCATGTCGAAACAATTAGTTTACACGAAAAAGTATATGTTCAAGGTCCATATTCTAAACATCGGTTGCATTTTTACCATCTTCGCAGCTATTTTGTGTAAGCAAAATATAAGGTGATACTTGCGGTCGAATTCTCACATAGACCAACTTATTGCACACGTTAATCTATAACTATGTATAACTATAATTTTAAAATATCTAAAAGGAAAAGACAACGGTTCTACTATTATACAAACATGGTTTATCAATCCTTAAAGCACTATGAAGTTAAAATGACAATCATATAAACTGGTGACAACACATTTACTTTTGATCTAACAACCAAGATTAATCCAACTAGTTTTTGCCTTATGACACTACAATCACACAAATAAACACAAGAATAAACCTGGATTTCAAGAACCACTTCACCCATTCGTGTAGGCTGTCCCCAAGTACCAAATTTTTGGCCTTATGACACTACAGATACACGAATAAACACAGAATATAAGGTCAATTGGAAAGTACGCAAGTATCACACATTTTACCCTTGTCTCTAATTGTATATTTGGAAGAGATCCTCCTACACCTTCCGTGATATATTACCGGATTCACAATGTAACTTGTAATTATCAAATATCAAAAACCGTTACTAACCGCATTTCTCATTCTTAAAAATCATTATATAAGGATATATGCACAAATGCACACATATCAAATCAAGAAGTTTTTAGAACTAACTCATGTATATATATCACCCCAAAATAGACAAACAAATTCGAAAAAGAAAGTAACATAATGGAAATTGGTTATCCGCTACTTATACAAAAAAACCTCATTAACTTAATCATACAAGTGATCGCTAAAAGAAGAAAGAGGTTGGTACTCATCAAACAAGATCAGCCCATCATAGTCTGATCCAAACCATAGCACAAGTTGCTGCAATCGAGATCGACCTTTCTCAGAAGACGCAATAAGGTTGCTATATGTCGAGAAAACAACATCCTCTTTAATTCCAATAGACTTGGAGTCAAGCTTGGAATAAGGGAGTTTGTTCAAAGCATGCACTGCAAAGCAAATGATAACTATTGTAACCATATTTGTGTGTCACATATGTCAACTAATACTCGCGACTAAGAAAGAGAGAAAAGATACATGGAGTACTTAAAGACAGAGATGGTGCTCATTCAAAAACGCAAATTGACTTAATACCTTCAATATACGTTGCTCCAACATCATCCAAATCCCTTCTTGCATCGAATTTTAAGTCTGAACAAATGAATCCACATGGTATTGTCACGTTTATAAGCATTAGCAGCATGAAAGTAACATTAGGAATGTATGCAAAGAACCTTAACATTGTATGCAAGCCTTTATCTCAATATGCAAGCCTTTATCTCAATATGCAAGCCTTTAGCTCAACTCATATTAAGCAAGAACCTTAATTTAGCACTAGGTTGGTTTTGATATCCTCCAGTACCACCATGACCAGGCTCGATCAAGCCCTTGGTGGCCTGTTTGACCATAGCTAAGTCCAGCCTCAGCTTGTCGTGCCCCAGCAGGTGTGAACACCTAAGCCCAGTGACCCATTCCATAACCAAGGTTCGACCATGACGACCACCGTCCCAAGTCGGTCGCTTCACCTACCTTGGAACCTAGCCCCGGTGTCGACCAACAGGTGCCATGAGTTCCATGAGTACCATCGACAACCCAAGTGGCTTCACCTAATTTTGGAACCAAGACCTTGGTGTTGACCACCTGTACCATGATACTTTTCACGCGCGAAGAAAAATATCTCCTATATTTTCACGCGCCAAGATACTATTACTAAACTTTTCATGCGCGAAGAAAAAAATCTCTTATATTTTCGCCCGAAGATGATCATGCTCTTACTAAATTTTCACACGCTAAGAAACATATCTCTTATACTTTCACACGTGAAGATGATCATGCTCTTGGGTCTTGATTTTGTATTTAATTATATACTCGTTGTCGAATGGTCGAAATGTGATTATGGTTGTTCATACCCATACACCTTGTCATGTACTTTTTTAAAATGAGATAAAATGAAATATGGTTAACTAACTCCCTATGTTTATATGATACTACGGTAATACCCCCAATTGGTGTTGTATCTGATCTCATTTAACCCAAATGGGTTTGGTCCTCTTGTTTGGTGTGCTTTTCTGGGAGACGAGGATTTTTGTGAGTTGTGACATAAGACTTCGGAAACGATGTACAATAATCTTGCCAGACTCTTTAGCCCTGTTGTGGAACGTACCAAATTAGGCAACTTTGCGTTCACCAAAAAAATAGATTGGCCTGGTGGGTTTGATAGACGGGTCAAAACTTATTGTGCAAAAGTTACGCATTATTTGTATATCCTATAAGGCTCTTTCTTCACGTAAATCTATTGCTTAACTGGTTTGGACCCATTAGCTTGACTCGTTTGACCCATTGGAATATTAGAATCCTTACTAAATTTTCACACGTGAAGATTAATATCTCCTATATTTTCACACGCGGAGATGCTCTTACTAAATTTTCACACGCGAAGAAAAATATCTCTTATATTTTCGGGCGAAGATGATCATGCTCTTACTAAATTTTCACACGCGAAGATTAATATCTCCTATTTTTTCATGCGCGAAGATGCTCTTAATAAACTTAATCACTGCCATATTCTACTTTACGCAAACCAATGAAGTCGCCTATAACAATCAAGCCCTAATTTATAATCAATACATTCATGTGACACATTTACAATTAAAAAAATGATAATAACTTCAAGTGCATAATAATTCACAATTCAAAAATTAAATTTTGACAAAAAAAAAAAAAAAAAGTAATAGATACCTGAAATTTATATGTAATTTGATTTGAAAAGATTGTCTTCTTCACTAATCTCGGCTTCAATTTTATTACTTAAGCTGTTAATTGATGTTGACTGACGGTGGTTATGGCGGTGGTGTTTGAACGGTGGTAACAGCGGTGGTTTGAAAGGTGGTTATGGCGGTGGTTTGAACGGTGGTTATGGCGGTGATTTGAACAAAGGGTTTGAACGGTTGTAATGGGGTGGTTTGAACGGTGGTTATAGGGTGGTTGGATCGAGAGAAATACCGCCTTTCACCTCCAATTGTGAGGGATGTGTGTTATTTTTAATATATTAGGTGTATGGATTGTAATTACAAAAATACCCATGTTTAGTGTATAGTTAGGTAAATTGTAAATTAATATTAGCCATTAGATCAAGAAAATGAGGATTAGATGGAGGTCATGATCTTTCTCGCTCTCACAAAAATTAGACTTTTCACAAGAAACACCCCTATATATATATATATATATATATATATATATATATATATATATATATATATATATATATATATATATATATATATATATATATATATATATATATATATATATATATAGGGTGCGTCTATGCAAGATTTTATTAGACATGATTTACAAAGCACCATTTTAGAACAATCTAGACCCTTGGATCATTTGATCAATGGTTAATAATACATGATGGCATTTATGTAAATAACTAGAAAAATATTTGCGGAAATCTTTTAGTAAGGGTACATTTGGTATTCAACAATATTAAATACCTTAAAATTTTTTTTTTTCAGCATACATGTTTCTAAGACATGTGTTTATAGTGTATAATTTTTAAACTTTGAATGTATTTTTCTTAAAAAAGTACTTGCGCATATGTTTTTAGTGTTATTTTTGTAACTTCAAATTTCTTTTTTTTAAAAACGTTATACATAAGACTTCTAAAACAAACCAATAACATAAATATGATATACAAAAGCTAATATTGATGAAATACAATTCAAAAACAACATTATCATGTTGAATACTCGTCTACGCCTTCCGATAACATATGTGCACGCCTTTAAAAAACATGTACATATGAAGTTACACACAAATTCATTACAACATATGTGCACGCCTTCTAAAAACATACGTGCACACTATTCGTAGAACATCGCTCTTGGTCTTCTATCCGTTCATCATCATCCTTGTCATCTCATAGGTCTTAAATGTTTTCATCATCTTCATCAATCTAATACAAGAACATTAAAATATAATTAAACAACAAACAATTAGTAAACCAAATTTTCTATCATAATAACTAGTAAAACACATATGCACAATCTTTATCTATATCTAATAAACGACGCAAACCAATCTTATAATGATAACAACTAGCATAACATAAATGCACAATCTTTCTCTATATCATAATGTCAAATGATGTAAATGGATTTCCAATCCAAACAACTAGCATAACACATATGCACAATCTTTGTGTATATCAAATAAATAATGTAAACTAACTTCATAATCATAAAAACTAGCAGAACACATATGCATTTTTTCCATTATCAAATTATATAGACGAATTTTTAATCATAACAAATAAAATAACATATGTTAAAAAAAAACGTGCTAAAGCAACATGATTCCATCTAAAAACAAATGACATCACTGTATGATCATCCATAATTTGAAAACTAGATGCGTAATTGTTTATGTAGTATAGCATTCAAAACAAAAAACAAATATAAAAGAAAAAGAAAAACCTACCAATAACATTTTGCTATATCAAATGCTTAGATACTGCAACAAATAGAATAGAAAAACAATTGGCATCACTTTAGGATCATGAGATCATCCACTATTATTAGCGACGCTCAATAATAAAGCGTATCTTTATCCTATAACCAAATTATCGCTATAAATAAATATGAAAATCAATATAGTGTAATCAAATTATAAAAATGATTAAAACACAATATCCATAAACTATAAATTTCACCTACGAACAAAAATCATACTCGGTTTTTGCAGATCAATACCAATTAAGTCGAATTTTGACAGAAAAATTAAAAAATATTGTCTTCGATCAACATCTAGTTTCTTCGATCAACATAAACCAAACACGAAATCTAAAATCGGGCATACGAAACCATACACCGGATCAGCCCGCCATAGGAGATGGCGATCCTTTAGAGCGATTTTGTTGAAGGTTGTTGTGGTTAGGTTGTGGGTGGAGGCTAGGTTAGTAAGAAGAGATAAGTATGTGAAAGAGATGAGATAACCGATTTGTGAAATCGCTTTAAAAATATATATAGGAACTTTAGGAAAATATAATTATTAAATACCATATATACCCTTGGATAATAACATGAATTAAATAAATGGAAACTAATTTACTAAATTCGATTGGTCAAAGATGTAATCAGAAAGATCAGATCTAATATGAGTATCGTGATAGAATACAACACTATATATATATATATATATATATATATATATATATATATATATATATATATATATATATATATATATATATATATATATATATATATATATATATATATATATAGCTTTGTTCCATTGAGAAGGTTTTCAGATTAAGAAGATATATATATATATATATATATATATATATATATATATATATATATATATATATATATATATATATATATATATATATATATATATATATATATATATGCGCTTTGCTCCATTGGTAGAAGGTTTCGATTAAGAAGATTGAGAAGAGATCCCGACCATGTAATTATATTACATTTGAATCAATAAATAAGACATTTAATATAGTAGTAAGGGTATATAAGTAATTAGATAAAAAAAACTTTAATTCCATATTAATTACTTCCACATTTTTGGTCCTACAAATCGCATGGTAGTCGTATTTTTCGGCATTCTAGTTTTCCTCTTAAAGCAGACACATTAATGTATTCTTCCATTTCCTTAATCAATCTATATTTCTTTCATCCATGATAGATTATCTACCAAATAATTATGTAGCAACATGAAAATTCACAATGAACCAAAAAAGGATTCACGGTTACATTTGAAGAAAACCATATTACTATATATATTCACGGTTACATTCGAATTGATGAATCATTGAATAGTGAATCACAAATGAATTGTGATAATGAATCGTTAAATTATTAGATAATGAATCATCACTAAACTATATTAGACTTTTAATTTTGAATCATATCTCAGTCGGTGAATCATTAACAAAAAATGATGATCGTAAATAATGAATCGTTAATAAATCATTAGATAATGAATCATCACTAAACTATATTAGACTTTTAATAATGAATCATTACGTAGGCATCATTGTATACAGAACAATGACGATCGTAAAAGTCTGATGAAAATACTCATATCTTACTCCACGATGACATCAAATTTTGTGAATCACAAAAACTAGACAAGAAAAACACCATATTCATAAGTTATACTCATGACATGTGAGATGTATAGAAACTTAATTATTGTTCAATGGCTGCACAATTAAATAAACAAAAAAAAAGACAGTTGAGAAAAACATTTTATGAATCATTGCTAAAACTAACGTGATAACAAAAAGAATGGTTGAATTTTTATAATATAAAATGGAACAAAAGTAATACTGATAAAAGGGATAAAAGAACAAAAAAAACGAAGGAATCAAATTTGATTCGCGAAGCAATCTTCACGTTCAGACTTGATGGAGAAATAAAAACGCTTGCATTTTAAAATGTACTAAATGAGCCAGTTAATTAACTATAGAAAATTTTAAATTGACAATCTTACCCTTGACTTAGTTTGATGAGATGAAGGGTGAAGATTACTTCTCATTCTTCTCAATCTCAAACTCTTCTCAATCGATCCGGATTCTATATATATATATATATATATATATATATATATATATATATATATATATATGAATCCCATTGTTCGAATACGAGCTCCTTGGCTGCATGTACCAAATTCGAAGATTGAGTACTTGAAAGGGTATTCAAAAGTCTTGATAAAAAAAGACGTATGTCCAAAAGTTATAGCCAAAACCGACCCCTTATGCTGACTAAAACCAAGTCAACTCACATTTTTGCATGTACCCATATTTACGAGATTTCTTCACTTAATGTATCCTTATTGAATTATGCATAGGATAAACACTCCGGTTCCCGGTTGGTTAGATTGGATAGTTAATCATTATTCACTTATAGCTTAACTCAGATATTCATTTTCTTTTTCCTTTCTTCCTTCCAGCTTCTTGCTAGAGTGTTAATAAAATTGCCGCTCAAAAAAAAAAAAAAAAAAAACCCATATTTACTGAGAATCATTGCACCCAAATTAAATAGATTTCTATTTACTCCATAATGTTAGTACGTTATATATATAAATCGCATGATCATATATATCATTTGCATCACATATTCACATCTATAACAAATAAGAAACATAACGATAATGTCTTTGCATGTTCAACCCGACGTTCATCTTCAACAACAAACACTATGTATCAAAAAGGTGTTAAGCATTTGTGTGACAATGGGCTCACACAAGTTCCAAACAAGTACATTCTTCCCGAACCCGAAAGGCCACAAAGTTTAGTCGTTGAGGGTTGCATTGACCTTCCGGTTATCAATTTTGCTCAGCTTCAAGGTGCAGATAAACCACAAGTCCTTGCATACCTCTCCAAAGCTTGTTTTAATCAATTGTCACTCTTACTTTACGATTCATATTTTTCTATAAATGCATGCTAGCTGCATCATTTTAAGTAAAAATCTTTTGTAATACTTTTGTGAAGGTAACATCTCTTGTAAAAAATGTGAATGTTACTTTGATATTAGGCAAACCTTTAAATATTATATTTTTTTTATCTTTGAAAATGAAACGCTTTATATTTTTCTCTATACATTTTCAGGTAATGGTAACTTTTTTCATTTGACATGAAACTAATTTGATCTGGTAGTTCAACCGCTAAACAAAGGACCGATAATATGATGACTGACTGGTTCAATAAAAATCTAAAGTTTTAAAACATTGGTTCAGACTAAAAATTGGATTTAATAATATCGTATGAAGAAAATATTTTTTAATAATTATATATCTTAACTCATTTTCTTTCATACGATATTAAATCCAATTTTAGTAGATGAACCTTAAGACTTTTCAAAGAAAGCAACAATGAGAGAGACCTCTAAGAAAGCAAAACAGGGCCAAAACTTCAAATACCTGATATATAGCCGAACGAGTGTTGGACCCGCGATGACGCAATGATTGCTAAAGGACTTACTTTGCAACGACATTTAAACCTCGGGGTTGTTTTTGTCAAGTTGCGAAGATTATTAATGTTAAAGGACTTATTTTGGAACGACACTGAACCTCGTGGACCTGCTTTTGCCAAGTTGTGAAACTTTGCATTTAATGTTTGACTTACTTCACAGCCGCCACTGAACCTCGCGCTATTCTTGCCAAGTTTGAAAACTTTGCATTTAACGCACAACGTTGCAGCGCCCCGCCTTTTAGTATATAGAGTAATTAAGAGGGCCCACTACTTTTAGCAATTACTCCCTAATTTTAATACCAAACTTTAGAAAAATATATGATCACATGTGGACATGTGGTAAGATCAAATGTGTTTAAATCACATGTTTTGTATATGTTAGAATCCTTAATCACATGTAAACATGATGAATTAACTGCTTTAATTTATAATTCGAAAATTAATTCAAAATATAATATAGATTTAAGATCATTTGAGGACAAAAGATTATTTACATACTAAGGGATCAATCTTCACAATTCATTTTTATTTGATCTAATGGACAAGATTAATCCAAACAATTTAAAAACCCACTTTCATCATTTTTTCAAATATTAATAACTTTCAAACTGTTAATCGTTAGCGAAAAAAAATATATCATTTGAGCATTTAATTATCTATTATACATAGGCACTTTAATATACTTTCGACAAAATTTTTTTTTCGTATTTTTCACGCTTTTAAATTTTTTTCGCTTTTTAATGCCATCGAAATTTTCATTAAAATCATATATGATAAAACACTAATTTGAATATCACATGCGATATTAGTGTAATATCATATATGATATGTAATATCACATGTGATATTAGTGTAATATCACATATGATATTACATATCATATATGATTTAACACATGTGATATTCAATTTAGTGTTTTATCATATATGATTTTTTCATGCAAATTTCAAAGAACGTAAAAAACGAAAAAATAATGAAAAACGTGAAAAAACGAATTTTTTCTTTTTCGAAAGTATATCAAAGTGCCCGCTCATAGAAAGATAATTAAATGCTCGTCGCGATGGTGTAAATATTTTCACTTAACGATTAACCGCTTAAGATTTAAATTATAAAAATAGGTGAAATAATAAAATGTTTTTAATCTCACCATTGATTTCTTTTTAGATGGATGGTGGAGATGAGTCTGAGATGAGTCCCTTAGTATGTAAGAAAAGTTTGGTATGTAAAATAACTCTCCTCATATAATATATTATATATAGTTAGAAACTGTTTAGGTTTTAGTAATAAAATGAGCAAAAGAATAACATATTTCATCAACGTACTTTCAATTTTGATCTGACTTCACCCATATGACTAAAATAAACTTGCATCGTTAGTCCTTTATACTAACGGCCGTTAGCAATAATTTAAAATTTGGTTTTCTTACGCCACGGGTTTTATACGCCGTCTGCTTTTGCACGAATGAAAACCGCTTTACACGCTTTCTTCGTTTTGAACGTTTACTGCTTTTACAAGTTTTAGTCCTTGCACGCCATCCGTTTTACACATTTTCCCCTGCTTTTTGCACGCCTGCCTGCTTTAACACGCTTTTGCACGTTTCGTCCGCTTTTGCACGCCGCGCTTACATTTTCCTGCAAGTATAAAACCGTTTTACCCATGTTCGCCCATGTTTACACGCTTTTGTTTGTTTTGCATCGCCATCTGCTTTTGCAAGTTTTCGCCTTTTTTGCATATTAAATCTTTTTGCATGTTTTGTCTCATTGCATGTTTTGATCTGCTTTTTGCACGCTTTTATCAGATTGCATGTTTTCTGCTTTTGCACGCTTTTATTCTGCTTTTGCATGTTTCGTTTCGTTGCCTTTAGACGCCGTCCGCTTTTGCACATTTTGTCCATTTTTAACATTGCCTATTTTATACGTTTTCGCCCATTTTGAACGTACAAAACCGTTTTACACGTTCGCTCGGTTTACATGTATAAAACCATTTTACAGCCGTCTGCTTTCATCTGTTTTACATGTTTTCGTCGCTTTTGCATGTATCGAAACCGTTTTAACACATTTTCGCTCATTTTACACGATAAAAGTCGCTTTTACGCATATAAAATGGACAAAACGTAAAAAGCGGTTTTATGCATGTAAAACAAAGACAATATAAAACGGACGAAAACGCTAAAGCAGACGGCGTGCAAATACGACTAAAACGGGTAAAACGGACAAAAACGTTAAAATGATGAAAACATGCGAAATGAAGAAAAACATGAAAAACGGACGAAAACGTGTAAAAGGACAAAAGCGTGCAAAAACGAACGAAAACGTAAAATAGGACGAAAACGGCAAAAACGGACGAAGACGTAAAACGGACGAAACATGTTAAACGGTGAAAACGGAAGAAATCGCGGCAACAACCGACGGCGACGTAAAACCGACGAAAACGTTAGAAAACCAAATTTAAGTTATTTGCTAACTACCGTTAGTATAAAGGACTAGTGATGCAAGTTTATTTAGTCATATGAAGTGTCGATCAAAATTGAAAGTATGTTGGTGAAGTAAGGTAATAAAAAGTAAGTGTTTCAACTCGAAAATTAGAGAAAGTAGGTTGTTATTTTATGACTTTTACCCTAATAAAATAGTGAAACTTTAAGAATTTTGTAGAAAGAATTATGTTCATTTTATTACATATTTTAATGTTCGAATATAAAAAGTAGTGTTTAATCATATGTGATTTATTAAGCAAGTTTCAACAATGAAAAAAGTAAGAAAAATAAAACGAAAAAAATGTGAAGAAAAAAAATTGTCTAAAGTATATTAAAGTACCCGTCCATGAATAGATAATTAAATGCTCGTCACGATGATATAACTTTTTTTTCCTTAACTATTAACGTTTTAAGAGATAAACTTATTTTTAAAAAGGTGATGAAAATGAGTATTTTTTATTTTTTATTTTCTTGAAAAAATCTATACATACCCGATAGAAACTTCATCATACTATATCTACCTAAATGACAAGTTTCTAATGCATGAGTACAATATTTCAAAACATCATTTAAAAAAAATGAATTACGTGACAAGTTTCTAATGCATGAGTACAATATTTCAAAATATCATTTAAAAAAAATGAATTACTAGAATTGATCACTTAGTATATGTCTATATGAATAAGTATTGGTATGTAAATTAATTCAAATAATGTGTATATTTAAAATGAAGTGATATCAAATATATTATGTTTGCAGTTTGTTCGTGTATGTTGATGTTTATATAAAACACTAGCAGGGTACCCGTCGCGCGGGTATCCTGAAATAAAACTTTCCGATGAATTATATATTTAGTTTATTATGTTCTTTTTTGATAATAAATTTACGGATATCAAAAATTTCATATGACGTATTTCAACTCCTTAACTAATGACAATGTTTTCATTATACAATTGTGATAATTAATATTAGAGATGCCAATTTGTATAACATGAGTCCATTTGGCCATGCCCGTTTAGCCCGTTAGTTTTCCGTATGGGATCCGATTTTGGATTTTTTAAAGCGATTCATATAACATTAGTTCATTTGGACCATGCCCGTTTGACTCAAGGCCATTTGGCCCGTACCCGTTCGGGCTCAAGCCCGTTTGGCCCGTTGCTTGTTCAGGCTTGAATATTAATAATGTGCTTTATTATTTGTATTATTGACATTTAATGCAGGAATTGTGTTTAAATTGGTTGTACAATATGCTTGATAATTTGTACTCCTTCCGTGCCAAAATAATTGTCATCTTTTGACTTTTTGAAGTCTTTTTTTTCAACTTTGATCTAAAATATTTTTGTTTGTGTTATATAATAACTGATGCAAAATATATGAATGGTTTGGTTTTTAAATGTTTTTTGATCAGTATAATTTTCATCAAATATTATATAACATATACAAAAATAATAAAGATCAAAGTTGAGAAATTAAGTGTTGAAAACACTAAGACCTTGACAGATCTTGAGCACTCGTAGATCGTTAGTGTTGCCTATGTAATCATAAGCAAACTAATAGAAAATCTCTACAACTCGTATTCTATAGCAGAATGTAAATACAAGTCGTTATAACTAAGAACACTTAGATCCTCTATGGATATTTTATTAACTCAAACTCTATGTTTGAATTCTTCCTATTACATACTATCAAGTTCCTTTTATAGACAAGGAACCCTAAACTATTACTACTCATCGACTAAGCATGCAAGCATGCATTTAATGACTAAACACTAAACAATATTGAGCGGTAAGATATAATACCCATGCTAACCTCGGGCAAAGACAAGAATAATAATAGGTTAGCATTTAATTAATAAAGCGCATGCAGATCCTAGTCGCCCACTCTTCAACAGATACACGGCACGGCTTTTATACTTCAAAAAAATCTCTTCTTCAAGAGATTCGCTTCTACTTGTGAGAATCCTTCTAAAAGATTGATGGTGAAATCCTACTTGCATAATTCCCAACAATCCTCCCCTAAACTGAATTTGACATGGTTAAGTTCCAGCTTCCTAACCTTGATAGATCTTAGAGACTGCAGTATCAGAGGATTGTTCTCAAACATTAGTAGCAAAGAACCAATAATAATCTCATCTCTATGATGACCAAACTTTGAAACGCTGTGTCTTTGCAAAGAACAAATGACTTAGTGTACATCAAAACTCATTAGTTGCATACTATTCTCATCACATCCGGTGTGAGTTAACTCCGCGAGAGGTGAATCATTGAAAATAATGGATTTGATGTCTCTTTACCAATAGCCATCACTACCGGAGTAGCCAAATGTTTAAGTTCGAAAACTATGGTACATTGATAACCATCTCGATTTATTAGCAAATCAAGAACTATATAAACGGATTTGATGTGTCTTTACCGTAGCCGCTTGCTCGGGACTAGTCAATTTTAGAATTGGTGAATTGATAACCAAATATGGATTCAGCTTGCCTTTACCACAAGCCATATACTTGTGGGCTAGCCAATTCTTGGATTCCAACAAGGAATATACCATGGTGAATTGATGACCATACAACTCTCGGAATTAAGCATGGGTAGTTGCAGAACCTATAATTTTGAGCAAATCATTACAATTTATCAATGATTTGACGATGTCTTTACCAAAGTCACCCTTTGGACTAGCTAACTCTTTGATATACACAAGGTATATCGGTGAGTTAAAACCATCAACTATATACAACAAACCCGCAAGAGAAAGTTAGATTATTTTTTATTTTTTAAACTAAGAAACTAACAAACAAAATGAAGAAAATAAACAACACAAAAGATCAGACATATCCCGAGGCATATGCCTCCCACGAGGCCTATGCCTCCCTTAAACTTTACGGTTAAGGGTTAAGCATTCCAATATTGACCACAAGGTGTTGAAACCTTGGTCCATCAAAAGCTTTTGTTAATAGATCGACCACATTATCATCTCAGATGAATTTTAGCCACATTTATCAAATGTTTTCATATGCATCTCTTATAAAGTGGTGCCCGATTTCAATATGTTTGGTTCTCTTGTGAAAGACTAGATTTTTGACAATGCATATGGTACTTTGATTATCAATAAAAGTGTTGTGTTCATGAAGTTATACCCATAATCCAAAGAATTGATTTTGAATCCAAAGGACACGTCACGACAATTTGCAAAGAAGAACATACTGCTTGATGAGTTGAGGTAGCCACAATGGTTTGTTTCTTGCACCGCCAATAAATCAATCTCGTTCCAAGGAATTAACACCTCTAGTTGTGGATCTCCTATCCAGATTGCACCAAGATAATCACTATCACTATATGCTTCCAACTTAAAGGAGACTCTTTGGGTACCAAAGGCCTAAATGAGGTTGGCCTTTGAGGTACTTAAAGATCTTCTTGATGCATTGAGATGGGAAGCAAGTGGAGTGACTTGATGTCGAGAGCAAACACTCACATCAAAGGTAATATCGGGCCTTGAAGTCATAGATACATTAATGAACCAATCATAGATCTGTATAAATGAACATTCACAGTAGATCCGTCCATTGTTGGTTTTGTTTTGGAGCTTCATAAGGTGTTGTGGCGCTCGACATTCCATACCAAATTTCTTCAAAATGTCCTCACATATTTATCTTGACTGATAAATATCCCATCTTGTTTCTCACGAACTTGGAGACCCAAAAGAAAGTAAGCTCCCCATAGCACTCATCCGAAATTCTCCTTCATCGGGTTCCTCAAATTCTCGCACCAAGCTTCTTTAGTGGATCCAAAATGATGTCATCCACATACACTTGCACAAGTATGATGTCATCCGAGTTCTTCTTGAAAAAGAGTCTTATCAATGGCACCTCTTTTGTAGCCATGCTTGTGAAATGATGAAAGCTCAGCATACCATGCTCTTGGTGCTGATGAAGTCCATAAAGAGCTTTAACTACCTTGTAAACATGATTAGGATGATCCGGGTCTTCAAATCCTTTGGGTTGAGTGACATAAAGCTCTCTTCTATCTCACCATACGTAAAAAGCACCTTTAACATCCATCCGATACACCATGAAGCCCATGCAAGAAGCATAGGCCAAGAAAATTCGAATAGCCTCTACTCTAGCAACAGGTGCAAACACTTCATCATAATCAATCCTTCCTCTTGCCTCAGAACCTTGAGCTACTAATCTTGCTTTGTTTTAATAACCACACCCTTGCATCTCTTTTGTTCTTCGTAATCCATTTAGTTCCAATAGCATATTTGCCATCCGGTAATGGTACCAAGATCCAAACTTGTTGGTTTTGAAATGCATGCATTTCTTCTTGCATTGCCTCAATCCAACTTGAGTCTTCAAGAGATTGAGTGACACCGGTTGGTTCTACTTGAGAAAGAAAACACAAAATGCACAATGCTTGAAGTCTCAATGTGATTGTCTCTTTGTCGATTTGATACATAAGAGAAAAGCAACTTTGTCCAAATTTAGGACTAGAGACACCCTTCGAGTTCTAACAGAGCTATAATGTCACCAATAATATTGGATTGAGGGTGAGTGATGTTGATTCTTTTAGTAGCGATGGGTTGACTTCAATGGAAGGTTCAAGATTAGACACGCTTGGTACAAAAGTTGTGTCATAGGAAGGTGAGGTGAAATGCCGATTGGTTGATGATTTCCAAGATCCAAGGTCTTGGAAAGCGAGTATAGGGTTCACCAAAGTCTGTGGACACTCTAGAAGGAATAGGGTAAAACAATGAGCTTTCGCAGATTTGATGACGATGGGAGAGATCATCGATGTCGTGAAACATGGTTTCCATTGATGACCTCATTTGCAAGCTCCCCATTCACCTTCTCGCTTCAAGCTTAGTTGCAAACTCTTGAGTCACGAAGCCTAGCAAGGTCCTCAAAGATAGTGTGATTCATCTTCACTCTCGTGAGTGTCTCTAGAAGTGTTACCGCAATATTGTTGGGGAGAAAGAAGGTACAAGTATAGGTCGCTTCATCATCTTCAAATTCACTTTCAGTCGAGATCCAAAGTACCGCATTGTTGAGTGGGAGACTCATGAGAACCTGCACTTTGGTTAGCCAAATGTCTAGTATAACCTAAATAATCGCTATAGTCAAGGTCAAAGACCACACATGACCACTCCTTGAATATTGGGCTTATCTTCCATGTATCTCGTGTTCAAAGTCTCTATCTTCTTGGCGTATAAGTTGTACACTCTGTAAGCCTTGCTATGAGTGAATAACCCACAATATAACCCTCATCGCCTTTCTCATCAAACTTCCCAACGGATCACCGGTGTTTAGAATGGTCACTTGACAACCAAAAGGTTTGAGGTAATGAATGGTGGAACCTTCCCAAAGAGAAGTTCATATGGTGTTTTGAGGTGAGGTCTAGTAATGGAGACCCTATTAAGCACATAGCAAGTCGTGCCAATGCTTCATCCGTAACATAGTGGGTAATTTAGAGTCTCAGCATTGATCTTGCACCTCTATTAAGGTCCTATTCTTTCTTTCACCACCCCATTTTGTTGCGGGGTTCTTGGATTGCTATAGTCCTCTTTATCCCTTTAGACCTCTGTAGTTTTATAATAATAGCATTCTTGAACTCGTCCCATTATCACAATCAATTCCCTTAACCTTCTTGTTCAATTGATTTTCAACGAGGGTGATGAAGTCTTTCAAGACCGGAGATGTTTCATCTTTAGTCCTTAGAAAGAACACCCAACAAAATCGCTATAGCCATCGGTGATCACCGACAAAAATACTTGTGATCGATGCTTCCGACTTGAGTTGGACCAAATAAATCCATATGTAACGGTGAAGAGGCTCGAGATAATGCTCACAGGTGATAGCTTTGTATGAGGCTCATGTTGCTTCCCTTTGTTGCATGCAACACAATTATGATCATTGGAGAAAACTTTGGAGGGAAGACCTTCAACAAGACCCATTTTAGAGAGTTTATTTATGGTCTTGAAATTCACATGAGCTATTCTCCTGTGCCATTTGGTAGACTCATCCGAGGATGCTTTAGCCACCAAACAAGTGAGGTCACCTTCAGGATGAACTTCATTGAGGTTGAATGTGTATAAATTGTGACTTCGAGGAACTCTCAAAGATAATTGAAGTATCTTCCGAAGCTTGAACTCTTTAGAAAGCACAAGACATTCATCTTGAGAGAAGAGTACCTTGTTCTTGGTGTCACAAATTTGTGAGACGGAGAACAAGTTGAATCTTCAAGTTCCCAACATAGTACACATTCTCAAAGTTCAAGAGGGTGTCTTGGTGGTGCCTTTCCCAAGAATTTACCATCACTTCCACCAAAAGTCACATTGCCTCCTTCTTCAATAGGAACAAAATTGTGCATCATATCTCTATTTCCGACATGCTTCTTGAACAACCACTATCAACAATACCAATATCTTTATGCTTAAGAGGATGATCCTATAGAACAAAAATATATAAAAAGAATGTTAGTATTCAAGGAGGCTCAAGTCATTCTGACTTGAACACGCTTGTGGATCATAAGATTTAGGTCTAGTAGATGAGAAAGATCCACCATTGTTCTTGGGTTTCCACCGAAATTTAGGTCCCTTATTATTCCAAGAACAACTCACCGAGGACTCGATGCAGCACCCCAACATCCTTTCCAATTATTCATAGAGTCAACATATGCAGCCAATAACCATGTTTAAAGTATGGGCTAGTAGGTTGCACATAAGGTCTATCACCGATCTCCCAAGGAGAGTCAAGATAAGTTGCTTGTGGGACATAAGGTGGAATATTATTAACATTGGTCCACACGGTCTAGGTTTCACTGTGAGTAGCACATACACCCAATCTTTGCTCATAGAAATCACAATCCTTAATTAAATGAAATTTACTTCCACATACAAAACATGTCTTCCTTTTGGAAGATTTATTCAAAGAAGATGTTCTATTACATGTAGAAGTACTTAAACCATAAACATTAAAGGAATTATTTTTAACGGACTTATTATGCAAAAATTAAAGGACAAGTCTTCGAGGAAACAGTCTTGAAGTTGATTCCTCGCCTACCTAGAAGGCTTGTAGATAGACTTGGGTGCGAGCTTGGGTGTAGGCTCGGTGAGGGCTTGGGAAGGTCGACTTATCACTTGAATCACACTGGCATGAGACGTAGACCCTTGATCCGATGAATTGTCACCATCGAGCAAGAGACAAAGTCATTAGATGAAGCATCGGGTGCAGCAAGTCTTTTGACTTTTGCCATACTGAGATGGTGTGATCCATCAAAGTCAACGATAATGGATGTGTCAATGGGCATGAATTCACCTCTAATAGGTCCGGGGGCGCGATGTAAATCACCTTTTTAACAAAATTTTCTAAGCCTCAGGTTTAGATTTACGCCCATCATTCCTAGCTTCCAATCCTACATACTTTTGAAAACCTAAACCTATTCCGAGGTCACCGACCGACTACTATAGATTTCTCTAGCTAGATTGTCACCGATATTAACCATTGTTTATGTCTAGCTATTTCCTCACCGGTTTCTCTTTAAGCTCTAGGTTCTCATAATAGCATCACTTTTTCCTTTTCGGTCGTTTAAGTTAATGTTTGCAATATCTAGATCAAATTGTAACCCTTTATCTTTTCTTCTTAAGCTATCTCGATTCTTTTGAAACCATACTTTTGTCTTTCTAATGTTTTTAACGAAAGTTTATAAGCTTCATTATCAACATAGCATTCATTGTATTTAGGTTTCATAGTATCATAAGCTTCTTTAAGTTCATTGTATCTTTCACTACAACCAAATATACAGATTGTGTACCGAAAGTCCCATCAAGGCAAATTGATCATGCCTATCTTCTCAAGTACATCTTGCCAAACAATCCAAGCTTCTCTGTATCGTTGCCTTCCTCATTCATTGGTTCCTTCTAGACGAGGTCTAATATTATATCTAGGAACACATAATAACGAAAGCGAATATTCAATAAGAATTAACGTTATAATGAACAAGGTTTTCATTATCATAAACTAACTAAACAATAATAAAGATCAAAGACTTGATCTTTAACACTAACTAACTAAACCACTAAACCACTAAACCCTAGGCGTTTTCCCAAATCCCTACGCCTAGGTTCCCACACACACACACCTTTAGACGTCTACATCTTGTACGTACGTTCTAAAACTAATGACCCTATGTCTCTTTATATACTAAAGACATCTAGGGTTTACAAGAGGAATCATAATAGAATTAGGAAACAATACAATTAGGAAACTAAATATTCTTTTAAGCATATCTTCTAGAATCTTCCAAATCCTCCATCTTTTTGTAGTTTCCTTCTTGTCACTTTAAGTCCTTCATGTTTCATTCTTCTTGTTTTGTATCATCAAATCTATAATAGACCCAACAATCTTCCCCTATTTGATGATGACAAAACAAATACGATTCTTGGGATACCAATTGATAAGACCGTTTATAAGCTCAGCTAGGGATCAATAACAAAGATAATAAACATGTTACGCAGCGGAATAATCAAAACAATACTTTGTTATTGAACAAGGTTTTTCATTCACTAATACTCTAATAAATATTAGACGTTTATAGGAACACGTCTACTAACTAAACTAATAACCTAGGCGTTTACAATGAACCATACGCCTAGGACACAGTAATCTAAATCCCTAGACGTTCTTCCCTAACGTCTAGGCTAAACACACACCTTTTAGTCGACTACATTATTGGAAGACTTAATTAAAAACCTACACCTATGTCCTCTTTATATACTAGAGGATAAGGACTAAATAATAAAAATTTCATTGCAAGAAAGCCCTTCCATCTTTTAGTAGGTTTCCTTCTTGTCATATTAAGTCCCTCTTGTTTCATTCTTTTTGTCTTTATCAACTCAAACTTGTAATTCCCAACAATGTGCAGCCCAGTTGACCTGTTCATCCAAGGTGACAAGAGTTGCTGAAGTTCTAGCTTCCTTCGATTAGCGATAGGAATTGTAGTTAGCTCCTCTCCACTCTTCCTATCTTTGCATTCCTTGAGAAATGATCCATCTGGTGACAAGAGAAACACTTGACCTTTCTCCCCGTCAAAACGAATGGATCCTTTCCTTGAAGCCAAACTTTCTTCGACCTCTCTTCAAACCTTTTGATATCTCATCGAAAGCATGGCCACCGCCATTTCGGTTTCATCTCCTCCATATCAAGTGGGTCCACACGATCAAAATCTTCATAGACAAGATCTTCTTGAGTATCATAATCGACAACAAATAAATGAAGAACATCCTCCAATATACTACCGCTTTTAGCTTGAGGGCATGATGGAGTGGGACGATTGTAAGATGATGATGGTATGTAAGTTGGACTAGGAGCATGTATCATCATATTGGGTGAGATGTCCCAACAAAGGTGTGATGACCGAAAGAGGATGCATGGTAGGGAGATCGACATCGAGTTCAAGAGATTTGAGTTTGTTGTATAGCTCATCAAAAGTGAGCATGTCCAACCCACCTTTAGCCTTATGGCTATACTTACATGTAACCATGATGGAGGCAAAGATCGTAGGAACTTTGAATTGCAATCATCATTGTCGGGTTTTGCATTCACCGGTTTAGTGACTCAAAATCTTATGAAACTGTCGTATCTCTTGTGGATACCTTCTTCTTACGAGATATTGAATTCTTGAAAGTGTTGTCTCAAGATGGACTTCCTCATTCTTCGGACTCTTCATTGCCACCGAACCTTGCTTTAAGCGCCATCCATATGTCCTTTGCATCATCCATGTGGTGAAAATCACCCAAGTGATCTTCGAGGAATAGCTTGAAGAAGGATGGTTCTTACTTTGTGCTCTCTTTGCACGCCTAGGATATCTTGAGCTTTTGGGATGAGCAATGGTAAACTTACCATCAAGATGCAGGATAGTCTTCTTGATTGTTTCCTTTCTTCACAATCTCCCAAAGATTCTAATCAATATTGGAGATCCGATTCGCATCTTCATTGTCCACGATCATACTCTTCCTTTTTAGATAAGGAAACTTACCATTCTTGTTGGAAAGACTAAGTTCTTTGCATAGAGGTGGTGTTCTTGATGTTGTTGTTGGTGACTTGGTTCATCATCGAGTTCGGGCATGGTGAATGTGTTTTTGGTTGTATAGGGGTGAGGTTAAATATGGTTCTTAGTATCGTAGAGACTCTCCCAGGCTCGATACCACTGTTGAAAACACTAAGACCTTGATGGATCTTGAGCACTCGTAGATCGTTAGTGTTGCCTATGTAATCATAAGCAAACTAATAGAAAATCTCTACAACTCGTATTCTATAGCGGAATGTAAATACAAGCTGTTATAACTAAGAACACTTAGATCCTCTATGGATCTTTTATTAACTGAAACTCTATGTTTCGAATTCTTCCTATTACATACTATCAAGTTCCTTTTATAGACAAGGAACCCTAAACTATTACTACTTAATCGACTAAGCATGCAAGCATGCATTTAATGACTAAACACTAAACAATATTGAGCAGTACAATAATACCCATGCTAACCTCGGGCGTTACAAGAATAATGATGGGTTAGCATGTAATTAATAAAGCACATGCATATCCTAGTCGACTTCCACTCTTGGCGGATACACACGACGACTTTTATACTTGAAGAATCTCTTCTTCAAGAGATTACGCTTCTATCAAGAATCCTTGGCGGTATTGACGGTAGAAATCCTACTTCGCATAATTCCCAACATTAAGACTTTACGATCTTCTAATGTTTTGTCGATAACAAACGTAAAATCATTTTAACGAAATAAATAAAATACGTAAAAGCTTTGAGCCAATAGTTTACTAACACACTTTTACTAAACATATAAACCATCAAAACATGTTTAGTTAAATAAGTTATATAAAACCAAAACCATTTTTATAAAACACTCGCAAGTAATATTGTTTACTTATATTTTATAAAAATGTATATGTGCTTAGTATAACTTGTAATGGGTAAAAACCAAAGTCCATAACCCATGACCCAAGACCCAAGACCCATGATCCATTGTCCATTGACTAGGTACAATTAATCTTGTTGGGTAAAAACCAAAGTCCGTAACCCATACCCATCGAGCATGATCTACAACCCATGACCTATTGCATGACATCATGCATGAAGTCATATTGGATATTATCCATGATCCATGACCCAAAGTCCATGACCCATGACCCAAGATCCATAACGCATTGACTAGGTACATTATATCTTGTTGGGTATTCATGATCCAAAGTCCATGACCCATGGTCCATAAACTATAACCCATAACCCGGTTTGCAACCCAAAATCCAGACTAAACTGACCCAGTAGCCGGATCCCTGGATTTGCACTGGCGGGATCCCTTTAGTTAAGAATCCGCCGGAACCATGAAACAGTAGGCAATTTTGCCTATAAATAGTGAGCCATTTCTCTCTTCCTTATTAACTCTTTTGGACATATCTTCTCTTTATGTTTTAACCTCTCTAACCTCAGACCCAAAGGATCATTCTATGTAGTTTTCTCTTTGTGTGATTCTCTAGGTTTCTCTTAAAGGCGAGATCACAACCTCTTGAAGACTTGCAATCTCAAGGTCATGAGTTGCTAAGCTTCGTCATCATCAAGACCACTGAAGTGCATCCTGTTGATAATTCTTCTCTCCCTCCAATAGTGTGTCGTGTTGAAGGCATTGGTGTATAGTGCCGAAGGTGTACATTCGATATGGTGTGTCGATGTATAGTAGATGAGCTCTAAGGAATAGAGCAAAACTTTATATCACATCTATAATAGATGTGCTCTAAGGAATAGAGCAAAACTTTGATAAAAACTGAAATAAAAAATTCTCATGTCAAATTATCAAACCTACTAAATTTGTAACCTTACTGAATAGCCGGATTCCTCGACTATAACGTGCCAGATCCCTTTTTCAAAGGATCCGGCGGAACCGACATATCAGCAATCAAAATATGGATTTGATAATCATTGTACATTCTCATCTTCCACTTTACTCTCTAATATACGACCCTAAACTCACTACTACTATTCCTAAAGCTTCCTCTTTATCAATTCAAGCTATCCAATCACTTGTGTAAGTTTTATCTTCACTACATTGTGATTTCCATTCTCAAGGTCTTTGTAATATAATTTTAACATCCTTAGAGTTTTGATTCAAGTGGGTTTGTCACAATTTGCTATCACATTGTTTTAATTAGCTATATAAGATAACTAATCAAAAAACAAACAATGTTAATACAAATTAAAACTCATAATGAAATCGAAAAGAAGGATGTTTTAAGCAAAATTGTGATAAACCTCAAAAGAACTCTTCTCAAAATTAACACCACATTGTGGTCTTTTGTTTAGGATCAAGCATGCCTAGCTCAACCCAACAAGACTACCAAGACAATGCCCACTACATTCCAATGTATCACTGTAAAGAAGGTCTTACGCCCAAGGACAGAAAAACATTCAAAATGCTTCAAAAACGTCTCTTCCACGAAGGACGTGTTATTGAACAATCTTTCATCGATGGTACCGATATCCCTCAATTCTTCTCTAGAATCAACTTCGATTGCATGTTCTACATTGATGAAAAAATTTGTCCCGTATTTGTCCTTGAGTTCTACAAGAGTGTCTGTATCATTAGAAATAATGATGGAACCATCTCTATCTCCTTTGTCATCAACAATCAAAACTTCATCCTAACTCTTGTCGAGTTTTCATGAATCCTTTGCATCCCATGCCAAGGTGTGTGTATGTACTCAAGTGATTGGTCCCTCGCCAAACTCAATGATATGGTTGACACGCACCATGTTTATCTCACTCCTATTGATGAACCCACCATGGTAAGGGATACCATATTCATTCAAAGAACCTCACAAACTCGTCACTTGTAACTCCAAAGTCATCTACCGAGACCCATTCCAAATGGAACTCTTTGAGATGTTCCCATTATACAAGAATTGGGAACAAATCCTTTGAGAAAATGTTGTTTGCTTGGTCGGCAATAAGGATCATCCAAATGCTTGCATTGTCTGCATAATCTATTGTCTCATCAATGAAACTACTTTCAACCTATCCTACTACATGGTCAAGAGAATGGCAAGGGTCTTTAGAACCGATAAAATGGTGCTTCCATGTGCTATGCTTCTCACTCGTCTAAAAACTTTGTGAGTGCTTTGGAATCTTCCCCTATGAAGGATGACCACCTCCTTTGTAATCATGTCATGGTATCTCTCATCAAGGGACTGATAACATCAAATAGTCCTGAATATTAAGTGTCAATTTCCCCCGATAATGCTTGTAATTTATATCATTTATATGGATTTACGCTTGTTTTCCATTTTTTCTACTTTCGGGTAAATTACGAGCATTGGAGCTAAAGAGACAGGAATTGGAGAAATATCAAAGATTTATCATAGTATATCGACTTTGAAGAAGTTACGGCATAACTCATCTCTCATTACGCAGTAACTAAAGCGTGACTCGAAAGCCAACTCATTAGAAGATTACGGCGTAACTCCTCGAAGACTACGACGTAACTTATTAGGTCAAATGAGGTTCCACGCCGAGAACTACGCCGTAACTATTTCACCAACTACGGCGTAACCAAGTAATATTAAAGATACGGCTAACCGGTTATAAGGTTACGCGTAACGTGAATCTAGTGCAAATTACGAAGGAATTGAAGATTACGACGTAACTCTTATATTAGTTCTGCAGTAACCGGATCCGCCTATAAATACCCCACGATTTCCGGCATTTCAAATCATCCCATTCTACACACCACAATCAAAGAACATGGAAAGAAGCCAAAGGCAGGTCTAGAGGAGCATACTGAGTCGTCTCGAGGAGAAATCACTCCCCTACGATAAGCATTAGCATTTTATCTTTTCTTTGCTTTCGATTCATGTATTTCGTAACTTTGAATATTGAATTGATTTGTATGGTTAATATGAGCGGCTAAGCACCTCTTGGTGTTGGCCTAGTTATGATTCCTTAATTGTTTTATTTGCGTTTACATTACTTCCCTATAATTATTTCTATGTGTATGCATGCATAGTTTATTGGTAGCTACCCTTGTTTCGGTAGTTTTGAATGGCGGTAGAGGCTAGTTGCTTAGGAGATATGACCAACCCACCTAAGTGAGTAGACTAAGGCGGAAGGGTAAGATATGACCAACTAACGACCCTTTCTACTTGTGCGATTTGACCAACCGATCACCTACCGTTTGGATGAACTTAAGAATTAGGGGTGAGTGTTTAAGTTGCTAACGCCCGTCACTCACTATTATAAATCTAGCATGTAGCGGTACTTAATGACTTGGCTTAGGGACTAGGAACAACTGGAATTATGAAGGACACGACTTCTCCAAGGTGGCATCTTTGTCGATAGGTTAGGCGCGAATTGACCAAATCTCGTCCTCTCAAATTTGACCCCACCAAGTAATTGGAAGTAAGTAGACGTAGATATTACTAGCTAGGAGGAATAACTAGGTTAGCACCACTCTCCTCTATTGATTAAACCTTTGCCTTTTTACGCTTTTATCTCGCTTTAGTAGTTAATTAATTCCTTATCGTAATCATTATTAAAATCATGACACCTAGACTTAGTAATAATCCAACACACATAGCTCTTGGACGACCTCGGTTTTACCGAATACTACACTACACACGACCGGATACACCGCCTGTTAGTGCATTAGGGTAGACCATAGGTATAACGAGACTTTATAAATATTAAAACACAGTCGGTAAAACATGCATCAAGTTTTTGGCGCCGTTGTTGGGAGCTATTTTAGGATTTGATTAAGTCTATTTTAATTTTCTTTCTTCTCTTAAATGTCGGGATACAAGACTCGTAGCTCGAGGCCTTTTTGTCCACCCCATTCGATGATCCGGAGAAGCAATTTCGGACGAGGAAAGTTTACTCTCGGTTCTATTCACAACATCTTTTCATTTTATGAATCGAGACCCGATCGGCCTTAACCGTGAGGTCACCAATGAAAATAATATCGATGACTTAACTATGGGCGATGTTGGAGCGACCAAATGAGAATCGCCAACGTGCCTTCATACAGGATGCTAGTCTTGAAAAATACTCTATTCGGATAAATTTATTCAAGAGTTACACGAACTTAAGTTTTACGGAGATGAAGATGAGGACGTTAGAATCACGTAGAAGAAGTACTCTACTTATCCTCCCTTTTCAACGTCAGAGGCACCCCGAGCTATTCGGTCACCGCAAGGATTTTTCCTATGACTCTTACTGGAACTGCGAAAAGATGGTATAACAAACTCTCTAACGAATGTAAAGGAGCATGAGATAAACTAAGAAGGGAGTTCGTCCAGCAATTTTGCCCTCCTTTTAAAATGGCCAAACTTCTTGGTAAAATCTATCAATTCGTTCAAGTTGGAGAAGAAACGCTTTACCAGGCATGTGAAAGATTTAATGAACTACTTTATCGATGTCCCACTCAAGATTTGAACAAACATCTGATCGTCTACGTCTTCTACCGGGGAATTAATGCGCTAACACGAGAACTACTCGATTCCCCGAGACCTATTCCTCGCATGACCCCTGACCAAGCCTTGGAATGTATTCAACGAATTTCTGAACATTGCTACAAATGGCATATGGATACAGGGTACGGACCAAGAGACAATTTTGATCATAAGGTAATGAAGACATTGACAAAGCAAGAATACAATTATGGGGAAATTTTCGAAAAACTAAGGTTAGAAAGAGAAGCTGAAGCATGTAGAATTGAGAAAGTTAAGAGTGTATTTGGGACCAAAACCGGGATCAATATTGAAAAAAAGATTCTTAACCACATCAAGGAATCAAGAGAACGAGATGATAGAATTGAAAAAATAATGAAGACATTCGTGGATAATACAATCTCTTCTCTCAAAATTCATGAAGATAGGATTAAGGGATTGGAAAAGAATGTGAGCTCATGTTCGCAAGCCATCACTGATTACCTAGTGGCTCGGGAAAAGGAAGTTGTCAACACGGTGGAAACTATCCTTGAAGAACCGACGAACTTTTCGGAAAAAGTTAAGCGACGAATCAGCATGGAGAGACAATCACTTATGGACCAAGCTTTACCGGTAAACTCCCCTATTGATAATTCCGTTAAAACTAATCATGATGATATTCCATGAATTAAGCAATGATGAGACAATTCAAGCCGAATGAAAGATGTTCGTGATTTTGAAAGCGAGCTACCGCAAAGGAAAAAGATCCGGGATGTTTCACTCTCCTTGCTTGATTGGGAGTCTCAATATGTGTAATGCCCTAGGCGATCTTGGGCGAGTATTAGCATAATGCCTCGCTTCGATGTTCCTACGTATGGGGATTGGTGACTTGAAGCCGACCAAGATGAAAATTGAAATGGCCGATCGATCTATCGCGATCACCGTTAGGCATCGTTGAAAATGTGTTGGTGAAGATTAAGAAATTCCTTTTCTAAGTAGATTTTACGGAAGACAATGAATACCGGTCATTTTAGGTAGACCTATGCTTGCCTTGCCCATACAAAGGTGGATGTCTTTCTTTGGAAAACTAACTCTTGAAGCTAATGAAGAAATTGCAACGTTCGGACCAAATGAACTCTGTCGACTCCTCAAAAGGTATGTGCGGTTGACCCAGTAGGCAGTTTTTGACGCTCTAGAAGAATTTCTTAGTGACCCCCCAGATCCTGGCGAGATAGATTCGGGGAAAGATTTTGATGTTTTCGTCAACTTCGAGGAAAAGGATAATCTAGGAATCAGTACTGACGACTTCTCAAGTGACGTCAAAATGGCCCATTGGCAAGACAACTCTGTGAAGGCTTTTTTGCAAACCAATCAACCTAGATTTTATGAGGTAGGAACCCGCATACATCATAGAAAACCTTATTATCTGAAGATCTCATGCAAAATCGGGTTCATCGATTTCCACTCATTTATTGACACGACTTCCCAGTCAACATCATGTCAAAAGAGTGCTACAACCGAGTTATGAAAAAAGAATTAGAATATAAGGGGAATAACTTTCTTGGGTTTGCAACTAACATCCATGTCTTCGTTGGAACACATTCATTTTTGGTGGACTTTATGGTTTTGGACGACGTAAGCGAATTTGTGGAAGATGGACTAACAGGAGTAATTTTAGGAAAACCTTTTCAGGAAATGTCGGGGTTAGATAAAATGAAAAGAAGGGTTAGTATGGTTAAAGATAAGCGATGATAAGACTATCTTCAAAATGCCGAGAACCATTAAGAATTTTAAAATTGGACCAAGAGGCGGTTAAGCCAAGCCCAACCATTGCTCAATATCAGTGAGGAAGACAAGGCAAAAGGTATTGACCAACCTTACCGGAAAATCAAGAGTTTCTACTAAATTTGTTTAGAATTAGGGATGACTACAAACGGGATGAGAATCGATAAGTTGGATCCAACGTGGAGATTGCCATATCCACGAAATGAACAACAAGCACTGGTAGCCCAGCTGACTCGAGTCTAACTTAAAGACTCAGAAATAAAGAAAAGTGCTCTTTCGGAGACAACCCGAATTATCCCTTTCTTTTATTTTGTTTCTATTTACGTAGGGTTTTGTGTTTTAACCATTTTGCAGAAAGCGAGGAAGTGATTGTGCTGCAGTTCTTGATCGATCCTAGTTACGGTGTAACTCATCTCGTGATTCGTAGTAACCAACCCTTTGTAGCAATTTTAACGCATTACCAATTACGGTAATACTATCTCGTGGTTACGCCGTAGCCACCGCTGCGACTTATGTCGGGTTTTACGATTCTGGTAACTCCTCAAAGAGTTACGCGTAACCTTCCTCTCGCTTTACTTCTTTCATTTTAAAACATAATAACCTTGTATTAGTATTTTAAATGAACTTTGTGGGTGTGTTCCACAAAAACCGTCACGAGACTTCACTCATCCACTTGGGACACCAAGTGGTTTAAAACTTGTTGCATATGCTAAATGCAACCGTGATTCCTCTGAAAGTGAGTTAGGTTTGTTTTTCATTTTCTTTTTTTCCTTTTAGAATTATGCTTGTCGGTAATGTGATTTCGTGGATTGAAGTTTGTTCATGATGCTTATCTGGCACGTCTCTTTTAGTGGGCCTTCTTTCTTTTGGAGCAAATTTGGGGAAGTTCTCGCTCTAATTCTACTTTTCTCTTCACCTTTATTTAAACGCTTAGTACAAAGGGACTTTGTACAATTCAAGTGGGGGCGGAGTAGAATTATCTCTTGAACTTTATTTTGCCCTCATTTTCTAGTTTATTTTGAAAAATTATGCCATTTTAAAATTTTGACATGTTTTTCTTAACCTAACTAGATTAGACCTTAGCCGAGCACATACAACCCTTGATATTATATGGTGAGATTAGCCTTATCCGTTTCCAATATTTTACCCCAAATCCACCAAATTATGAGTGTGTGGGTAGCTTGTAAACTTTAGAACTTGGCCTTTGCATCATTTCGAGATCATAGGCGAGGTATGTTGAGTTAGCTCGATGTATTTGGACTTTTCAGTTTTAGAAGGCAATATTATAGGATTATCACCCAAATAGCCTACCATTGTATGTCTATCGATTAGTCACCTCGACTTCTCGACCCCCATGTGAAACCCTTTTGTTGCACTCACCTTTAGTGCAAGATACCCCTAGATACACCCATCTGAGCCATTCCTTTCATTTTGTTAACCCAATATATTGTTTCGATACACCTATACACCTTAGCCTACCCTGTAGTCTTTATTTGTGATTGGGAAGTCATCATTTGTCTAAGTTCAAGGTTCAAGTGGAAAGGTTCGGAGATCACGCTTTCGTCGACGACATATCCCTGAAGATCATTGAAGACCCCTCGAATTCCCGTTGTTCATCTCAAGTGGGGAGATATTATGTTTAGTTGTTATTGTTATGTTGAAAATAAATGATTCGATATATATATATATATATATATATATATATACATATATATATATATATATATATATATATATATATATATATATATATATATATATATATATATAAATCTTATGTTCTTTAGCTATTGTAAAGTGCATTGTTATAAGCACTATGTTATGAGCTTAATAGATTTAGTATCGAGGAGGCCACCTCGGTCACATTCAAAGATTGGAGTTGGTAATTATGCCAACAGTTGGAGAAAAGGTAGTGTGCCCATCACGACGTCCTCTAATGACACATCTACCTAGTATTTCATGATCCAGTTTCTTCACTTCAAAGCTTGAACTTTGGGCGGACGGTAAGTGGTGATGACTTGGTTATAGATTTAGACTACCTGCTTGATTTTTATTTTACACCATTTATATATCCCATGTCTTATCCTACCCTTTAGTCATGAAGCGTGTCTAGGTGATGAAGCGAGCAATCTTTGGTGTCTTGGCCATGGATTTGGTCATGTATCATTGATTTTGTCCACTTCGCTGTGACATGTTAGTAATTACGAGTCACCCCTTAACCTTTGTCGTGTCTACTGATAAGTGTGCAAATACTTATCATTTTTGTACCTTTTAAACTGCAAAAACATCTGAAAACACTCGAAATATATCAAAATGATAAAAATATCACAAATAAGTGTTTTATGTGTTTCAAATGCAAAATACCAAAATCGGTGAAAAACATATCAAGTTTGCATAATTGGCGGTTTAGTCCCCAGTTTCAAAAGTTGTCAAATCTAGTCCACGGAATCCAAAAATATGGAGTTTTATCATTCAAGGTCCCTGAAATATTCTAAATTGTCAAAAATGGTCCTTGAATGAATCTTTGGGCAAATGGCAGAAAAGGTCCCTCAACTTTATAAAAGTGTCAAAATTAGTCCTTGGATATTTAAAAATGGAAAATAATCAAATGTGGTCCTTGTACTATTCATAAATGGCAGGATAGGTCCTTGTGATAACTTTGGAATGTTGCCAGTTTTGGTCCCTCATAAAACAGAAAATTACATAAAAGGTCCTTGTGTTATTAAGCTACCAAATGGACCCTTTTGTATTTTTACCCCAGCCAAACCCAAAAGACCCCCTGTCAATATCCTTGAACCCCCATTTTGAACCCCACGTTATTAATATCCAGCGGTCAAACAAAGTCAAACCCGCCAAAACCGAAGCCTTTGTACATCTCCTTCACCCATGCTCAAACCCAAACCGGTGGTTTTTCCACCACCTCACCACCTTTCCACCTCACTACCTACTCTCCCACTCATCCCCCTCCTCCTATACCGGCCAAGCATTTAATGCTTCCCACCATCAAACACTCCAACCTCACTCAACCCCTGCTTTTCTTGCCAAATCACTCCTAGCTCCATATCTACTTCTCATCTTGTCCCTCCACCTCCACAATCTTCCAATAATCCTTAATTGAAGAAAACCTGCTCTAATCCACTAGTACCACTTTTGGCGCCAAAATCAGTTTTAAAGGCTAGGATGAATTCAGAGAAATCAATGGCCAAGATTGCAAGTGGGAAATGATCAGAAGCATGTGGGGAGTCTCTAAAGTCTATAAAGAAAGAGGAGAAGCAGAGGAGTAAATATATCTAGTGTAAATTAGTTTAATGTATGTCGTTTTAATAAAATTTTAATTTCCAGTGTAATTTTAAGCTTTCAAGTGACTTGTTTAAGTATTTCCAGTGTATTTGAATCTATTTCCAACAATCAATTTCATTTTCAGTCTCAATTTCAGGTTGTTCAATTTTCAAGTGCAAAAATCTCATATGTCTTAAAGTTATTTGTAGTTGTTGTCTTGGACTCATAAGCCAATATAAGCTCCTAGATAGCTTGTTTAAGCTATTAGAAACCTTTAAAATCGCTTATAGTATCAAAAGAAAAATACCAAAATAACAAAAAATTAGTGAAAATCAAAAATCCATGGAGATGGTTATCACAATTTGGGCGGGGTTAATAATGGATTGCCCTTGGGTTTAGAGCTTCTTGGGAAGCTATAGGAAGTGTTCTGATCCTTGGTTCTCGATTATAAGCTTGGAATAAACTTGTAAGCTTAATCCTTGATTTTGGCATTTCACCTGTAGAACCGCTTAATTTTGCTTATCTCTGTGTTTTATGCTTGTTTGGTGTATGATTAGTGATATTAGTGGTTAATATTGTATACTTGTTCATTAGATCTCTTAGTTGCTTTGTTTTCATTTTTCACTAAGTAAAGCGCATAATAGTAATTTATAAATTGTTGTTGTTATTGTTAATGTTTAGGTGCTCAAATCGACTTTTATCTCATTAGATGTTTGTATGAATCAGTTTCATGGTTTAAATCACTCATTTGTTTTGAAAATCACAAAAACAGTTTCAATAAGGACTGTTTGGATTTGCTTAGTTAACTGTGGTAAAGGCTAATTGTGTTGTTTCTTGTTATTGTTCTGTGTCACATAAGTACCTAATATCTCAGTTCAACCATAAAATCCAGTGCTTATTTGTGAAAAAGTCAAAATAGCCCTTGATCACTCCTTGTTCATCAACTGTTGGATTTTCATGTCCCATGATCTTGTTTTCATGTTTATAAGTTGTTAGAATTGATCAACACAATCTTAATTCACCTTAATACATCATAATCAGTGATTAGGATTGATTCAAAGTTCATATTAGTCAACATATTAGTGTAATATAAAAAGTCAAAATTTCCATTTGGTTAGTTTTAAATAAAATAGATAATTTTATATAGAGTTTAATATTAAGTTTCAAGATTTGAGCTTTTGGAATATTAAAATATAACTTTGCTCATCTTTATCCTAGTATTTTTATATTTTCTAGTTAGCTTATTTAATAGCTTATTTCTTAGCTTATTTTGAATACCTTGTCTGAAAAAGTGCCCTGTGCACAGTTTTACAACCATTTTCACAAGCTCACACAGAGCTTATTAGTGAGGCTAAACTTGTGAACTTTAGCTTTTTGGAAAGCCCACCAGTTCATCTTAACACCTCATTCCTTGTTTTGAGCTTTTAAGCTTATTTGATAAGCAATTTGTTTGGCAAAATGGTCACAGCGAACTGTTTGTTTAGTAGATTTAGGATAAGTGCTTATTTGCTTATTTTTAGCTTATCAATATAGTTCTTTGTATCTTTTAACTTCATTTGAGTAGCTTTAGCTTATTTGTATCTTATTTTACTTTTGTTTCTTTCTGTGAAGCTTATTTCAAACTTATTTGAGCTAAAAATCATTAAAATAAGCTTAAAAGCCCACTGTTGAGATCATAAGCTCTCAAATAGCTTAATTTTAAGTTGTAAAATTTTTGTTTTCATTAAAGTTGCTTATAATTAGTAGTATAATAGTTTTCAAAAAGAAAAAACACAAAAACATCATTTTAAAAATAGTGACAGCGTTTATTTAATAGAAATTAGCTTTTTAATTTTTCTTTTCAGCTTATTATTAAGCACTTTCGCTTTTATAATTTTCTTAGCTTTCTTACCATAGGATAATTTTATAAAACATTTCATAATTTTCTTAGCTTGTTTAGTATTTATTAGAATTTAAAATAGTTAAAAGTATTAAATAATTAATAATAAATAAATAAAAAGCATAAAAATATCTTTTAGTTTTAAAATTAGTTTTATAATATTTTAGATTTTTCTAAGTTAAAATTTCATTTTTCCAGGTTAATTTTATATTTTCTTGTATTTAAGTGTATTTTAAATAAATAATAAATAGTAATTAATTAATAATAAATAGATAAAAGTGTAAAAATATATTTTCAAGTTTAAAATAAGTTTTATAATATTTTAGATTTTTATAAGTCATAATTTCATTTTTCTAGCTTAATTTCATATTTTATTATATTTTAGAGTATTATTAAATAGTTTAAAATAGTTTTTAATTAATAATAATTAAATAAATAGTCATAAAAATAATTTTAATTTTCCAATAATTTTCTTTTATTATTAAGGTTGTAAAAATATCATTTTCATATTTGTAGGTCTTTTATTTCTTAAAACTCACGTTTTATTTTGTACGTTTACGTAAATTTAGTAAACGTATTCGTTTAAGTTTATTTAATCTGATTGTTGTGCTTTATAATTCGTATCAAATACCATTCCAATCAATCGAGAGTGTAGTTATCAATCAAAATCCTTCTGGTCATTATCCTTAGTGATCATTCGACATCTCGAGCGTTTTAAGCACCATTAATCCTCCGTGGGACTTAACGACAGGGAATCCACTATATTCAAGGAAATTGCATTGGTTTTAAACTGTTTGAATTTTATTACGGTTGACCATTCACAAGTGGTTGACTTGTGTGATAAACTTGACGGTTGGGAATCAATCAAATTTTGGCGCGCTTGGAGGTTTGTAAGCGTGTTTAAACATTTCGGATCCATTCTTGCACATACCACCTTTTGTAAACAATGTTTTTGTAAAGTTATCAAAAGTTCATTAACACTTTTCCTAAAGTGTTAACAACACCAAAAATATAAAACAACAAAACAATCGTAACGTTTTCTATCTTGTATTTTCTTTAAGGTGATTCTTAAAAGTACGATTTGGTTAAGCGAGGCGATACCAAAAATATTGTCCAAAAGTATTTAAACCCTTAGCACAAATCCATACCTCGTCTTTTCGGTGGTACTTAATTAATACATAAAATCAACCACCGCAAATCAAGGCGGTACACCTACCAACCGGGGTGTGAACATTAATAAGTTCCCAATCTTAAAGATCAAAACTTGCCTTTGTGTCCTTGTGATTTGGTGTACCTTTTCAAAGCCATTTCATTTGTGATTATTGGTTTAAGTTCACTTGTCGTTTTGCCTCGCATTTGTTTTTGGCGGATTTTTATACTTAGTGCATGCGCGCTCATTCTTCCGACTCTACAAGTTCACTTTCGAGCTTGCAGTATTCACGTAAGCGTGGGGCGTTACGCTCCTTCACCGTGTGGAGAGGCGTCTAGCACCACCACCCACATCGTAATGGCGGAAGATAAGCCTATGAATGAGCTTCTCCAAGCACCCATCGAGGTTACGGAGATGCCATTATTGTCCCAACCATCGTGGGCGATACCTTGAGCTCAAACGGGTTGCTTAATCTTGTAACCCAAAGCCAATTTTATGGTTTTGGCGGGATGATCCTCATGCACATATTCGATGGTTTAACAAGATTGCATCTACCATCAAATACAAGAATGTCCCACATGAAGCAATTAAGCTTCTTCCGCTCCCATTCTCTCAGAGGACAAGCCGGTTTGGCTTGAGAAACAACCCTCGTTCCATTGAGACATGGGAGGATTTAGTCACCAAATTTGTTAACGAATTCTATCCTCCATCCCGAACTACAAGTCTTAAGAATGAGATAATGAAATTTTCTCAAAGATTTGATGAATCATTTGGTGAGGCATGGGATCGTTACAAAGAGTTGCTCATGATGTCGCATCATGGTTTTACCGAGTTAATGCAAATGGATACTTTCTACAATGGTCTCAACCAAACTAACCAAGACTCTTTAAATGCCTCCGCGGAGGTAATTTCTGACCAAGACCACAAAGAAGCCTTGCAAATCATTGAAAACAAGTCCCGAGTCCGCCTTTCCGAACAAAGACATATCGGTCTCGATCTAATCTTGGACCTTCTACTTCATCTCCGTGAGTACATCTAGCACCGATGCTAAGATTGACAAACTCACAAATATTGTTCGAGCTTTGGTTCTTGCTAACCAAAGAAAGTCACTTTCACACAAACACCATCACATGGTGAAGTGAAGAAAGTCGAGTGCATGTTACTTGTGATGGCCCTCATGCATACTACAAATGTCTCGCCACCGATGGTAGTCCATTTGAAGCCAATGCTATAGCGGTACTTCACATCGGGAGGTAATCAATACCGTCCTCAAAATGAACCAAACTACCGTGCTAATACTTATCGGGGACCACCGGTTTTAACCAAAATCTAACATACGAGCCGAATCGAACCAACCTAGAATGAACCAAGGTTATCAAAACCAAGGTAATTTCTATTCGGACCAAATCAAGGTTTCCAACATCAAGGAAACTTAATCAAAACAATTTCAATTGAGGAATCAATTTCATGGGAATATGAATCCTAACCAAGGAAATTTTCAAAATCAAGGCCCTAATCCGAACATTAGAGGCCGAATTTTCCTAATCAAACTCAAGCCATTGTTCCAACTGGACCATCATCGATGAGTTATTGAAGCAATTCATGAAATCCCAAGATGAAATGAGCAGGTTGTTGGTCGGTCGGATCGGCGATCTAAAGAAGTCTTTAAATGATCAACCCTGGGCTCGGAAAACTTCCGAGCAACACGATCGCTAACCCGAGGCGATGCAAAGCGATCACAACCAAGTGGTGTTTCATACAATGGACCGCTATTCCTACTACCTCTTCTTCTTCTCTCCGAAGGTAGTGGAAAGTGAACACGAGGCGACAAAGGACAAGGAACTTCCTACTAATAACGGAGGTACCAACGATGTCCATCCTCAAGTTGTCCGAAACCCAAATCCAATCCGAGTTGTTTTGAACCTCCGTAGCTCTGTTGAAAATCCCAAATCCAAATCTTCTATTCCTTACCCATCACGTTTGAATGAGCAAAGCTCCATGAAAATCCAGTCATTAAATGGACAAAATTTTCAAATTTTCCAAGAACTACATTTTGACATAATCTTTGCGGATGCTATCATCTTGATGCCCAAGTTTGCATCAACTCTCAAACACATGTTAAGCAACAAGGAAAAAGCTGTTTGAGATGGCTAAAACTCCTCGAGCGAGCGCTCGGCCATTACATTAAAGAAGCTTCGAAAAGCTTGGAGATCTGGAAAATTTCTCTTACCTTGTGTATTTCCGGGAATGGTTGAATGCTTTGCCTTAGCCGATCTTGGTGCAAGCATCAATCGATGCCTTATTCGATATGGAAGAAACTTTCTCTTAGGATCTTACTCCTACATGCATGACTCTCGAGCTTGCGATCGTACAATATCCCGTCCACTTGGCATTGCCGAGGCGTATTGTAAAGTAGGAAAGTTCCATTTTCCGGTGACTTTGTGGTTGTTGACTTGATGCGATCATCGGGTTCCTCTCATTGTTGGACGAGGATTCACGAGAACGGGCGTGCTCTCATTGATGTATTTGAGCAAGAAATCGATTACGTGTAGGTAATGAAGTCATCACCTTTAACCTTGATCAAACTTGAGGTACTCCGCAAACTATGATTACGAGTCGGTTAACGAATAGATATCATTGATGTTGCTACGAAGAGTACTCTCAAGAAGTTCTTGGTTATGATCATAATTCTTGATGATAATCTCACTCATTCATCTCAACCCATCATTGCCAATTCTACTCCTTCTCTCACTCCGTTTGAGGAAAGTGACTTCATCTTGGAAGAGATTGAAGCATACTTGTCTAGTGATTCGGTTTCATGGGAAATTGATCACGCTCCAATTGACATCGAGGAGATATTCTTCTCATTGAGAAGTTGCTTAATGATGATCCATCATCACTCCTCCGTCGAGCTTCATAACAAGGAAGTCAAGTCGATTGAGAAAATCGAAGAATTTCTGAGGTAGAACTTAAGGACTTACCACCTCATCTCGAGTATGCATTTCTTGAAGGTGATGATAAATTACCGGTCATTATTGCTCGAGATTTGAGTAAAGATGAAAAGACTGCTCTCATAAAGGTCTTGAAGTCACACAAGCAAGCAATTGCTTGGAAAATCTCCGACATTAATTAAGGGTATCAACCACGAGTTTTGTACTCACAAAATCTTGATGGAGGATGACTTCAAACCAGCGATCCAACATCGAGAAGAGTAAATCAAAAAATCCATGATGTTATCAAGCAGGAGGTTATCAAACTTCTTGATGCAGGATTAATTTACCCGATCTCGAGATAGTCCTTGGGTTAGCCCAATTCAACATGTTCCTAAAAGGGTGGCATAACTGTTGTCACAAATGAAGATAACGAGTTAATTCCAACTCATTTGGTTACGGGATGGCGTGTTTGCATTGACTATCGTAAGTTGAATGACGCCACCGTAAAGACCATTTTCCTCTACCCTTCATGGACCAAATGCTTGAGAGATTAGCGGGAATGAATACTATTGTTTCCTTGATGGTTTCTCGGGTTATTTTAGATCCCCATTGATCCACGGGATCAAGAAAGACCACATTCACCGCCCATACGGAACTTTTGCCTCTGACGTATGCCTTTTGGCTTATGTAACGCTCACAGCACGTTCCAGCGATGTATGATGGCAATTTTCCACGACATGATCGGGAAACAATGGAGGTGTTTATGGATGACTTCTCGGTCATTGGGGACTGTTTCAAACATGTCTCTCCATTTAGAAAAAATGCTCAAGCGGTGTGAAGACACCAATCTTTGTCTAAATTGGGAGAAGAGCCACTTTATGGTCAAAGAAGGCATAGTCCTTGGCCATAAGATTTCCAAAAGCGGGATTGAGGTCGATAGAGCAAAAGTCGATGTTATTGCTAATTGCCTCATCCTACTACCGTCAAAGGTATTAGGAGTTTTTAGGTCATGCCGGTTTCTATCGCAGATTCATACAAGATTTTCTAAAATCGCCTTGGGCTATGACCCATCTTCTTGAAAAGATGCTCCTTTTATCTTCTCACTGAGTGCATCGAAGCTTTTGAAACATTAAAGAAAAAGCTTCTCAAGCACCCATTCTCGTTGCTCCCGATGGGATTTACCCTTTGAGCTCATGCGATGCAAGTGATTTTGCTATCGGTGGGTCCTAGGGCAGCGTGAGATCCAAGCATTTTCACCTATCCACTACGCGAGTAAGACTATGATGAAGCTCAAACTCATTACATCACCACGAAAAAGAGCTACTAGCCGTGGTGTATGCGTTTGAGAAGTTTAAACCATACTTAATCTTGACCAAATGTGTGGTGTATACGGATCACTCGGCTCTCAAATATCTCCTTGCAAAACAAGATTCAAAGCGAGATTGCTCCGTTGGGTTCTCCTCTGCAAGAATTTGATATCATTATACGTGATAAAAAGGAGGCGAGAACCCGGTGGCGATCATCTGTCCGTTTAGAAAACCCTCACCAGGATGTTTTTGAGAAAAGGAAATAAATGAAACATTTCATCTCGAGACACTTAATGCGGTTTCTTTTCGTAGAAACTCTACTACCCCATGGTTTGTTGACTTCGAAATTACCATGCGGGTAACTTTATAGTAAAAGGAACGTCGACCCAAGAAAGAACAAATTCTTCAAGGATGTTAAACATTACTTCTAGGGCGACCCTACTTATTCAAAATACATGCGGATCAAGTCATCCGACGGTGTGTTTATGGACAAGAAGCTATGGACATTCTCAAAGCTTGCCATCTTTGGACCACGGGGCCATCATAGTCAAACTACTTGCCAAAAGGTGTTTGATTCGGTTTTATTGGCCCACTATTTATAAGGATGCCCACGATTTGTCAAAGCATGTGACGCTTGTCAACGTCACGGAAATATCTCTCAAAGAAATGAAATGCCGCAAAACGCCATTCAAGTATGTAAGATCTTTGACATCGGGGCATTGACTTTATGGGGCCATTTCCATCATCTCGAGGAAACAAATACATACTTGTGGTCATTGACTATTTGTCAAAATGGGTTGAAGCGAAAGCTTTACCTACCAATGATGCCCGAGTTGTTGTGAAATTTTTAAAATCTCTTTTGCTAGGTTTGGAACTCCATGAGCTATAATCGGTGATGGTACGCACATCGCAATGACCAATTTGATCGAGTCATGCAAAAGTATGGTGTAACCCACCGTCTCTCATCGCATACCACCCCTAAACAAGTGGGCAAGTGGAAGTTTCCAACCGTGGTATAAAAGAATTCGGAAGGACGGTGGCGAAAACCGTGCATCACGGTCGGATAAACTAGATGAAGCACTCGGGCCTTCCGTGCACTTATAAAACACCCATCGGGTGTACTCCATACAAGCTAGTGTACGGAAAGGCATGTCATCTGCCGATTGAGCTTGAGCACAAAGCATCTGGGCCTTGAAACATGCCAACTTCGATATTCGAGACAATTTGGTGATCACGAAAAGTTCAAATGAATGAATTAAATGAACTCCGTGACCAAGCATACGAGAACCCTTTGATCTACAAACAAAAGACAAAGAAGATTCATGACTCAAAATCAAGAACCGTTTTCAGCGTCGGTGATCGAGTCCTTCTTTTCAATTCAAGATTGAAGATTTTCTGGAAAACTAAAATCCCTACCGGTGCGGACCATTCACCATCACTAAAGTATTTCCTTATGGAACCATTGAGTTATCTCAACCCGATGGTCCAAATTTTAAAGTGAATGGTCATCGATTGAAGCACTATTTTGGAGAGGACATTCCACATGGTTGTCCGGATCTACAAACTTTCCCATGACCCAATGAATGCGGGATCGAGTCAAGCTAGCGAATCGGTAATCAAAAGCAATGACACACCATATGGGTTTTCACTCATATTTCGATTTCTTTCTACTTTCTACCACCCTAGTGTGGGAGTTGCCCATTGTTGTATATAGAGTTTCAATATAAAAAAAAAATGTGTATATATCAAAATAAAATAATGGTAGTAGTATTTTCCTTTTACATTCTATGTTTCGCATAACAACTTGTACTTTGAATATTGAGGGCTATATTTATTTCTAGTGTGGGAGGGGGAATTCTCACGAATTTTATCATGTAATTATACCACCCAATTCCCCGTTTTTGGCAATTTTTTTTTTGTAAGTGTTTTCACTTACTCGACAAATGGTAATCGATCCGCCATGTCTAACCCACATAAGATTGGCTAATCCAGAGCAAGCGGCTCTTGGTAAAGATGTCTCAAATCCGTTTATGGCTTGCAATTTGCCCAAAATTGTATGGTGTTCACTCGCCATATCTTTAATTAGTGAAAAGTTGGCTAGCCCGCAAGTTTATGGCTTGTGGTAAAGGCGATTCGATATTGCCTTTGAGAATTGTTTAGCCCTCAACTCTAGTGGTGGAGATTTGTGTAACCGCCAAGCTTATGATAGAATACATGCTATGACTGTGCGATTGGTGATCACCCGAAATTGACACTTAGAATAGTTGAGAGATTTGAGTGCTTCGTTCCCATTTCGTGAGGTGTTCGGCTTTGTTTTATTCTAGCATAAGGGATTTGTAAACTTATATTTTCCAAGTTATGGAGATATCTTTTAGGAATCTTTCTAATAAGGTCTACTTGAGGCAAGTAGAGTTCAAGTGGAGGATATTTGATAACATCAAATAGTCCCGAATATTAAGTGTCAATTTCCCAGATAATGCTTGTAATTTATATAATTTATATGGATTTACGCTTGTTTTCTATTGTTTTCCACTTTCGGGTAAATTACGAGCATTGGAGCTAAAGAGACGCGAATTGGAGAAATATCAAAGATTTATCATAGTATCTTGACTTTGAAGAAGTTACGGTGTAACTCATCTCTCCATTCTGTAGTAACTAAAGCGTGACTCGAGAAAGCCAACTCATTAGAAGATTACTACGTAACTCCTCTAAAGACTATGACGTAACTTATTAGGTCAAATGAGGTTCCACGCCGAGAACTACGCCAGTAACTATCTCACCAACTATGGCGTAACCAAGTAATATTGAAGATACGGCGTAACAACTTATAAGGTTCTGTAGTAACCAAAGCAGATCTAGTGCAAATTACGAGGAATTGAAGATTACAGCGTAACTCTTATATTAGTTACGCCAGTAACCCGGATCCGCCTATAAATACCCCACGATTTCCAAAGATTTCAAATCATCCATTCCACACCACAATCAAAGAACATGGGAAGAAGCTAAAGGCGGTCTAGAGGAGCATCAGAGTGCTCTCAAGGAGAAATTACTCCCCTACGATAAGCATTAGCATTTTATCTTTTCTTTACTTCGATTCATGTATTTCGTAACTTTGAATATTGAATTGATTTGTATGGTTAATATGAGAGGCTAAGCACCTCTTGGTGTGGCCTAGTTATCATTCCTTAATTGTTTTGTTTGCGTTTACATTACTTCCAGTATAATTATTTCTAAGTGTATGCATGCATAGTTTATTGGTAGCTCCCTTGTTTCGGTAGTTTTGAATGGCGGTAGAGGCTAGTTGCTTAGGAGATATGACCAACCGACCTAAGTGAGTGGATCGAGACAGAAGGGTAAGATATGACCAACCGACGACCCTTTCTACTTGTGCGATTTGACCAACCGATCACCTACCGTTTGGATAAACTTAAGAATTAGGGAGTGAGTGTTTAAGTTGCTAACGTCCGGGCACTCACTATTATAAATCTAGCATGTAGCGGTACTTAATGACTTGGCTTAGGGGACTAGGAACAACTGGACTTATGAAGGAACACCTGAATTCTCCAGCGGTGGCATCTTTGCTGATATGTTAGGGCGAATTGACCAAATGTTGTCCTCTCGAATTTGACCCCACCTGAAGTAATTGGAAGTAAGTAGACATAGACATTACTAGCTAGGAGGAAAAACTAGGTTAGCACCACTCTCCTCTATTGATTAAACCTTTGCCTTTTTCCGCTTTTATCTGCTTTAGTAGTTAATTAATTCCTTATCGTAATCATTATTAAAATCTGTAACACCTAGACTTAGTAATAATCCAACACACATAGCTCTTGGGACGACCTCGGTTTTACCGAATACTACACTACACACGACCGGGTACACTGCCCTTTAGTGCATTAGGGTAGACCATAGGTATAACGAGACTTTATAAATATTAAACCTGGTCAGTAAAACCTGCATCAGGGACGAACAACAAGGTTCATGGTTGATGGAAAAAGGCCTCTTCCTCCTACCGACTCATCCGAGGAAACCGAAGGAGAAGCTAGAAATCCCATCCACAACTATCATCTTGACCCCATCTCATACATCGATCAATTTCCTGACATTCTAAGTCCTTCACAAGAATTTCAACAAACCAATGGAATATTCAAATGCATTGCTCACTTCCTCATGGGTAAGAAGAAGAAGTTAAGATGAGATAGAAATTTAGAGGTGATTTATATGATGCTATCTAAAACTTGTTATGTATGTTTAAAACAATGTAGTCGTTATTTGGTAGAACTAAACTAATGTCATGGCGTGATGAGAACATGGATGGTTTAACAAAAAAACTAAGTAGGAAATTTTATGATCTTTGATCTTATATCAAAAGTTGGTCGTTATCTTGTTTGCATGCCCATATGTTACTTCTACATGCTATACACACTATGTTTTACTTGTATACATATATGCTTAATGTAGAGATCATTGGTTTCGAAAGTCGATACGTGGAACTAAAATTTGCAACCATTCTGTTAAGGAATTTGTCTTAGATACTGGATCCCTTGGCTATAACTAGCTGGATCCTTCAAGGGAAGGATCTGTGGGATCCGGGTGGACATAAGTTCATTTTAGGCCTTCTTTCATCCATCCAACCTTCCAGACCTTATTGGACTAGTTGAGCATGCTACATTAGGATCACTTAAGTTTTCCTTAGGCTCAGTTGATCCCACATTCACTCATAGATGACTTATGATCACATTCAAGGTGTTTTTGATTTGTTAGGATCCAATATTTTGTTGTTTGATGATTCGGGTGGTCTAGGACAATGATTAAATAAGAAAGCCATTTTGAGAGATGAAGAGAGTTGAGAGGAGGATTCTTGAAAGAGAGTTGCTATGTAAAAATGAAAGGTTTATTCAAAGAAGCCACACCCTTCCATGGATGGAAGGGGTATTTATACTACAAATTACACGACCTCCTATCGGCTCGTGGATCGGTATCGATGGGTAAAGACCGTCCTTCCTCCACGGTATTACACTAGACTAAGCTACGCTACAAATTAACTAATAAACTACTAAATAACGTAAATAACTATATGTCTACGAGCTAACTTATGCTAGATAATAGTTGGGGTGACCGACTCTTTTACTATGGAATTTTCTAATTCTAACAATCTCCCCAAGGAGGTCACCCCATGATTTACATTTTGAATCCTAGCATTCTATTTAATCTTCGGTCTTGAGCTCGTAGACTTGAATTCTTCAATTTCAGTAAACTTTGTGCATTAGTAGCGATTCTTCACATCCGCATTGATTTGTACTTTTAGTGGAGGCCATTAAGCGATCCACATCTTTAATGATCTTGAGCTTTCATTGAGATCATCACCACAGAAATCTCTGGATCACCCTTTATTGTGTTGCCATCATGTGAAGTTGTGACTTTTGGACCGACATGCTCACACTTTTGAATCATGACATCTTTCCATCGAGTAGCGGAAGCTTTATCGGCTCATGATATTTGCGGCAACAGAGCGAGGACATAGTATAAAAATATCGAGCCGTGTTTTGTAGATATGCACCACCATGATTTCTTCAATTAAGTGTGGATCTTTGTGAGCATGCGGCTTTGGATTGACTCCTTAATTTTGATCACCGCAACCGTCCAAATGTACCGCAAACAACGAGCTAGCAATAAAACACACAAAAGTGTCTTTGATCACTTTCCGAATTGAGGTACACGCCCACGGTTCCCGTTGATCGAGACAAGTCTTGCCTGTGATCGTAGGATTCCTAATGATCTCCTTGACAGGTTTCACAAATGTTCTAGCCGTTCTCAAACCGAACGTCTCAAAGAAGACAACACGGAGTGAGTGAAACGAAGAAATTGAGATTCACCGATTGATGAAAAATGATTTGAAAGACAATCGCGTATTGCTTGAAGAAAGATTTTTGCAATACTGACGAAGGTTTTATGAGAAAGATCAATTTTCAATCAAAAATACTTTTGTATTTGAAAAGAGTACACATTCGACGTGCTAGCGAAAAGAAGAGATTCGCGCATCGAACGGTTTTTCTAAAAGTATTTTTCAATCGTAGATACTTTTGAATTTAAAATGAATACACATTCGACGTGCAAGAGAAAAGAAGGTTTGCACATCGAATGGTTTTCCAAAAGTATTCGTCAATTCCATTCTGGACCAAGGTTGATTCAAGATTGAATCTCCCCATCGCTTTCTATCCGGTTGTCACAAGCTTGATCTTTTGCAAGATTTCACATGTCACCCACCAAGAGCTTGTTTGATGTTGGCTCTAGAAGGATTTCCATCTTCATTGTGAATATTTTTACATATCACTCGGATGTTCGGCAATACCACAAGGATAATGTGGGACTCTTAATATATACTTACTTTCCACATTGTGTGAAAAGCAAGTCTTCAAGAATTTAGTGTCCTAACGAGATATTGTGGATGATCTCTTGGCTCTATACTCAATTAGTGCACATTTGGTTCCTATGCGGAGACTAGGGAGAGGTCTCCTTCAATATCAACAATCTCTAAGAGAAAGTCGATAGATAATGTCGGTTCCCGTGAGAATGAAACAAGCCCTTTTAAGAGGAACTTGAGTAGCTTGGGAAGTTTAGTGCGGTCGTCACGGGTCCATGACGTCTTGTCTTCAATACCGGCGTTACCTTGGTAACCACCAAGAGCATATGTATTGAATCCAGTTCTCGCCCTAAGGTTGAATTATTGGAGGGCTATAACTTTTCACCGCTTTTCACATTCAATTCTTTTCATTCTTCAACCCTTCATTGCTTACCGAGACTTCATAACTAGAACCTTGTTGGGTTTATTCCAAGACTAGCTACGCCTCATCCGCACTCTTCCCGTATCTCACTTTTCTCCTTTTTCAATATACCTAAGGACTCTACACTATCTAGTGGATTGTCCTCAGGTAGATCCCTCCGGCCTCGGCCGGATCGTGAACAAATACCTAACCTAACCATCCTTATAACTCCATGCATAAAGTAAAATGGTCGGTCTTTTAGTACAGTTCATTCCTTCTCGAAACCAATTGAAAAATCATTTGGACAAACAATCAAGGTACTTGTGATACGAGATCAAAACATTTTGTACCTTAATAGTTTTGATCATTTAGAAAACCTCCCCCTCAACATGTGCATTATATATTAGAAATCGTTTAGCACATGGAGGCAAGAGGACTTTGAAATATTTTCTTTGATCACTATTTTCATAGAAAAAGCCATTTGATTTTCTTGGTAAAATTCTCCCCCTCAATATGTGCATAGGATAAGAGAAATCATTTTAACACATAGAGGCAAGAGTTCTTTTGAAGCACATCCACGAATCACAAAAGCCATTTAGAAAACCATTTGAAAACTCAATCAAGGTACTTTATGTTAAAACCTACAAGCTTTTGTACCTCAATAGTTTATTTTCTTTAAAATGCTCCCCTCAATATATGCTTGAGATTCGAAGCGTTTAGCACATCTGAGAAGCGACTGCACAATTGAATCAAATGATCACCTTTATCAAATTTCATTATTAAATCACAAATTCTCCTCGATAAAAATATCAAACCCTTTGAGATTTTGGATCCCAAGTGATTTAATTAGGTTTAGAAAACATGGGAGAAAATGTGGCCTTGTTTAAATACTCATCTGGTTTTGGATAAATCCTCCTCCTCAACATGTGCATTATGTATATTAAAATCGTTTGGCACATGGAGGCAGGAGTGCCTTTAAAGGACTAAACCAATTCCATTTAAAACAGATTTGAGATTTAAATCACGATCTCTACCCGATCGAAATATCAAACCATTTGAGATTTGTGATCCCAACCGATTTAAATCATTTAGAAAAATTTGGGAAAGGCGTGGCAAGATTCAATTTTGAAAGATGATGATAAGGACCATTTTAAGACATTAAAGATTGTTAGTGTCGGGCATGATAGTTTTAAGAGATCTTTTAAGTAAAACAAAACAATTTCACAATCAAACAAGAATGAGAAAAATTTCATTTTGAAAGACCTTGATTCTAAAGAAAAATCATACCATGACATAACATTAAATCTTTAAATCACCACTTATTTTGTACAATCCGGACTTTTATGAAGCAATATTGTTTGAAAATAATTTATTTTAAATCACTCTCCCCTCAATCGATGACCAAGTAGTTGATTGAGTGACTTAGGTTTTGATAAAAATGAAGTCCGGTGATTTTCAAAATTTAGTCCAATATATTTTCAAAACAATATTTTCCATTTTCAAAACAATATTTTACAAAGTTTTAGACAAATGGTATCATCACGATTATCCCGCACAAAGATATGTTAGGTGGTTGAGAAGCTTCATTGTTCTTTGTGGGGCTTGAAGAAAAACCGTCTGGCGATGCGGTGAGACTTCATCTTCGTTGCATTTTGAATGCCAACCGAGGTCAAATTAAGCTCCGTTTCTTCAATCAATTAAGAAAACCATCCGGCGATGCGGTGAGACCTCTTACGTTGCATTTATGCCAACTCTCCATAGAAGTCCAATTAAGCTCCGTTTCTTCATTTGTCAACTCAAGATCTAGTTACCCTTTCCTTTCGGCATCCAAACATCATATTATGTGGGATCCGGATCGGGAACATTCTTGTAACCAATATACCGCATACGTTAGTGAACACACATCTGATATATGGTGGTCGACATCACCCATAACAAAGAATCGACTAATTAAAGTCAATTCAACATAACAATCGATCATATAAGGCATGGGGTTTATGTGTTAATCAAACTCTAATCATCTAAACCTAACAATCATATCCTAAATTCCTAGTCCTTCGACACGGTGCAAATATCATTTTAATTAAGCACGAGGATAATTAAGAAAGCTCGTTAGATGATATAGATTTGAACACATTCTCCCCTCAATCAATGAATCATTTTATGAAAAAAAATTTAAAAGCGCGAAGTCATTGATTGAGTTTGCAAATTAATCTGAAAACTCGATCTTGATTGATTTTCAAGCAACTCATTTACCACCATTTTGAACACAACAAATATTTTTCGAAGAATTATAGACGGAAAAACATTTGTGTAGGAACAATGATCCTTCGACATACTTTCCTCATATTGTTTTAGGATAAGTGCGAAATATTTGAAAATTTGTTTAGCGTAGCACTTTCCTTTCTTGAAAACGGGTTGCTATCGAAATAATAGCAAGCCATAGTTTTAAGCACGGGTTATAGTCTCAAATAACGCAAGCCATTTTTTAAGCACGTGTTCTGATCAAATAATCGAAGCCATCATTTGAAGCTTGGTTACGATCTAAATAATCTGTAAGCCATATTTAGAGACATGTTTGAAAAGAATATTTACACCTCCTGTCGAACTTCATCTAAAGTCCCGTGCCATTATTGAATGACATTTCTAAGACCGTATATGTTATCGATACCAGAAGACATGTCTTAGAAAAACAATATTTTTGGTCTTTTTCAAATTTTCTGATTTTTATGGCTTTTTGTTGGTTTTATAATTTTCTATTTTGATTTTGTTGGTTTTATATTTTTGTAATTTATTTTCTGATAAATATATACAAAGATAGAGTAGATGATATAGTTTAAGAGAATGATGATACGAGTACCGAGATAAGGATATCGAGCAGCACGTCGTAGAAGATAGAAGTCATCATCCCTAAAACTTTCACCACCAAAGCTTCCGAGGCTCTTGTATTGAAGAAAGAAATTGAACCATCGAAAGTGAGACTTTGGCGCCTTCCCCAAACCAAAAATCCTTATGTTGAGCGATTCGAAGCTCTTCAAGCTTGCTTTAGCAGTGCACAAAGAAGCACACCATTATCATAAACCCACCGCTCCTTTTAAGAATAATCACCGTGATTCTTCGCTCGAGGTTATATCATCCAATAGAAGAACAACAACGTATCATCCCACATAAATAACTCTTCTCAAATTTCATTCCATCGAATTCGATGCAATCCATTCCAAAAGGTGTCAAGAGAACACTTCCCGTGTAGTTGAAATGATGCGATCCGTCTCTTAGTATAATGCTCAAGAACTCTCCCGAATACACGTCATGAGGGAATGAAGAACACCTTCCCATGTTTACATTTTCTTCCACGATAAGCGTGTATGAAGCTCAAGAACCAAGTATACCAATATCCAAGAACTCTCCGAATACACATCATGCCCTAAGGAAAACATCTCCCAATGTTTGTGGTAAACAATGGCTTTCTTCCACGATGATCGTGTATGAAGCTCAAGGACCAAGTACACACATTCCCCAAAGATAGAACAATCGATAACATTGAAGAAGTAGGCGAATCACGATTATCTCTGCGGATGACAATCTCTGCGGTTTCAACTCCGAATAAGTGATTATATATCTGAATCACTGATTAAGCACTCAAGTGAAACATATGAGCGTCCCCAATGTACACAATCCTCTCTCCCCTGATGATTCCGATAACATCGAAATCATCACACACTTGTGTACCTCTTTTTATCATCAGAAACTAACTCTTACATCTCTTCCCGCACGTCGTTGGAATAATAACACTAAACGCCTTGATGAGTAAAACCTTGAGTTTCTCTGCGGTCATGACATTTGTTTTCCCGGGATAACTTCAATCACTTAGAAGTATTAAGTCCATCAAGTTTACTCGCCATGAGTCAAACCTTGAGTTTCTCTGCGGTAATAACATTTGTCTTCCCGGGATATCTTCAATTACTTAGAAGTATTAAGTTCATCAAGTTTACTCGATACGTGTCTCCTTCCCCCTTGCTGGTTTTGACACTTCAGAATCAACATCATCTTATCAGCCCAAATACTTGAAATTTGATGAGAAGAACACTTGAACTCTTGTGGGAATCAACTTGCTGAAGAATATGAGCAAGTCTAATTGGGGATTAAATTCGACATTTCACTCTCCCCCAATTAGTGCTCTCCCCTAAACCGACAATCTGTTTGATAACAGCCCGAGATAAGAAGAAGTCTTTAGATCTTTAAATGCAACTCGTCTTTAGTCTTCTAACATAGAGCAGAAAATGTAGAACCGACTAAAGACTCGACCTTGTTCAAGATTGTCCAGTTGGGGATCAAAAGGTTAACATCTTCATCACACCAAAAAGCATCTCAATTAACTTACATCTTGCAAATCCCCTTAACTAAAATCCCTCCCAATCAAACAAGAACAGAAAGATGTTCATCAAGGAAATCAACAATCAGCCCGCAACTAACACACTACATGGTAATGCCAAACTACCAATCACATCAAACAAGAACAGAGAGATTGTTCGAAATCATCATGTTGATGTATACGTGAAGCATCAACCGGAAGCACTTTGTCGATAATCATATCAGCCGGTGTGAAGATGTCAACCAATGGCTCATAGAAGAAAACTCCATGTAAAGATGACCCGATAAGAAGAAGCTCGGTTCTTACACGAGTTTGGAGCCGTATGACCATATATTCTCATAAGTCAATCAACCATGCAGAATTATCACCACTTCTTCTCCCCCTCAAGAATTGCATACGAAGATGCCATTCTTGATTAAACAAGTGAACATCATCCAAATGTAGTCTATTTACACTTCTCCCCAAAAATTAGCACAGGATGTCGCCATCGTCATTATAGTTGAGAAAGTGGAATAAGAAAACAATCAACAATGACCCGGTTCACTTGATGACCAAAGCACATGGAAAAAGTATGAAGCATGTTGATGAGAATGGTCATAATAAGAAGATTTCTCTTCTTAGAAGATAATGCTTGATCAAGCGCATTTCTTTTCTTTAAGGAACGAGGCATGAACTGAAGTGTTCATACGTCATAAGAAGATTTCTCTTCTTTTTAAAGATAAAGCGCCAAACGTACACTTTCTTTTCTTTAGAGTACGAGGCATGAACCGATGTGTTCATACGTCATAAATCTCTCTTTTCATCTACTCTTGGCAAACTTGTAATCAACCCCATTATCATTCAAGAGGCTATATGTCGTGACGGTGATGGAGAAAACCCAATATGATGAATTTGACCACAAGTAAACTAACCCGAACTCGTGACTTATACTTGCACATATGTAACAAAGAGCGGTGCCGATTTCCATTAGCATCTCTAAGTACTCTCTATGTACTCTATACTCTTCAACCAACCAACCATCAAGTATAAGACGTACATTACCTCTTAAAAATCCACAATTGAATGTGACACTGAGCACTACAACGTAACCCCTTAAAGTGATAGTTATTTTGTAGTGGTATGAGCCCAATTCCCCCAAGTGGTAAAAGAAAAGGTAAAAGACACCCTTTTATTCCTTATTTGAAGTAGAAACCGTAGCACCAGCATCAAATAAGATCTCGATATACACTTTCCATTTCTCCAGAATGGTTCCATTAGTACGGGATTTTACAACTCTATGGTTTAAACCGAGAAATAGTTTCTTTCGCGGGATTTTACAAAACCAAGAGTAAACCGTAAGATAGATCCGGAAATGCACCTTGCAATTACCAGGATGTTTCCATTGTCACGGGATTTTACAAGTCAAAGATTTAAACCGAGAAATAGATTCTTTCACGGGATTTTACAAAATCAAGACAAGACCGTAAACAATGTCAGCTTGAATGAGTTATGACAACCTTGGTTTTAGTGAATATCTGTTTTAGGGGAACATGCATCGGTTCATCAGCGGTTCATTACCCAACATTAACAACATCATCAACCATCCAGTAAACACTTTGGTAAACACATCATTCACACATTCTGTCGGCGATTGCAGTGACAACATGGTAAAGTAAGCCCGATATGCCAGACTTGATCATGAAGTGAAATTCCCCAGATTTGTTACTTAAACTTGTACTAATCCTCGTGAAAAAGAAACGGTGTACCTAATGTACAAAACCTCTTGACATATCCTCAACTGCGTGAGACACCAAAGTGATAACTATGTTGTGGGTTAAGCGAGAAAGGAATCACAACCGTAACTAGATAGCCAAGTCTTTATCACCCTCGATAAACGCCCAAACAAGTCATCTTCGCAGAAGGGTAGAAAGAAAGAAGACGAAATAAGTAAACGAGCCCGGAAAACCTCACTTCAATTTCAAATAAGAAATATCGTAGAAACAACCCCGTAGTCACCCTAGTTCAAATAGAAATTCAAGCCGAGACAAAATATTCTATGTGAAAATGCATAAACAAATCATATCATCAACCCAAATCTCATCATCATCAAATCTCATGTGAACGATCCAATTATGAGAAGCCCATCAGTCTATCATCCAATATCCAAGTCATCACATATAAACTCAAGCTTGATCTAAATAACTATTCAACCCGATCCGGTCAATGTAAATTCTTGCAATGATCGTTTCATACATTGACATAAAACAAATCGCAAGAATTTGATCCGACCCCATGTCCAAACAACCATACGAGATACACAATTTTGGTCCAATGGAACAATGTATATCTTGGCCCTTTTGAAAATAAATCATTAAAATTTCTCAACAATTTGGGCCCGTATTTGATTATACTCATGGTCATTCCACGCATTCACGAGAAATAAGAATTATTATGTAGCCATATTACTCAATGTACCAAATATCAACTCGTGGCCTAATCCATATATCACATGAAATTAAACACGTTCACCATTTGCTTTAGTTCAACTTGAGCTCACAAAAACATAAACTGATCCATCCCCATAATAATACACGGTCCACGTAATTAGTATAAACCCCAACACCAACTCAATATATTCGGCCCATGAGGCATAAAATCTGTTCGGCCCAAGACATAAGTGAGGTACAAAACATATGTGCCCATACAATACCCGGTCCACCTTTAAAGCACACAACCCTAATTGTTAGGGTATTTAACACTCCATAAAGTCACACTCTACCCTAATTTCATTCACATGTGCAGTCAAACCAAAACTTCTCCAAACCCTAATCTCCAAAACAGTTTGCCTCTTTTCATCTCACTACTACATCTTTCTCCCCAAACGAATTAAATCCCGATTACAGCTTCTCGCATGCCTCACACATTCATCAACCAATCAAACCCAAAACACTTCAAGGCACATATGTTTCTACCTCAGAAAATTGATCAACGAGACTTCACCACAGGGATGGTATGAGAGTCTTTGATTCGAAGGACATAGGGTAGCCACAGGGATGGCCATAATCATTTTGTAACTGCCACAGGGATGGCTAAGGTTATGAAATTGGTTTTACTACATAAAGGATCAACGAAACAAAAAAAAAGGTAAACCCTCCTCTTTATTCAAGAAATCCGAACTGGTCATAAGATTTTGAGTAAAAAGAACTTTTGTTATTCAAATAGTATTCATAATCTTGTCTTTTAACTCTACAACGAATTTAAAGAGATGAGCAAATGCACACGTTGCTTGTTCTCTCATAATCATATTCGGATATTCAAAGGAATTTATTCCTTAAATTGATCAATGAGGCATACGTACTTTTGTGAATAGATCGTATATGGTCTATGTGTTTGAGAACCGTTCACAAAAGATACAAGGCTGAGATCGAAGCATGTTTTTTCTTTTTGATTCAATGAGGGTGTGATATTGATTCTTTGATGATATTGGGACGAACATAGTTGAAGTTTAATACCTTATAACCCTTTTGACCCATATCTGAGATCTTGTTTTACACTTTTTGTTATTATCTATTAATCCGAACAAGGCTTGTGAGATCAATGATGTGCAAACTATTCGTGTGATTAGACCGTCGAGGTCTTGGTGTATTATATACCCACAAATTTGACTGAGATCTTGATTTATTTGAGTCGAGTTTTAGATGTAGAAGTGTCATAGTCTTGATCAGTTTTCTTGGATCTTTGATGTGGTGTACTCGTGATAATGGACCTCAAATCTTGTTATGTATTGAATATCACACGAGTATAAAACTGAGATCATAGAGACTTAGTTGTGTCTTAAACTAGATGTAGATGAGTCGTAGGCATGGATTTATGTTTGATGTTGTTGAGTAATGAAATATGTTGGTGATAGATAGGGAAACTGATGATGGTAATAACCTGAGGTTGTGATGATGTTATTGGTTTGTGGTCTTGTTGGTTTTGGTAGATTGTATGATTGTTGAGGTCTTAGTGGTTGAGGTCTACATACATTCTTCTTCTTCATTTCTGTCCTGTCAAGTCATGAGTCAACTCGCATCATTTCCAACTCGCATTTCTCCCAACTCGCTTGACCCAACTTGCACCAGCAGCATGACAACTCGCTTTTGACATTAAATCAATAGCAACTCGCTCAATAGCAAAGTGCAATAAAACCAAATGCGAGTTAAGTAACTCGCATGAAACTGAACCAGTACCCAACTCGCTTTAGAAAAACAGCTGCAACTTGCATCAGTATATTCAATGTATCTGGACAGAATATGCAACTCGCTTTTGACCACATTGACAACTCGCTTAGAGAAACATGTATTCCAACATAATCAGATTTGCTAAACCCATTTAAAAGACAAGTAACCGCCGATCATGAGATTAGCAACAATTAAAACCAGGTTTAGTTACATAATTAAAACCGGTTAGAAAACATTATAACAAATCGATTTAAACCAAGAATATAACATGTAAAATGTTTAAGAAACATTTTAGACCATCTCAAACGTAAGCCCAATATCAACGAGAATAGTTTATACACGGATTCAAAACTCAATGAAGCAGATTTTGAAAAACATGATTCTACACGTATTAAACAAACCCACAACAAAGCAACATCCAACCTTACTCAAAACAACACAAACCGCATCAAGAAACCACGTAAATCATCAAAACAACACAACCTTGGCTCTGGTACCAAATGTTAGGATCCAATATTTTGTTGTTTGATGATTCGGGTGGTCTAGGACAATGATTAAATAAGAAAGCCATTTTGAGAGATGAAGAGAGTTGATGATTCAAGTGATCTACAAACATCTTCAGTCATTCATTAGAAGGGAATTCACATCAGATTATGATCAAGAAGCGACTGAAATGTCTTTCAAGAGACATACTGGAATGGAAATTAGCGTGTTCACAGAGACACTTATCCATCTCATGGATAATGTGGAGAAGTATATTGAGGAAGTTACTCGTAAAGATGAAAAAGTGAATGAGAGTCCGTGCGGTTGAAAGATATTTGTGATGAGTCGGGTAATGTATCGCTTGATAAGTCGGTGTTCTTTGAATGCGTAATATCGAAACAACCAAGAATGACGTAACCACCGCTCAAGAACTCCCCGTCACACAAGAAGTGGATGTTGTGATCGAAAGGCGAATGAATCTCGGGTACAATCAATAAATTGTAGTGTTGAGACCGGTATGGCATCGGATGATGGATCAGTTGACACTGAATACAGAGGCCCAGAGACAAATAAGCTTGAAACAGCCAGTAGTTTAGTGACTCTTGTTACACATGATGTGGATGCAAATATCAGGCCGACAAATGAACTGGTTTCATGTGATGAGGTACCCTTAACTGATCAACATAGTGCATCTGCCTATGTACCTAAACAAACTGATCTTAATATTAAACATGATTATGATAAATGTTCCTTGGTTGAGGCTGAGACTAATAAATTCAAAATAAATGATATGGTTGATAAAAAGGCTTTTGATGAACTTTCAAACAAATTCTCAAAACTTGAAAAACATTGCATTTCTCTTGAAATTGCAATACAAACAAAGGAGGAAAGTTTTCAAACTAAGAAACCATTAGAAAATCCGGAATTTTCTAAATTTCATGAATTTTTTGAAATAAACAATTTAAAAGCTCAGCTTCAAGCCAAAAACTCGACTATCAACAACTTGAAGAAACATATTTCTGATATGCATGTGAAAAGTAATTTGGTTACAAGTAATTCTGATTTTAATGCTATTGATGATATTCAAATGAGAAATGATGAATTAGGAGTGTGTGTGGCCAAATTACTAAAGGAAAATGAGTCTTTGAGAAAGCATCACATAGAACTAGGTGACTCTGTCAAAGAAACTAGAGCTAAGTCAATGGAACAAACAAACTCTTTGATAGCAAAAATTGATGATCTCAAAGCTCAATTTCAAGAAAAGAGTTTCGCTATTGTTGCTTTAAAAAACGAGCTCAAAAAAACAACAGGGAATAGTGTGAACACTAAGTTTTCAAAACCATTAATCTTGGGAAACCAATTATTAGACAACCAAATGCGTTTAGATCCGAACGACCAAAATTTTCAAAACGCGGTTTGCCTCCCAAGTCGATCTTGAAACAAGTTTTGACAAAACCGGTCACTTCACCTCACTTGCCTAGGAAAATTGATATGAATGATTTGTATAAGAACTCTTATCTAGAAATGGCTAGAAAGAAGGCACATAATCGCAAAGATGGAATTTTAGGTGCAAGACCTAGGGTGATGAATTCTTTGAGATTTCAAGGCATTGCTAGTAGTTCTAAACCATTACCTAGGAACACTAATCTAAAGACTAGGGATTGGATTACATCTAAGAGTAGTTACATTTCGATTAAAGCTATTCCCATAGCAGATCACTATAAGAAATCTAGATCTATTTCTGAATCCAAACAAGTTGTTTGCTCAAAGTGTCTGAAATGTATCTTTAATGCTAATCATGATAAATGTTTCACAAAATCCCTGAAGAAAGTAAATTCTCATGCAATGATACAACATGTTAAGTCTAGGATTTGCACTAAGTCATGCACAGTGCGTATGAAGCAAATGAAACCAAAAGCCTCGCCTAGATGGTTACCTACTGCTAAATCTTTGGAAACTAGGAATAAGGATAAGTCTTCCACTATGCATAAGAAGCCTAACAATCCTAGACCTTGCCATAAGTGGATACCATCCGGTAGAATTTTAAGGATGTTTGGACTTAGGTGGATACCCACAGAAAGATGTTTACCAATGGCAATCTCAAAGTTGACCGTGAAACCCCAAAAGGTTTGGATACCATGTCACTAACCAAAATATATGCAATCAAGTTTGTAATATTAGTGCGGTAGTCCTTACTCGATTGCGTATACTTGATCCTTCAATACATGGATCGGCTTAAAGTATGGATAACAAAAGGATTGATATCTCATAACTCACGGGTTCAAGTTACTCAACATTGATATTTAATCGGCAATGATGTCTGTTCACTTCAGTTCAGGCCTCGTACTTCATCATTATGGCGTCTTTAGATCACACTTCAGGCCCCGTTCCTCAAAGAAAAGAAAAGTGTACGCCTCAGTGCGCTTTATCTTCAGAAGAAGAGAAATCTTCATTTTTATGACCATTCTCATCGACATTCTTCATCAACAAGCTTCATGTTTTTCCATGCTCATTCAATCCTCGTGGATCTACGTTCATTGGTGTATATTGATAAGGTTTTAAAATGTACCTTTTGAGGGGTCGTTTAAGCCCTTATTTGATCACTTTGTATCCGTTATTACTTAATATCGTTCCTTTTCACTTTTTAGGTCTCTTGAAGGCAAATTGTGGAATGGTACTTATTTGGACGAAAAGGCGCGGATATACGAAGAAAATGGCCACACCAAGAATCAAGACACTCAAGTCATTTGAAATACAAGGTGACGGGCCAACTGCGCGACGCTCGTCGGAGCATTTTGTGACTGACGAAGCCAAATATCTTATTTTCAAGTGACGGTGTCGCTTTAAAAGAGTAGGCCGTCGAACTCGCACGGCCTAGATTTGATCCGACGACATCGAAGTCAAGAGACGACATCACAAGCACAAGGTGACGCCACACAAGACTAACGTGGCCAAGACGAAACCCTAATGACGGTGACCCGACGGGTCACAAATCATAAGGTGACGCCGTCGCATATGTAATCTTATATATAGAATCCGAATTTTTCAATATTAGAGAGTAGTCTTTTGGAGTAAAAACCTAAACCGAACCAAGGTCTGTCTTGTACAAGATTTTAGGGTTCCAAACCCTATCTTACATCAAGATAAGTATTTTACTTCATTAATTCAATTATGTCTTCAATTATTTGTGTGTATGCTTGCATGTTCTCCATGTCCGCTAATTTATTTGTGTGTTTGCTAGGAATATGAAACTTAATTATTAAATATTGATTGGTTGTCTCTTATCTTAATTGATTAATGATCTAGTAATGCGATAGGTCATTCGTTGTGTAATTAATGCTTGATTAATCCTTGTGAACCTTAGGCTATAGCACTTAGAGCGGTTGTAGGCTAAACCATCCAAAGAGGGCCTTAGAGTTAGAGTTTATAATCCGTAGAGGGTTTTGTAGATGAGACCCTTTGGTAAGTTCAAAGAGTTAGGGATAAACGCATACCCTACGACTTTAGACACACAACGCGATTAAGAATAAGGACGTGACAATTCAACCATCAATAGGAGATAATTAAGGAGTAATAAAACCTAAGTGAACACATATTTAAACTATCATACGAGCACACAATAATTATACATAGACTACATACACCTTAGATTAGATAATTAGATAAGTAGAGTAATCGGTAGAAATACCAACCCCAAATCCAAACCTCGAGATTCAGACCTTTCCATTTTCTAAAAAACATAAAAGATAAAAATAATCTTCCTCAACCCCAACCTTAGCGTAGTAACTTCTCACTAGCATTCCTATTCCCTAGAGAACGATATCAATACCCGTGGCTTACCCTAATACTACACTACAACGATTAGGTTCACTGCCTAGGCTGTTATAAAACTTGCTCAAAGAAAAGGAAGTTCATTTGACCCCGAACGACGCGTGTAGCCTTATCAAGTTTTTTGGCACCGCTGCCGAGGAATAGAATAGCTAGTTAGTAGTCCACCTCATTTAGGTTTCTTTGCTTGATTCCTATCAAGTAAATTTTTCTCAATTTTTAGCTTTCTCGTAGTCTATCCCCCTTCTTCGTGACCTTTGTTCGTAACCCCATCACTTTTCATCATGGAAGGTGATAACCAACCACCATTCATCAACCTACCACCAAATGACCCGCCAAGAGCCCGTACTCTTGGTGAATACTCGAGACCAAGCCACCTAGGCTATAGGAACACCATTGAGCTTCCCGATCAAGCCCAAAATACTACCCTGCGATCCGACACCATCCGGTTGGTGCAAAATGGATGTGCATTCCATGGACTTCGCTCAAGATCCTAATCAAGATCCGAGGGATTTCCTCAAAATTGTCGATTCCATTGACCTTGATGCTACTACTCGGAGAGTACGCTGCCGTCTCTTCCAATTCTCTACGGACCAAGCTAGTAATTGGCTTGAGCGACTTCCACGGCTCCATCTCAAGTTGGGATGATCTCACCTCTCGCTTCCTTGCTCAATTTTTCCCACCGGGAGAACCACTAAACTTAGGAATGACATCTTGATGTTCCAACAACGTCAAGGTGAATCTCTCTACGAAGCATGGACTCGATTTAAGGACTTAATTCATAAAGTCCCTAATCACGACATTGATCTTTGGCTTCAAGTCCAAATCTTTTATGATCATGTCAACTTCCCCACAAAGCGATCCATTGACCAAGTGGCCGGTGGAAAACTTAGTGATCTCACCGCGGAAGAATCATGGGGTATAATAGAGGACCTTGCTCTTTATGACAACAAAAGTTGGAATGACCCCCGTGAGTTGCCCAAAACCGTTAAGGCAATCTCCTTGCCTCCCATTGACTCGCAATCTTCCGACCGTAGGATGATCGAACTTGAAGATCAAGTTAAATTCCTAATGAGTTCCTACGAAAATCCTAAGTCTTCACATCAAGTGAATAAAATCACTCTTCCTTGTGAGTTATGTAGTGGTCCCCATGACATTCGTGATTGCACAAGACTCCCCGAACAAGCTTTTGCGGACTACACCTCCGTGCGTACCAACGGAGCGGGAGAAAAGTGGTACACTTTCAAGCCCGAACAAAACAACTTAGGAAACTCTTACAACCCCTCATGGAGAAATCACCCTAACCTTAAGTGGAACCAAAACTCAAGCACGCCCCAAAGCTCATCTAGTCCACCTAATAGGTTCAATTCTCTTAACACCGGGAACCCCACTAATCTTGAGGCAATTGTATCTAGATTCATGTCATCTCAAGAAACTCGATTGACTAAGCTTGAAGCCGATTTTAAGCGAAGACAAGGCGAGATGACAAACAAGCTTGATGCCCTCTTAAAAGCCTTTAATGAATGGGAAATTGGAGCACTCCCAAGTGATACTATAAGGAACCCAAAAGTTAATTCGATTTCGTCGACTTCATGTTCTTGTTCACCATGGGAGAGTGCACATCCATGCCCCTCACACCCAATGGTTCACTCGGTAAATGCTATCAACAAGGGTTCCAAGAAATCCAAAATGAGGTACCAAGGCCCTGCACCATTGGTAGAACCTACTCTTGAGAAACCCGTAAACCAAGAACCCAAACTTAATCTAGAGGAGGAGTACAAGGAACTCCATCAAGAAAAACCAGTTCTTGAAGTCTTAGCTCATGCACCTTATTATAATGCTTTAAAAGAAAAATATGAGTTAGAACTTAAACTTGGAAAACATGGGTCCGCTTTTGTGCGAAATAATCTACCTAAGAAGTTAGACGATCCCGGCTATTTACTCTTCCGTAGGCTTGGAACTTCCAAACCTCTCGATGCTCTAGCCGACTTAGGATCATGCATCAATCTTGTTCCGTTGTCTCTCCATAGAAGCCTTAACTTAGGTAAGATAGAACCAACGGAAACCATCTTAGGTTTAGCGGACGGTAGTGTTGCATATCCGGTAGGGATAATAAAGGACATGGTAGTACACGTAGGAGAGTTGTCTCTTTTGGCCGACTTTCATGTGCTAGACATGAATAAGGACCCGACATGCCCATTACTAGTAGAAAGATGATTCTTAGCTACCGCTAGTGCTATCATTGATTGTAAGATGTCCAAGATAGTGGTAGGAGAGGGGAGTGCTAGGTCAATCTACGATGTCAAAAAGCATACGTACTAGAAAGAAGAGGAAATCCCACATGAGATTAGGTTGGATAGAACGCCTTCTAAATATGGACCTTGGATAGATAAAAACCTCATAGGTCCCCAACGACCTTTCTACTTAGATGAAGCCTCTACTAGTAAAGCAACTTTCCAAGAAAAAGAAATGGCTAGGGACATGGAAGTTAACCCGTTCGAGGACGCCTTAGTATTTAGGAAGATGACCGAATTCCTAGGAAGTTTACCCATCAACCTTGTCATGAATAAGTGGAAAATTGAAAAGCCTAAACATAAGTGGGATTGGAATAGACCACCTAGTGATGGTAATGGAGAGTGGCACATTAGGATAACAATCTATGATCCCGATGGAGAGAAGTTTGAAAAGGCATATCGAACCGAACGTACTACTAGGAACCTAAATGATAAGTTTGATCCTTATGACATTGTTAAGGATAAGCTTACTTATATCGGTACGTAAGGGCAAGACTACGAGTCTAGCTACAAGACTCTTAAATAAAGAAAAGCGCCGGGAGGCAACCCATGCTTAATTGTTTGCTTGTTTGTGTCATATATCTTTTATTGATTACTTATTCTCATGTTTAAATTTGTAAAAATGCTTTATTTTGTTTTTAACCTCGCCTTAATTGCATATAAAGGTATTTTACATAAAGGATAAGTGTAGGAGGATTACACGTTTTCAAAAGAAACATAAACATGAGAATAGCAATTCATTAAAATATATATATGTGTGTTTGTTCGAGTCAAATGCTTGTATTGAGTCATAATGGATGTTTTGAGAAATTTTTCCGATTCTAAAGATGTAAATTTTCCGAAAATCGCAGACCGCTTTTTGTCGAGATAACTCGACGGCGTCAGATCGCAACTGACGGCCAGAAGGAGTAAAACAACAAATTACTTTTTCTCGCTTTCGAGCTACTTATAAATTTTGAAATTTTCTGTGTCTTAATTTTCCGTAATTGCAGAAACATCCATTCCACAAGCATTATATCCTAGTTTAGTAGAGTCTTATATATATTATTACCACGATTTTACGCTAAGGTTTCGTTTGTTTTCTTCAAGTGTGCGGGTTTTATTTATCAAGAAGAAGAAACAAAAGATTGGAAGGAGCTTTTCACGCATACATTTTTTTGGAAAGGATTTAACCACTACTTCACACACGGATCCCGCCGAGCTAATCGTGGAGTACTAGTTTCTTTCGCTTTTAATTACCTTCCATTATCATAACTTTGATATTTCGGGAACATTGGGGACAATGTTCGCTTTAAGTGTAGGAGGGAAAATAAAGCGGAACTTAGAAACTATGCTTATCCTTGATTATTTTCTTTGTCAATTGTATTTGTGTAATAAACCATGAGAAAATGTCGGTTAGGGTAATTTTGGCACCAAATTTAAAATTTTTCATGACATATAGGAGTGGGCCATTAGTCTTAACAAAAACGTCTCACGGATAGGAAGTTGCATGACTAGCACAAAAAACCCTTTACCACCTAAATTCCACCCAAAATGTGAGGATCGCCTTTAGATTTGTAGGAATTAAAGCATTCATCTTTAATGCTTAGAGTGTGAACCGGTAGTATAATAGATTCTAGAACTTGTTTTGTGATGCATCCCGAGATCGCTAGTAAGACTACACTTGTGTAGTTAGGAATAATTAAATGATAAGAGGCATTAGGATAACCCTTGTTTGATACCGTAATATAATTACTTCTTCCACATCGGTTGAGTAATTCCCCACACCTTTGCGTTGTACTCATCTTTAGTACACGATACCCTATTTAACCCCTCGAGCCTATCCTTTTCGCGGTTCTCGTGATGTTTCGGTTTTTCCGGAATATCAATGAAGAGCATTGTTTACACCCCACCCCAAATATACACCCAAATCGCCTTAGCCTACCTTGTATGCACTCACTTTTAGTGCATTATTGTTATCACCCTAAACCCTTAGTTCAATTATCTAGTTGCTTGCATGAGTTGCTTAGTCGAGTCATATCTTTGTACACGCTTTGGGACGATTGGGACTCATGGGAAAAAGTTAAAGTTTATGAATGACCGGAAGGGAACGTTAAATTCCCTTATTTGCGTAATAACGCACCCCAAGTGTTTTGATCTTTCAATTCGGGTCAAATTAGTGTTAGAGTAATAAAACTCAAGTGTAGGGATGTGCCTATAAATCCCTATCATTTGATGTTACTTGTAGAGGATGGTAGAGTAAAAGTGTATGAAAAAAAAAAAAAAAAAATAGAAAAAGAGAAAAAAAAAAATAGAGTGTTCATTAAAAAAAAAAAAAAAAAAAAAAAAAAAAAAAAAGCTACCATCCTACATCTATCCTTTAAATTTATGTTTGTTTGTTTCAGTTATCTAGAGTTTAGAGTGTCGAGTCTTGGCTTAGCAACGCCATTCTTCGTATGCATGTAACATAAGAGATTTTGACTTGCCACCACTAAATAACCTATCCCACCAAACCCTTTGTTTCCTACCGTAAGCCTAACATTACAACCCTTTAAAGACCTCTTTGATAGTCTTTCCTAGGTGCTTACGCCAAAGCGATGGAGGTTTGATCTATTCTCAAGCCTATGGTAATCTATGTACTAGGACCGGTTAATGAGTGTTTATCTTCCATTTCCAACTTGTTATATTTCATATACACCGAGAGAGATGTGAGTATCCAAACACCCCATGTGAGGTGCTAGTATGTAATTTTCGTGCTTGTTATGACTTTTGGGACTTATATGTGTTGTGGACTGTTTTAAACCAATGCTTCATGACCCCTAACTTATAAATTAATTGGCTAAAAGCACATTTGCTTGAGGACAAGCAAATACCAAGTGTAGGGATATTTGATAAGGTTTTAAAATGTACCTTTTGAGGGTCATTTAAGCCTTATTTGATCACTTTTGTATCCATTATTACTTAATATCGTTCCTTTTCACTTTTAGGTCTCTTGAAGGCAAATTGTTGGAATGGTACTTATTTGGATGAAAAGGCGCGATATACGAAAAAATGGCCAAAGTCAAGAATCGAGACACTCAAGTCTTTGAAATACAAGGGCGGCTTCAATATTAATCATGACGCCGTCAACGAGCATTTTGTGATGGCACTAAGCCAAATTTCTTATTTTCAAGTGACGGTGTCGTTTTAAAAGAGTAGGCAGTCAACTCGCACGGCCTAGATTTGATCCACGGCATCGTCAAGAGACGACGTCACACAGCACAAGGTGACGCCGTCACAAGACTAACGTGGCCAAGACGAAACCCTAATGACGGCGACCGACGGCGCCACAAATCAAAGAGCGACGTTTATCTCACGCAAGCAAGCCACTTGTGAATGGCTAGTCAGAAGAAACTTAAAACAGCTTCGCACACAAATGCAATGAAGTCCGTGAGAGTATAATGTTTCCTGTGTCGTTATGTCCCAACGAGCCGCTCACGCATGCGAGAATAGTCAAACGCTTAGTGATCGAGAAGATTTGAATGGATACAGAGATTTGATTTATGATTATAACTACGTAAATAGCCAACAAATTACAACGGCTTAAATGCAAATTAAAGGAAATCTAAAAGATAAAATCTATTAAATAAACGCTATCACTATTTTTAAACTAATGTTTTTGTTCTTTTGTTTTAATAAAACTTAATTAAAACTACGCGACGCATAAACAAAAACGTGAAACTTACACAATATTAACCCTAAAAATATGAAAATGATATTTTATAAACCTAATGATAAAAGAAAATTTTAGAAAAAGAAAATTAATTTTACAACTAATTATCTAATTATTATTAATTAAAAACTATTTTTAACTATTAAATAATTACCTAAAATACAAGAAATTAGGAAATAAAGCTAGAAAATAAAATTATGAAATGAAAAGTCTAAAATATCAAACTAGAATTTTCAAAACTATTTTTGTATTTTTCTGATTATTTTTCTATTTTTATGAATTTTAAACTATTAAAACTAATTAAATTACTAAAATTACCAAATAAACTATGAAAATATGGAAAATTACTTTTTTACTTTTTATATTTATCTAAACTTAAGAAAATTGAAAATTATTTTTTGAAGCTTTTCTTAATTTTTATATTAAAAGCTAATTAAAATGATTAAAACTAATTTAAATTAAGAAAATAGCTAAACAACTTAGAAAAATCTGAAAATTTCAGGAAAAGTCTAAAATAATATTAGGAATCTAGGAAAATAGAAAACAGGGGCTTGTGTGTGAAATATGAAATCGATATCCAAGTGCTTATGTAATAAGCACTTCCAATAAGCCAAAAGGTAACAAAAGTGCACCAAACTGATTACGTAAGCTTAAATATGCTAAAAGTACCAAAATAAACTAAAACAACTAGCTATAACCACTGAATTACAATTTGCAATGATTTGATGTTTTGAGCAAAAAGCCAAAAGATTTTTAGTACCAAGTTTGAGCTCAAAAACAAGCTTATAAATAAGCTAAAACTCAAAACTAAGAATTGGGACTTGTTAAGTAGACCTGGTTGAGAGTACTTGAACCAAAAATCAGACCTATGGCAAGCTCTATGAGCCTCTGTGCACCTTGCACAAAACCGAGAAAAAGCTCAAGATTCATCGAGTTTGGAGCAGGCATTTTAGCCTAAAGTAGAGCTTATTTGAAGCTTATAAAAAATTGTAAAATTCTACAAAAATGCCAATAAGAAAGAAGACCAGATGAAGTTTTGAAACCACAAGATTCACCTGATGAGACCCAAGGGTGAGCTCAAGAAAATTCCTTGCAATGAGCTCAAAACTAGCTTTCAAGTTTTTGACTTTTGAAGAAAATTGAGGATGTTGACTTAAGTGAACTTTGAATCCAATTTTGTGACCGAGATTGATGTTATATGAAGTAATAAGCCTAATGCAAGCAATGTTATGACTTCTAAACACAAAATAAGGATTTACTAATCCTAAATTCCAACAGCTTATCAATAAGAGATGATTTAAGATCAATTTTGACTTTTGTGGTCTTGCAGACCAAATTAAGACTCAAATGAGCTCAAATATACTTAACAAACATGAACCAACAAAAACAACCATCGAATAAGCCAATAATGACAGATAACCAATTCAATCCAAACACCCCTTTAGTTACACGATATGAGCTCAAAACAGATTTTAACAATGAAACAACTTGATTTTATGATCAAACTAACTTAATAACACTTAATTACTTCTATTAGAACAGATTTTAACATACTTAAACTACAATTGCAGATTATGCATAAGAACTTGAAAATGACTTACAAGTTGTCCATAGCCACAATGGCTAGCAAACCGTGAACCAAGAACCACTACCCTAATAAAACCAACCCATATCACTCCAAAGCAACCCATTCCATGTCTCGAACCAACCATTTCCATTCTCGCATCACTTTTGTACCCTTGTTGACTTTTGTTGACCAAGGTTCAAATGTGATTGAAACTTAAACTTAAGCTTATATAAAGCTATGAAAAGCTTATATAAGCTTATATAAACTTGAAAATAAGCTCTATGAAGCTTTAAGTATTGAGATGGAAACTCAAATTTTCAACAAGGAGCATATAAAGATGAAATAACATGAAACTTGGAATTAATGTTTAAAACTTGAATATACCGAAAAGGTAACTTGAGTTTAGTACTGAGAAACAAAATATTACAACCTTTGAATTAAATTAAGACAAGAATTATAAAAACGACATAAGAGAAATTTAAAACTAAAATCTACTACTTTCTTTGCTTTCTTCTTCTCTTTTTATGCTTGAAAATGCTTCCACGTGGCCTTCGAGTGATTCCCACCTCTCAATTCAACCAATGGGAGAGTTTTGAGTGTTATCACATTTTTACCAATTTTGGCGGAAGCCTTTGACCCGTTGACTCAAACTAGCACTAGGGGGGTGGCATTTATTGTGGAGGTAAGGTGATGATGGGGATGATGAGGAGGGGTGAAAAGGTGAAGAATGCCCGAGTTTGCCCGTGTTGCAGGAACAAGTGGGAGGTGAAGATAAGGTAAGCGGGGCGCCTTTTTCTGTTTTTGACTTTATTTGACCAAAGGGTCAAAATGAAAGGAGGGGTCATGTGGGTTAGGCAGGGGTCAAATGGATATAGGGGGGTCAATGGATAGTGATAGGGTCCAAAAGGTTTTAAAAGGTTTAATAATCATAGGACTAAAGTGTAAATTTCAAAATCAAAGGACCATTTCCCGCCAATTCAAAAAACTTGTTCCAAGGACTAAAAGTGACAAGCTTCAAAAGTATAAGGACCAAACTTGCCATTTTGCAATTTTCCAGGGCTAATTTTGCCAATTTTCAAACTCGAGGACCATTTTGTAATTTTCTCAAACTTTTGATATTTTTCACCAAAGGACTAAATTTGATAACTTTTGATTTTAAAAGGACCTTTGGTGACTTTTCTTTTGAAATTATGTACCGTGGACTGCTTTTGACAACTTTTGAAACTTGGGGACTAAACCGCAATTTTGCAAATTTGATATGTTTTTCATCCGATTTTGATATTTTGCATTTAAAACACATAAAACACAATTTTGTGATATTTTGATCATTTTGATGTGTTTCGAGTGTTTTTAGATGATTTTGCGCTTTATTTTGTACAAAATGATGAGTATTTAGACACTCATCAATCCCCACATCGAGATATTGCTAGTCCCTAGCAATGATTTGAGAAAACATAATGGATTTTAATCTCTTTACCAAAAGCCATTACTCGAGTAGCCAAATGTTTCAGCTCAAGTAAGAACCATGGTACACCGATAACCATGTGATTTTGAGCAAACCACCGCCTTTCAACGGATTTGATTTTGTCTTTACCGTGTCGCACTTTCCGGACTAGCCAACTCTTAGATAAATTATCAATATTATCTTTGGTGAGCTGATTACCAATTATGGTTTTTCCATCGCTTTACCACAAGCCATAAACTTGCGGGCTAGCCAACTCTTCACTTTTAGGATATGGTGAATGAATACCATACAATTTTGGGCAAATTGCAAGTCATCAACGGATTTGAGATATCTTTACCAAGAGCCGCTTGCTCTCGGATTAGCCAATCCTTTTGTCTTACGACATGGCGGATCGATAACCAAATGAGTAAGTGTAGAACACTTACTCCAAAAAATTTTGGCCAAAACGGGAATTGGTATAATTATATGATAAAATTCGTGAGAATTCCCCCACACTTAGAAATGAATATTGCCCTCAATATTCAAAGTACCGCGGTTATGCCGAAACAAAGAACGAAAAGGGAAATACTACGCCATTATTTAGCAAGGATTTTTTTTTTTTTTTTTTTTTTTTTTTTTTTTGATAGTCTTATATACAACACAAGGGCAACTCCCCACACTAGGGTGGTACACACGGTGAAAACCCATGTTTAGCTATCGTTTTTGATTACCGAGTCGCTAGCTTGACTCGACCCCAATTCATTTGTTCTCGGGAAAGTAACGTGAAAACCAATCTCGCCGGACTTTCGCTCACAGTGTTAACAAACATATGAACATCGAAAGTTCCACACCGACGAGACACAACCATGGGTATTGTTAATAGTAAAACTATTAAGAATGATACGGGTCAAAGATGGTGTCCTCATTCCCGAAAGAGAAAAGGAAAGAGCAACCACACCATCCGTGAAGAATGGAACAAAGATATGCATGACAATGCAAGTCCATTCCTCATCGAAAGAAGCAAATCACCATTTTGACATTTTTAAGCTTAAATTTGAAGCTTATATGGTGATTGTCAAGAAGATGTCCGGAGGAGGGTGGAAATGGTTCTTCAATCAATGACTTTCCGTAAAAGGATGTCTCCTCCGGATCCAAGTAGTGTTATCAATTCTCGAGGAATTGACTCATCACTAAGAAATGCATCGACTTCATTCCAAAGTTGTCATCTTCCTCATCGAGAGTGAGGAAGGGATGGAAGAGTCGGAATAAGACCGAAGATGATGGATCATTTTGAGCAATTCATCAATGGGAAGAATGTCTCCATTGGATCACAAACATCATCATCCAACTCGATGAAATGTAAGAGAGTTTGGTTTCATCCACGAGTTAACAAACTCGATGCGACAAACCGATTCCGGAGGTGGGACAAGTGGTGTGCTCTTAGAGCTAGCAGCTTCCACCACTCCGCTGAAGTCTCCGAATCTAGATCATCATCATCATCAAGAACACTCTTGACTTCCCGGTACAAATTTTCAAACCATTTGTTTGAACCAGGGTGATTTTCAAAGCTTTGAGCTCAAGACGCTTTTGAAAACTCCTCTTAACCGTGAAATTGAGAGTGTTGCATTGAATCTTCGATTTTTGATCAATTGTGGCAACACTGCTTGTACAGAGGTTTGGAGTTCGTTGATATTTAACGCGAGCTCTTCATTGTCAACCCGTATGGTCAACTCTTCAAAGAACACATCAATCGAGCACGACTGCTCTCAAGAAAGCTCTCCCAAGATGAGGGAACTCTAGAATCTGATCAAGTCTACTACAACAAAGTCAAGAGGAAAGTGAAACTTTCCCACTTTCATCACAACATCCCGGCCATCCCAAGTGGACGAGTTATGGTACGGTCCGCTAGCTCGAGTGTCATACAAGTGGATGAAAGTTTAGGAAGAGATGCTTCCCATACCGAGAGTGGCATGAGGTTAATGCTAGCGCCAAGATCGCCAAGGCGGAGCATTGAAACATCCCCAAGAAATCACACGGATTAAAACCGCCGTGGTCTTCAAGCTTTTCGAAGCTTATTAAGAATGGTCACGAGCATTGCTCATTTAGAGGGTTTTCGCCATCTCGCATAACTTATCTTTGTTGCTCAAGAAGCCTTTAAGCGTGGATGCAAATTTAGGCATTAGAACGAGAGCATCAACGGCTTATATCAAAGTGAAGCTCATTGAAGATTTGGAAAATTTTTCCATCCGCTTTTTGTTTTTGTCTTTTGCTTCTCATCATTCATTCTTGATGGGTAAGGAAGTCGACTAGACTTTTGAGCCGGATGGAAGTGTTTTCGCTCGAATGTGTCTTCGAACTTCGGGTTCCGGACTTAAAGCTTGACTACCGGGTTGGACGTGCGGTACTTGGGCTTGAATAATGCACCTTGTCCGTTGTCTCCTTGGTAACTTGACTCATTGCCACGTGAGGAGGGGCATAGGAGTCGAAGGTCCATTGTGCGCCTTACCACTACGAGTGGTGACGGCTTTCAACTCGGCATTGGGATTGGTAATTGTATTGCTTGGGAGTCCTCCGTAAGATGATGAAGCTTGGTTCGTATTCATGTTCATGAAACCGCCATCATATTCTTCAACTCATTTGTCTCGCCGAGACATTGTGGTATCAATTTCTTCTTCACCAACCTCATGTTATTGATCCGAGTTTGCATTGAACGATGCTTGACTCAAGAATTTCATGAAGTCATTTGGTGGGGAGCATGAGAAGGTTGTTGATAATTATGCCGATTTGGAGCTTGGTAGGGGGTTGTGATTATTCCGGTTTTGATTGAAATTTTGTCCTTGATTCGGAACAAAGCGATTTTGATTGCCATGGTTTTGCACAGAGGAAAACCAGTGGTGTCATACCGCTAGGTGCACGGTAGTGAGGATCACCGTGGTCGGTATTGATTGTGGTTTACCAAGCTACGGAGCTTGGTAAAAGGAAGCATCGGTTGCTTGACAATCATAATACGCGCGGACCACCACAAGTTTCACACACCTTGTTTACGGCTTTGATTGGTTCCGGTTTATGAATCTCGCTTTGATTTCCTTAACATCCTTAATCATACAACGGATGGCATCCGTTAGAGTCGCTATCGAGCGCCTAACTCGTAAGAGTTATTAGATGTAGAAGCAGAGTGTTCGAGTATTGACTTTGTTGCAGAAATAGGAACTTTCGATTTTGCTCGCAAATTTCAATCACATCTTTAGGCTTACGATTCAAGATATTTCCACCGCGGTGCATTCAAGGAATCTTGATCGCTACCATTCAACCCATTGTAAAAGATATTGATTTGTTGAAGCTCGTGAATCCATGGTGAGGGCATTTCGAGGAGATCTTTGAATCTCTCCCACGCCTCCAAAGTTTTCATCGAAATTTTGACGAAATCCGAAATTTCATTTTTAGATTAGTCGCCTTTGATGGAGGAAAGAAATGATTGACAAACTTTGAACAAGTTCCTCCCAAGTTTCGATGGATCGAGGGGTTCTTTTTCCACCAAACCGGCCGCCCCTCAAGTGAGAATGGAAATAGCATCAACTTGATGACTTTCTCGGGCACATCCTTGTAATTGATAGTTGAAGTCAACTTGTTAAACCAACGGATGTGTGCATACGGGTCTTCACGATCAAACCCGTGGAATTGATTTGTAGACACAAGTGTGATCAAATGTGTCTTCAATTCAAAGTGATCGAGTTGATTATCGGTAGAATGATGGCATCTCCATAACCCTCGGTGGGTGCTCGAGCATTTCCGCCATAGTACGCTCGTCTCGCCATTTTGTTTGAAATAGTACGAATCTCGGTTCGACTATTTGGGCAAAGACGCTCACGAGAACGCCGTCTAGGAATGTCTCGCTAGATCACGAAAAGGACTCAATGATCTAGAAGAACGAAAAGATGCACTAGAGTTAACTCTAAGGGATCTCGAGTTAAGGAAGGGAATTATGAAATTGGTGAAAATGGGGTAAGGAGAATCTTTTAGGTTTTCTCGTTCAAACGTCGATATCACAACAAAATCAATTAACACAAGATCGAGGCAAAACAACAAAGAACTTAACCAATAATCCAAGATGAATGGCTTTTTGAAAAGGTACACCACTATCAAGGACACAAAGGCAAGTTTTAAATCTTTGGTTCGAACTTATTATGGTCGCACCCCAGCTAGGTAGTGCACCGCCTTGGTTTATGTGGTAATCTTTTAAGTTGTTTATTATTTAAGAAAACGACTTAATCTTTTGTATTTTTATATTTGATACATATATAGAAACAAAAGCAAAATATTTTTGTGTTTTATACGCTTTTAGTCTTTTGGGTTTTGGATTTTTATAGAAATATATATAGATATAGATAGATGGTATGAACAGAGAGTGAATATTCAAACTACTAACTGCTAGAAGTAAGACTATTAGCATCGCCCCCAAGCAATGGCGCCTAAAATTTGATTCACAAGAAACCGCTGTTATCTCACGCAAGCAGCCACTTGTGAATGGCTAGTCAGAAGAAACTTAAAACAGCTCGCACACAAATGCAATGAAGTCCAGAGAGTATAATGTTTCCCAGTGTCGTTATGTCCCAACGAGCCGCAAGAGAATAGTCAAACGCTTAGTGATCGAGAAGATTTGAATGGATACAGAGATTTGATTTATGATTATAACTACGTAAATAGCCAACAAATTACAACGGCTTAAATGCAAATTAAAGGAAATCTAAAAGATAAAATCTATTAAATAAACGCTATCACTATTTTTAAACTAATGTTTTTGTTCTTTTGTTTTAATAAAACTTAATTAAAACTACGCGACGCATAAACAAAAACGTGAAACTTACACAATATTAACCCTAAAAATATGAAAATGATATTTTATAAACCTAATGATAAAAGAAAATTATTAGAAAAAGAAAATTAATTTTACAACTAATTATCTAATTATTATTAATTAAAACTATTTTTAACTATTAAATAATTACCTAAAATACAAGAAATTAGGAAATAAAGCTAGAAAATAAAATTATGAAATGGAAAAGTCTAAAATATCAAACTAGAATTTTCAAAACTATTTTTGTATTTTTCTGATTATTTTTCTATTTTTATGAATTTTAAACTATTAAAACTAATTAAATTACTAAAATTACCAAATAAACTATGAAAAATATGGAAAATTACTTTTTTACTTTTTATATTTATCTAAACTTAAGAAAATTGAAAATTATTTTTTGAACCTTTTCTTAATTTTTATATTAAAAGCTAATTAAAATGATTAAAACTAATTTAAATTAAGAAAAATAGCTAAACAACTTAGAAAAATCTGAAAATTTCAGGAAAAGTCTAAAATAATATTAGGAATCTAGAAAAATGGAAAACAGAGGGCTTGTGTGGAAAAATAAGAAATCGATATGGAAGTGCTTATGTAATAAGCACTTCCAATAAGCCAAAAGGTACAAAAAGCACCAAACTGAAACGTAAGCTTAATATGCTAAAAGTACTAAAATAAACTAAAAACAACTATTTATAACCACACTGAATTACAATTGCAACAGATTTGATGTTTTGAGCACAAGGTACTAAAACAGATTTTTAGTACCAAGTTTGAGCTCAAAACAAGCTTATAAATAAGCTCAAACCAAAACAACCAATTGGGACCTGAAGTAGACCTGGTTGAGAGTACTTGTGACCAAAAATCAGACCTATGGCTAGCTCTATTGAGCCTCAGTGCAAACCTTGCACCAAATCGAGAAAAGCTCAAGAATCACCGAGTTTGGAGCAGGCACTTTAGCCTAAAGTAGGAGCTTATTTGAAGCTTATAAAAAATTGTAAAATTCTACAAAAATGCCAATAAGAAAGAGGACCAGATGAAGTTTATGAAACCACAAGATTTCACTTGATAAGACCCAAAGGTTAGAGCAAAAAAAATTCCTTGCATTTGAGCTCAAAACTAGCTTTTGAGTTTTTGACTTTTGAAGAAATATGAACACTTTGACTTTGGTGAACTTTAAATCCAATTTTGTTGATCGAGATTGATGTTATATGAAGTAATTAGCCTAATGCAAGCAATGTTATGAGACTTCTAAACACAAAATAAGGATTTGCAATCCTAAATTCCAACAGATTAACGTGAAGACAGATTTAAGATCAATTTTGACTTTTGTGGTTTTGCAGACCAAACTAATGACTCAAATGAGCTCAAATATACTTAATGAACATGAACCAACAAAAAAACAACCACCGAATAAGCCAAATGACAGATAGTCCAAGAATCCAAACACCCTTTATAGTTACGATATGCAATCAAAACAGATTTTAACAATGACCCAACTTGATTTTATGATCAAACTAACTTAATAACACTTAATTACTTCTATTAGAACAGATTTTAACATACTTAAACTACAATTGCAGATTATGCATAAGAACTTGAAAATTGACTTACAAATGTCCAAAGCCACAATGGCTTGCAAACCAGATGAACCAAGAACCACTACCCTAATAAAACCAACCCAAATAGCTTCCAAAGCAACCCATTCCATGTCTCGAATCAACCATTTCCGTCTCGCATCAATTTTGTACCCTTGTTGACTTTTGTTGACCAAGGTTCAAATGTGATTTGAACTTAAACTTAAGCTTATATAAAGCTATGAAAAGCTTATATAAGCTTATATAAACTTGAAAATAAGCTCTATGAAGCTTTAAGTATTGAGATGGAAACTCAAATTTTCAACAAGGAGCATATAAAGATGAAATAACATGAAACTTGGAATTAATGTTTAAAACTTGAATATACCGAAATAATAACTTGAGTTTAGTACTCGAGAAACAAAATATTACAACCTTTAAGATTAAATTAAGACAAGAATTATAAAACGACATAAGAGAAATTTAAAACTAAAATCTACTACTTCTCTTTGCTCCTTCTTCTCTCTTTATGCTTGAAAATGCTTCCACGTGGCCTTCGAGTGTTTCCCACCTCTCAATTCAACCAATGGGAGAGCTTTTGACCATTTTTTTACACATTTTGGCGGAAAAGCCTGATTTGACCCGTTGACCTCGCTACTAGCACTAGGGGGTGGCATTTATTGTGGAGGTAAGTTAGGATGGTATGATGGGAGGGGTGAAAAGGTGAGTTGATGGTGGAATAATGCGAGTTTTAGCAATCAAGTGGGAGGAAGAAGATAAGGGATGGGGGCGCCAAATTCTTTTTGACTTTATTTGACCAAAGGGTCAAAATGAAAGGGGGTCATTTGGTTTAGGGGGTCAAATGGGAAAGTGGGGGTCAAAAGGCTTTTGTGACAAGTCCAAAAGGTTTTAAAGGTTTAATAATCCAGTGGACTAAAGTGTAAATTCAAAATCAAAGGACCATTCTCGCCAATTCATCAAACTTGTTCCAAGGACTAAAAGTGACAAGCTTCAAAAATATAAGGACCAAAATTGCCATTTTGCAATTTTCCAGGGCTAATTTTGCCAATTTTCAAACTCGAGGACCATTTTGTAATTTTCTCAAACTTTTGATATTTTTCACCAAAGGACTAAATTTGATAACTTTTGATTTAAAAAGGACCTTTGGTGACTTTTCTTTGAAATTATGTACTGTGGACTGCTTTTGACAACTTTTGAAACTTGGGGACTAAAACCGCAATTTTGCAAATTTGATATGTTTTCATCCGATTTTGATATTTTGCATTTAAAACACATAAAACACCGATTTGTGATATTTTGATCATTTTGATGTGTTTCGAGTGTTTTCGATGATTTTGCGCTTATTTTGACTACAAAATGATGAGTATTTAGACACTCATCAAGAAATAAAAACCTAGGGTGTTTAGGATTAACCATTGTTCATTAAACCTCATCAATTAACTAGTAAGCATTTCATGATCATTTTCATCTTTCATATTCATATCATGTTCATTTTATCATGCTTGAGAAAAATATGCAAGTCATATGGATAGCTACTCCTTGAAACATATCACTTTTAGTGATGTCTAGGAACCCATGACACCCTAAGAAGGTGTATGGTAGGATTAGAATAGCTCCAGAGTTGTTTTGAATTGGTTAGAATAGGTTTTGCGCGAGAAAAACTCATTTCGACAACTTTATTTAGAGGTCTCATCTTATTTTCGAATTCTGGAAATTTCGACAGTTTGTAAAATATTTTGGGCTAGATATTCAGAAAATATACTTTAAAACGAAAACGTGGTTGCTTGAACGGGTTAAAACGGAGTTATAACGAAGAAGTTATGATTTTTCCAAATTTAACGATTTAAAACTATTTTCGAAAATATATGTGCTGTTGCACGAATTTCGACCGGACAAAATGAGGCGTTAGACGTGATCTATAGGAGCCGACCTACTGAAAATATATTAGTATATGTTAATACGAAACCGTGGATATAAAGAACGAGAAAACAAGCTTATAACGACCAAGATATACACGTTTGAAACCCGACGAAACTCTATTTATTTTGACAACTTCTAATAGCAAAATAAACCTAAGTCTAAAACGACTTTTGTAATACGTCATGTTGAGAGCCATTTTCTCATTGATCGAGACCCGTAAGGTCAAAAGTTAATGATACTACTTCTAGACATTGTTGCAAGGTTTTCAAAAACGCCGAGTTTCATCACTAATCCTTAACGTACAATATTTCACGGCTAGTTTTACGAGGCCAATTTGGGCATATTTTCAAAGTATGAAAAGTGTCATTTTACGACGAAAACATTATATTTACCAATAAAACCCCAAACGAGGATCGTGGAGTACCGTTTCAACATATTTACATGAAAAATGTTTATTAACTTAACGAGACGTTATAAACTTTATTTTCAAAAGTGTACAAGTGGTATGGATATCATATGAGTTTGCATGCACGACATTGTTTCATGACTTATATTAGATCATATCATTCATAATAGGTCGCGGTTAGAGAGTTGCACCTCATTTAAGTGTATCTACTTTTGTCATCATAATCATTGCATCAGGTGAGTTCGTAGCCCCACTTTTACTCGTTTAATGGTTTTATAAACTCTTCGGGGGAGATACATGCTCAACTTCATGCTTTTACTTTACACTTATATTAACTTAAACTATATTGTTTGAACTATCATGAACTTGTTACCCTTTCATTTCACTACTTATGCTAGTAAGTAGATTGTGCCCGAACTAAATTGATCACTATGTTATGAACGCTATTAGTTGAAACACTTTCCTTGATTTTGAACCCTTCGACATGTATATTTGAGCTCTTTTAAATTTATTCGGACCCTTTTACATATAAGTGAACACTTTGGACTTGATTTGAACTTTTGACATATAGTTAAACTCTTTAACTTGTACATGGACCCTTTTGATATATTTTAAACTTGTTTGACGTGATTTTGAACGCTCGACTATCTTGAACCTTTTGATATTATTCGAGCTCTTTGACTGCTCAACTTTTGAACTCGACTTAAATCTTTGAACTTAACTACGAACTTTTGAACGGAACTCTTGAACTTAAATACAAACTTATGACTTGTTTGAACTTATTGAACTGTACGTGTTATGACCTTGACCTAAAGTCTCCCATGACCGGAGCATCACTATAAAGTCTCGCCTTATTGGTGGAGCGTTCTCAATAAAGCTCGCCTTATCGGTGGAGTGTGCAAAGTCTCGCCTTATTGGTGGAGCGTTCTCAATAATTCTCGCCTTATCGGTGGAGTGTGCAAAGTCTCGCCTTATTGGTGGAGCGTTCTCAATAAATCTCGCCTTATCGGTGGAGTGTGCAAAGTCTCGCCTTATTGGTGGAGCGTTCTCAATAATTCTCGCCTTATCGGTGGAGTGTGCAAAGTCTCGCCTTATTGGTGGAGCGTTCTCAATAATTCTCGCCTTATCGGTGGAGTGTGCAAAGTCTCGCCTTATTGGTGGAGCGTTCTTAATAATTCTCGCCTAGGTGGTCGAGTGACAAAGGAGTCTCCCTTGTTGGAGCAGTCCAAAGTCTCCCATGTTCGGAGCATCCCTGAATTATTATATACGTGGTGCAATATTGTGAATTATTATGGTAGCTTATACTCGACTATTAGACACACTATATTTTGTGCAATGGGTTGTGAACACACAGTTGCAAGTTTTGTATGGGCGGAACTTGAACCGAGTGGATTTACAATGCCTTTGCTTTGTGAACTATTATGACAACGATACTTGACTTCTAGACATACTACTTTTGGCAAGGGTTGTGAACACACAAAGTTGCAAGTTTTGTATGGGCGGAACTTGAACTGAGTGGATTTACAATGCCTTTGCTTTGTGGACTATTCTAGATGACCAAAACTTTGCCTTTGTTGCATGAACGCCTTTAAAAGCTTTACTTGTTAACCAAACTCTATGAACTCACTCAACCATTGTGTTGACACTTTTAGCATGTTTTATCTCGGTATCTAAGGCATTCACTTCATGGCATGCATGTGGACTTATCATAGAGTCGCGGTGTCGACGCGCCTCACCTATATTTTATGCACTTAACCATCGCTTGATTGTAACAAACTTATTTTGGTACCTTGGAAATCTTTTGGGACCTATGTTTTGTAAACTCTAATTATTTTATCGAATCAAATGATATTTTCAAAACGACACTTTAGGTCGCTCGATATAACTGTAACTTTGATGCTATGATGCCCTCCCAAGGTATTCCATTCCATCAGTAAAACATGTAATTTGGGGTGTGAGATTGGTATCGAGCATCGGTTATAGAGAACTAGGTTGCATCATTGACCCTAGACTATAACTACATCATCATAGCATCTCATCATATCATTATAAGTGCATACTCATTATACATGCGGACTTATGACTCAACACCCAACATCATATGAGTCGATTAGTCCAAGCATTGCATAGTTACTCCTAAATTATACATAGCCCGATCACCTATGTCTAATTCAGAAGAATCATGCAATGAAGGGAGTAGTAGTCTCATATGTGTAAGCAATTCAGAATCGAGCCAAATTTTCAAAAGATTTTTCTTCAAACCGCTTGTTTCAGCTTGATCCGAGTGACAGTTCTTGTTTGATGAGTTGCAAAGATCAAGCTAGAAACAAGTTGTTACCTAAACCGATTTAGCCTAATCTCATGACAGTTCTTGCTTGATGAGTTGTAAGATTAAGTAAAAATCGGTTACCTAAAAGTCTTTTGAAAATTTTGCTCGAGAATGGGAAAGCTTGCCTCACCAAACCTAAACCATAATAGAGCATGTTTTTAGGATGGAACACGGTCACACTAGCACGAGAATGTACCTAGTTGGACGAGGAACCCATATGCATGAGCATTGACATAATCATTTAGACCATACACGATCATGAACTTTTAGAACCCTTTTCGAGGTTCGGACTATAGTTATCATTAATTGAATCACGAGGACGTGATTCCTCTGACAAGGGAAGAATGTCACAATTCTCAATTTTCGGTCATTTTTCAAAATTTATATTTCATTAAACGTATAATTTTTATTAAATAAACGCTATCGTACGATCATTTATTTTGAACAATTGATCCGACACTTCCAAAAATTATTTCGATATATTTTTGTACTCATAATAAGATTATAAAAATAATATTATTACTTTACCCGATGTTTTCAATTTATTTTGTATATAAATTGTTATGTATAATAATTACGACGGTTTTCGTAAATTCAACCCGATAAATATTTATTCACTCAATTCTTGTAAGAAATGTATTTTATAATTTTATGACTTCAATATATTTTATTTTTAAAATTTATTTTAGCTAACGCTACCCTAAATGCTTAAATAAATACACAAGTTACTAATTAACCTTAAATAACTTTACATCTACTCTACACTTAAATACTTAATAAAAAAAAAAAAAAATGTGCTAGTTTTCTACTAACACCCTTGTCGACACAAGGGTGACTCACACCATTTTAGCACAAAATATCTAACTATTACTTAACTTATATTCATTTTATACTACCAAAACACATACAAGTATTATTCCAAGTGTGAAAAAAATCCATCCTCTCTTCCTCTCTTGCTCAAGAACCGGCCATAGGAGACCAAGCACAAGGAAATCATTTTTCTTCAAGTCAAGTTATTTTCACAATCTAGGCACACTCTTAAGTAAGGTTTTGAAATAAAAACCTAGGGTGTTTAGGATTAACCTTTGTTCATTAAACCTCATCAATTAACTAGTAAGCATTTCATGATCATTTTCATCTTTCATATTCATATCATGTTCATTTTATCATGCTTGAGAAAAATATGCAAGTCATATGGAGCGTTCCACGGATCCCTAGGATTACACTAGACGGATCCCTTGTGGAAGGGATCCGTGGGATCCGTAGGAACAGTGAAGGAATTTGCCTATAAATAGAGAGCCATTTCTTCATTCTAACTTACCCTCTTCTTACTAAATCTCTCATACACTCTCATTCTCTTCTAACATATAGATCACTTGATCTAGAGAGTTGTTCTTCTTTCTTTCTATTTGTGATCCTCATATAGGTCCTTCTAAGGCGAGATCACGAGCATTCTACAAGTCATCCAAGCAAGGGTCCTTGATTGATTTGTCACCCGCAAGATTTCATAGCGAAGATCTTGTATTTGTTATTTCACATATTTGTTGTGTAATAGTTGTGTTGGTTTGGTCCACCGTGCTACGGACTCGGTATCTAGCTTTGTACCGGAAAAAGTGTAAGCAACGTTGTGAAGGCTTCTCCACCAAGTGAAGGAGTTTGTTGACATAGTGCTTGAACTCGAGTAGGTGACTCGGGAGTGGAGTAGGGCAAGGAAGGTGACCTTGTAGCCGAACCACTATAAATCGGTTGTGTCATTTCTATCCCTTAACTTTATTTATTTGCTTGCATTATCATTAGATCTACACGCTCAACATCCATACGATTTCACATAATATCGAATCTAAAGTTTTGAAATCAACTTTAAATCGGCAAAACTATTCAACCCCCTTCTAGTTTTCCACAATTGGCATCAAGAGTTAAGTTTATAAAAGTTTTAAAATAAAATTGTATTTTAAAACTTTTGATCACTATGGGTTCGAAAATTATAAGGAAGGGCAATCTATGCAACGCCACCACTACTTGAAACTAATGGTTTTATATATTGGAAAATAGATTCAAACATATGTGAAGTCTAAAGATATTGATCTTTGGTACATTATTGTTGAAGGTGATTTTGAGGCTACCTCAAATGATGATAAAGGAAATTTAGTTCACATACCTCATGATAAACTAAATGATGAAATGAAGAAAAGCTTTCTAAAAATAGTGAAGCAAAATGGTTTTATATAATGCTTTACCGAAAAGGAATTCAAATAATTTATATGCTTAAAACCTCTAAAGAAATTTGGAATTCTTTAGTTGTAACTCATCAAGGCAACCAACAAGTTAAAAATAATAAAATTGATTTATTTGTTCAACAATATGAACAATTTTCAATATCGGATGAGGAAACTATAGATCATTCATTTGCTAAATTTAATACTATTATTACATCTTTACAAGCACTTGATGAATCCTTTTCTAGCCGTAACCATGTTAGGAGATATCTAAGGGCACTTCCATCAAGTGGAGATCCAAGGTAACGGCAATCAAGAGTCAAAAGATTTGACAATCCTCACCCTCGATGAACTCATAGGCAACCTAAAAGTCTACGAGCTTGTCCTTGCTAAAGATTCAAGCCTCAAAGGTGAAAGAGAAACACAAATCTCTTGCCCTTAAAGCCAAAAAGGCTTCGAGCGATGAGGAGAACTCATCTTCGAGTAGTGACGACGAAGAGTACGCTATGGCGGTGAGGACTTTAAAAGTTCTTTAGAAGAAAGGGTAGATACGCCAAACAACCGTATGACGATAAGAAAGGCTTTCGGAAAAGCAAAGAGGACGAGAAGCCAAAGGATGATCGTACTTGCTTTAAGTGTGGGGACCCAAACCACTTTATTAGTAAGTGTCCCAAACGGATGATCAAAAGGCGTTAGAAAGCTGCACGTGGGGAATGAGCGACGAGGAGGATGAAGAAATTTGTCTTATGGCAAATGACGAGGTATGTCTTGAATACTATAGTAGCTCATCACTGATGATGACTCATTGCATAATGAATATGATAAACTATGCAATATTAGCTTAAAACTAGTTAACAAAAACAAGCTTTTAAAGAGTCAAAATAAACGTTTAGATAAAGAAATCATAGAATTAAAAGCAAAACTAAAACGCTTAGAGAAAGGTAAAATAGCAAGTGGTGAATGTGAACTTTATGCTCAACTTCAAACACTAGTGGATCACTTAGATTCTAAAATTGCTAGAATGAGCACGAACACTTTAGATACAATACTGATAGCGTTAAAACCGGTAACAATCAAAAGGGTCTAGGTAGTCAACAACTTGATCCATCAACTAGTGAAAGTAAAGAAACAAAATTTGTTAAAGAACTAGAAAACCAGCCATCATTGTGGCGGATCCCACGGATCCTCTAAAAAGGGAACCGCCAATGTAGAAAAAGCGGATCCGTGGATTTGTCAGAGCAAACATTAGCAATAATGTAGCTTCTTCATCTAGACCTGAGTTTGTCATAGTTAATAGGAAGAAACCAAATCATGTCACCACTAGACAACCGCCTCCAAAATATAATCCTACTTTTGCAAGAAACAAAGCTCCATCTTTTTCAAAACCTAACTCACTTAGGAGACCTAATAACGTTTACCCGAAAAGTAACCATCAAATGGGATGGAATCAAAACATGCAAAACGGTTTTCCTTTTCAAAACTTTGCTCCATGGAATGCATACTCATCTTATCCATACATGTCTAACATGAATGGAATGTTTAACACTAATGGACCCATGAACAAATGGGGACCAAACTTTTGAATTTATTATTGTTTTAGGTGTGCTTAAAGGTCGACCTAGACCCCGATGAATGTGTCAAGGATAGCGGGTGCACAAGGCACATGACCGGCAATAGGAATCTATTCTCCACATATGAATCCATTAATGGAGGTAATGTGGTGTTTGGAAATAGCAAAAGTAGAATCATTGGTAAAGGTACGATTTCTAACAAATCTCTAACCATTAACGATGTGTGTCACGAGAAAACCTAAACTTTTATCTCTTAAGTATAGGACAAATATGTGATAAAAAGTGCAATGTACTTTTACCAAACCGTAGTAAGATACTTAAAATGGCATAACCATAGGAAGAGGAATTAAGAAACATGGAGTCTATGTCATTAAAATCGGTAATGAACCTAAAGACAAATTATGTCTTACCTCTATGGATGATACTTCGACCTTATGGCATCGAAGATTGGGTCACACCAACATGCGACTTCTTCAATCGCTATCATCCAAAGATCTAGTAAGAGATCTACCTAAGTTAAAATATGAACATCATTTTTATGATGCTTGTAATATAGGAAAACAAGATCATTCGAGTCATAAAGCTAAAAACATGGTGTCCACAGCTAGGTGTCTAGAATTACTACATATGGATTTATTTGGTCCATCCGCTATCCAAAGTTATGGAGGCAACTACTATACTTTGGTAATAGTGATGACTACTCTAGGTATACTTGGACAAAATTTTAAAGAACAAAACGAAACCTTTAACTACTTTGAAATATTAAGCAAAAGATCCAAAGACAACTAGGAAGACCCATAGTGTCTATTAGGACGGATCATGGTAGGGAATTCGATAATGAAGTGCAATTCGGAGCTTTTTGTGACGCTAATGGTATTACTCATAACTTTTCGGCTCCACGCACTCCACAATCGAATGGGGTAGTAGAAAGAAAGAATAGAACTCTACAAGAAATGAGTCAAACCATGCTTAATGAACAATCCATACCTCAAAAGTTTTGGTGTAATGCCGTTGATACTTCAACATATATACTCAATCGAGTCTTGATTAGACCAATCTTAGGAAAAACTCCATATGAGTTACTTTGAGGCAAAAAGCCTACGTTAAATCACCTTAGAGTCTTTGGTAGTAAATGTTTTATTCTTAACACTAAAGATTACCTTACAAAATTTGATCCTAAATCAACCGAAGGTATCTTTTTAGGTTATTTGTCAATAGCAAAGCTTACGTCATATTAAACAAAGAAACAATGAAGGTAGAAGAGTCATTAAATATAAAATTTGATGAAAGTCCACCCAAACCCTCTCCACCTCTTGTCGATGACGAGATTATAGAAAGTGAAGCCATAGTAATAAAGAAAAGATAAGTGAAGAAGAAGAACCTCTAAGTGATGTAATAGTAAACATTAAAGAGTCCAAAGATCACACCGTAGATAAAGTCATAGGAAAACTAAACGAACGAACATTAAGGTCTCAAGTTCAAAACCAAAGTAGCTTGTTTTGTTTCGCTTTCAACCTTAGAACCTAAGAATACACAAGAAGCCATAAAAGATGAAAGTTGGGTAATGGCTATGCAAGAAGAACTAAATCAATTTGTTTCTAATGATGTTTGGACACTTGTCCTTCCACCTAGTAATCAAACCATAATAGGAACCAAATGGGTTTATAAAATAAATTAGATGCAAACGGAGTAGTGTCTAGGAACAAGGCTAGACTCGTTGCTCAAGGGTATAACCAACAAGAGGAATAGACTTTGATGAGACCTATGCCCCGTGGCTAGATTAGAGTCTATAAGAATACTTCTTGCGTATGCTTGTGCTAATGATCTAAAGCTTTATCAAATGGATGTCAAAAGCGCTTTTCTAAATGGTGTCATAAATGAAGAAGTATATGTAGCTCAACCCCGGCTTCATTGATTTTGAAAACCCAAACATGTGTATAAATTAAAGAAAGCCCTTTACGGTCTTAAACAAGCTCCAAAAGCTTGGTATGATAGACTCAAGTCATTTCTAGTTAAACACAACTACACCATGGGGTTAGTTGACAACACACTTTTACTAAGAAAGAGAGTCACATATAATCATAGTACAAATATATGTAGATGATATTATATTCGGATCCACTTGTCAAGACATGTGTGATGATTTCTAAAATCATGCATGACGAGTTCGAGATGAGTATGATGGGAGAACATAGTTTCTTTCTTGGTCTACAATAAAACAAGTAGAAGATGGTATCTTCTTTAATCAATCTAAATACATCAAGGAGATGTTAAAGAAATTCGGTCTAGAAGAGTCAAAACCAATTAGGACTCCAATTTCATCCGACACCAAACTTACAAAAGACGAGGACGGAGAATCCGTTGATAATACTAAATATCGTGGCATGATAGGTAGCCTTCTCTACCTCACGGCAAGTAGGCCGAATATCATGTTTAGTGTTTGCTTATGTGCTAGGTTTCAAGAAGACCCTAAAATATCACACCTAGAAGCCGTAAAAAGAATACTTAGATATATTAAGGGTACAACACAATTAGGATTATGGTATCCTAAGGCACGGAGTATAAACAATTGTATATGCGATTCGACCATGCGGTGATTATGTTGATAGAAAAGTACAAGTGGGGTATGTACTTTTATGGGATGTTATTTAACATCATGGTTTTCTAAGAAACAAACGGCACTTGCAATATCAACAACCGGCCGAGTACGTCTCCACGACAAAGCATGCCAACAAGCACTATGGATGAAACAAGCGTTAGTAGACTACGACATCCATCTAAGCGACATAGCCATCCTATGTGACAACAAAGGTGCAATCGACTTAAGCAAGAATCGGTATTACATTCTCGCACAAAGCATATAGAGATTCGTCATCACTTCCTAAGAGACAATGTTCAAAAGGGAACATCTCTATTGAGAAGGTTGCATCCGAAGACAACATAGCCGACGTCCTCACCAAACCGTTGAAGGGAACAATTCAACCTACTTCGCCTTGGTCTTGGTCTAATGGAACAAACGTCATAACTTAATTGACTCTACAAGGTATGTAAACACTAGCCTTCTTCTTCTCGAGTCTAGGATTTCTATTTCACCACAACTCACAAACAATACGGAATTTTCAAAACCCAAGATAAGTCTTCCATTTATAATTTTTTACACATAACTACATACACATTTTTAAAGAAAATCTCCTTTCAAAATGTTTTCTAAAAGAATGATACCTTCCAGATCAATTTCACAAAAGCAATTTCTCACGCCTAGGACAAATCGCTTTCATTATTAATACAAAGTAAAACCCGCTTTCATTGCATCTCATGTCTTTTGAATGCTAAAGGAACATATAACTAATATGTGTTTTCGGGTACATTCATTTAAGCAAAATGAATTAGGAGCATTGATAACACAATATTACGTACTTATGTACCAAATGTGTATTTTCGGGTTATCTCAATAGGATTTATTTTTCTCTAGTTATTTTCCTTTTCTTTTAGAGGTCGAGAAAACCGCAACTCCAAATAGTTTGCATATAGGCACAATAGGCAAAAATGTTTCCAAAAGAAAATTTTGTCTTTCGAATCACTGGACCCACGAATCCCACCTTCATGCCGGGACGGATCCTCGGGAAGGATCCGTGGGATCCGTGTAATGTGTCGTTTTCAACTTCTATTTTTTCACTTTGGATGAAAAATCCACATTTGCTTCATTTTGGGAGTATGCTCTTTAATGCTTGTGTTCTCATGATCACATGACTTGAATTCATATCTAATCATTAGATTTTAATCCACATTTTGGGTCAAGCATTCATTACAATGCTTTGTTTTTCTATATATATAACTCCCAAAATGCTTGCATACTCCATCTCCTTCTCACAAACACACTTCATCATATCATCCAAAAACCCCTTTAGGAGAATCATCTAGTACAAACAATCATGATATCCAAACCTTTGTACTTCCACCATCCAAAATACCACAATCAAATGCTAGGATATCCGCACGGATTAGTATCCGATCTTGTTGTTTAGCAAAACCAACCTCAAATGATTCATCCTCAACAAATAACTCACCACAAGATGCTTCCATTATAGCACCACCGTCATCACCACCTAAAATAACTCTTTTGGAACTCCTTAAGACTCCAACAGGTCTAACCAACCTAAAGAAAAAGAATTAGTCTTTTCAACACCCCCCACATCTCTGAATACTATATTTCAAGATCTTGAAACATCACCACCATTAGCTCCCATCACATCACAAGAACATCTAGGTTTTTTTCCACCACCATTTACTAACATTCCGGATATTGATCCATATTTTCCTATTTTTCCACCACAAGTTCTGCATAACTCAAATCAAAACAACCCGGAAAACTTCCGCACTCATCACCCACATCATTTACATTGTGAACATTGCCAATCCACTAGGGAAATTACAATAGAAGTTAGGGAAGAAATGCGTTTCATACTCAACCTCATTCTTGATCGCATCAATACCATTACTCATCAAAACCTCCATCCATAACCTTATGCAAGCATGGAAGGAATCACTACTACTACTTTTCTACTTTTAAGTATTATTTTGAAGTCATTTTCAAGAACAAGTCTTGTTCTTATTTTTACATGCTTGTAAGTGGCATACATACCACTACAATTTGTTGTTTTATTACAAGGCCTTGTTTACATACCTTGGCTCCCAATCTTGATTCTCGCAACCACAAGATTATATAAGCATGTTACTAACCTTTCTTTTGTAGGATTTTATTTTTTTTCACTTGACGCCCAAACAAGGGAGCTACCGTCAAGGGGAGTTAGAAGTTTGTTTATTTCCTCCAGGGTTAACTTTTGTTTCGACAAAAGGGAGAAGAAGTATAACTTAGGGCTTTCAAAACTTACATCTATTCTTAAGTTTTACTCAAGATAACATTATGTTTTCTCATCAACAAAAGGGGAGATTGTTAATACAAATAAACCGTAAAACGCTTATTAATATTTTGCGATCTCTTTGTGTTTTGTTGATAACAAATGTAATGTTATCTAAAGTATAATTATAAAGGATACATGTTAGTTTTGTAAAACATTTACATATAGCCATTTAAATACAAAAATGTAGTAATTAAGCATTTGTTGTAATAGTTTATTAGGATGGGTAAATATCATAACCCATGGACCATAACCCATGGATCTTAACCCATACCCAAAGAGACTTGATACAATGTATACTTAGATACATTGAATCTAGATATAACCCATGGACCAACCCATAACCGAGGAGCGTTCCACGGATCCCTAGGATTACACTAGACGGATCCCTTGTGGAAGGGATCCATGGGATCCGTGGGAACAGTGAAGGAATTTGCCTATAAATAGAGAGCCATTTCTTCATTCTAACTTACCCCTCTTCTTACTAAATCTCTCATACACTCTCATTATCTTCTAACATATAGATCACTTGATCTAGAGAGTTGTTCTTCTTTCTTTCTATTTGTGATCCTCATATAGGTCCTTCTCTAAGGCGAGATCACGAGCATTCTACAAGTCATCCAAGCAAGGGGTCCTTGATTGATTTGTCACCCGCAAGATTTCATAGCGAAGATCTTGTATTTTTATTTCACATATTTGTTGTGTAATAGTTGTGTTGGTTTGGTCCACCGTGCTACGGACTCGGTATCTAGCTTTGTACCGGAAAAAGTGTAAGCAACGTTGTGAAGGCTTCTCCGCCAAGTGAAGGAGTTTGTTGACATAGTGCTTGAACTCGAGTAGGTGACTCGGGGGTGGAGTAGGCAAGGAAGGTGACCTTGTAGCCGAACCACTATAAATCGGTTGTGTCATTTCTATCCCTTAACTTTATTTATTTGCTTGCATTATCATTAGATCTACACGCTCAACATCCATACGATTTCACATAATATCGAATCTAAAGTTTTTGAAATCAACTTTAAATCGGCAAAAATATTCAACCCCCCCTTCTAGTTTTCCACAAATACCCAACAACCAAATATCCACTCGAGAAGCCCATCACTTCACCCAGGCCCAAGAAGCTCTTATCATCGTTCCACCAGCAAACGTTCTTCATCCCTCCCTACCTCAACTTCACATGCTAAGCACCTCAATAGAAAGAAAAAGTTCAAATCCCTTCGCTTGATTGATCCTATTCTCAGGGTCAGGGGTTCTATCACACAACCAAGAAGACAAAAGAAGAAGAATACCTCTCTGCCTTTCTCATCTCATCCGATTCCCTCAAATTCTTTTGGTAATTCCTACAACGAGGCTATTTCTGACTCTTTCTCCAATATCAAACGTTGTAATATTAGGATTCTTTCGAAACCCATTTTGGCTACTAGTTCTCAATCCAATGAGGTGGATAACACCATTAACGTGGGGAATGCAATTGGCTTCACAATGACAGGGAAAAATAAGGACATTGAAAACATTCTTGCTAATGGTGAATATATTGTTGATCAATGAATGTGCTCTCTTTGAATATCAGAGGAGTGGGGGAAGCACATAAAAGAAGTTGGGTGAGAAGACTTTGTTCTGATCACAAAATCAATTTTGTGGGCCTTCAAGAAACTATGTCAGGTGATAAGAATAGGCTCATCTTAAAGTCTATGTGGAACAACTCTCAATTTGATTATGTTGTGAAAAACTCCGACGGAAACTCAGGGGGAATTGTAGCGATATGGGATAGCACACTTTTCACTCTTACGTCCTCCTTGGAAGGCGATGGGTTTCTTGCTATCATTGGGAATTGGTATAACATAACATCCCTTGTCTCTTTATAATAGTTTATGCCCCTCAAGATCAAAGGTGTAAAAAGAAGCTGTGGAAGGATATGACTCATCTGATTTCAATCCACAATACTCTAACCATTGTACTAGGAGACTTCAATGAAGTGAGGAATGTCGATGAACGTAAAGGAACCGTGTTTGACCCGAGAGGAGCTTCAAGATTCAATAATTTCATATCGTCATCAGGCCTTATCGATTTACCAATGGGTGCTAAGAGGTTTACAAGGATGAACAATATTGGCAATAAACTTAGTAAGATCGATAGAATTCTTGTCTCTCAACATGTAATTGATTTTTGGCCTAGTTCTCATACAGTTGCATTACCTAGAGAATTTTCGGATCATACCCCCAATACTTTTATCTAACATGACAGTCGACTTTGGGGCCTCTTCATTCAAGTTATACAACAGTTGGTTGAGTCACAAGGATTTCCCTCAATTGGTTAAGGATTGTTGGACTTCAATAAATTTTGGTCCAATTCCAAGAAGGCCTGGAAATTCTATTGTTACTTTCAAATGCAAATTGCAACACCTTAAAAACACCATCAAACAGTGGCGACGTAAGATATGTGAAACTGAAAATTTGGCTCTTGTTGAGTTGCGTAAAGAGGTAGATTATTTGGATATGAAGGCTGAATTATCACTCTTAAATGATGAGGAAATCAATTTAAGAACAAGCCACATAAAAACACTTGCGGATATAGAAAACAGAAGATTAAAAGATCTTAAGCAAAAAGCAAAAATTAGATGGGCATTGGAAGGAGATGAGAACTCAAGATTTTTTCATGGGATGATCAATAATAGAAGAAACCGCTGTAGAATAAATGGGTTGAACATTCAAGGGAACTGGATTTCAGACCCAATATCAATTAAGAATCACGTCTTCCATCACTTCGGTTCAAGATTCAAAGAAGAAAATCGAGCAAGGCCTTTATTCAGTAGCAATCTCTTCAAGCAATTTTCATCAGATGAGGTACAATTTCTTGATTGTAATTTTACTAATCTAGAAATTAAAGAAGCGGTTTGGGAATGCGGTAGTGATAAATCCCCGGGTCTCGATGGGTTTACCTTTAAATTTTTCAAAAAACATTGGGACCTTCTTCAAAACGACGTTTTCTCTTTTGTCAAAGAATTTGAATCGTCTTCATACATTCTTATCGGGGTGCAATTCTTCTTTTATCACTTTAATTCCTAAAGTTGAAGACCCTTTGCTTATTGGAGATTATAGACCTATTAGTTTAATCGGATGTCAATACAAAATTATTGCAAAGTTCCTAGCTAATCGTCTCTCCAAGGTCTTACCATCGGTAGTAGGTGATGTTCAAATGGCTTTTATCAAAGGACGCCAAATTGTTGATGGACCTCTCATGGTTAATGAAATAATTACTTGGGCAAAGAAATATAAGAAACGGCTCATGTTTCTTAAAGTGGATTTTGAGAAGGCTTTCGACTCTTTGTCATGGCCTTTCTTATTCTCAATTATGGAGCAAGTTGGGTTTAGCAGGAAATGGATTATATGGATTCAATCGTGTCTTGATTCGGCATTTGCTTCGGTTCTAATTAATGGTTCGCCAACTAAGGAATTTAAGCTTGAAAGAGGCCTTCACCAAGGAGACCCCCTATCACCCTTTCTTTTTATTCTTGCAATGGAAGCTCTTAATGTAGCAATCTTGGAAGCCACTAATAACAACTTTTTTAAAGCAATTAAAGTGGGTAAAGACAAGATCCAAGTCTCACTTCTTCAATTCGCGGATGATGCACTCATTTTGGGGGAGTGGTCGCTTTCAAATGCTAAAAACCTCTCTCGAATCCTCACTTGCTTCCACCTTGCATCCGGTCTAAAAGTGAACTTCAACAAAAGCAAACTATTTGGTATTGGGGTCTCCAACACCGAATTAAATGTTGTTGCCTCATCGCTTGGTTGTCTTGTTTCGCAATTTCCTTGCTCTTACTTGGGTCTTCCCATTGGTTCTCAAATGTCAAGGTGTGCTAGTTGGAATCCCTTAGTCGATGTGTTTCAAAAAGGCTTTCAAAATGGAAGGGTAACACTCTTTCTATTGGTGGTCGCCACACTAATTAAATCCGTTCTTGGTAGCTTGGGAGTTTATTACTTCTCAATATTCAAAGCTCCTAAGAAGGTCATCCAAAAACTTGAAAGTATTCTGTTGGGTTTTAGGTTCCTTGGATCAAGAATTACTTTAAGTACTGGAACCACGGACAGGTTGGATATAACCACGGACAGAAGGATGTAACTACGGATGAAGATAAACTGCGGCTAGTAGAAGAGTATAACCACGGATGATGATATGTAACTGCTGCTAGTATTGTAATAGTCGGTTTAGTTTATTGTATTAGATAAATATGGAAAAGATATTTATCTTGTAGGTTACGTATTGTATAATGTATAGGACTCCTTAGCCTATAAAAGGAGATCCTAGGTTAGGTTAGATATACGTATGTTTTATATCTAAGGTCGATACACTTCAAGGTTGCAAAACCCTAATACTGTAAGAGTATTCGTATTATCAATAATATTGAGGTGTTGAATGTTTATTGTTCTTCTTCTTAAGATTAAGTGTTAAATTCGCGTAATACTTAATAAGTTCTTTGTTCAAGTCGGTTTCTATATTAGATCGTTTGCTCAACCGGGATCAACAAGTGGTATCGAGCTTGTGATCTAGTAACTGTAACCAAGAAGAAGTCCGTTAATCTTTATTCAAGTAAGTTAAGATGTCTCAAGAAACTCACATGGTGACCGCTTCAAAAGTGCCCATGCTCAAACATGGTGAGTATCAAACCGGAGGATGCGAATGAGGCAATACATTCGTATGATTGATTATACTCTCGGGATGTCGTTGAAAAGGAGACACTCTTCCTAAGAAGGGTGAGGATGGACTAGAGATAGCTATTGTTAGTGAACCCGATAAAGCTAAAGGAAAATAGAGATCAAAGCTCACAGATTCTCTATGGAATACCTAATGAGTTTGCCTTGGACTTTGATCAATATGAGTCTCGCTAAAGATTTATTGGATGCTCTTGAATTAAGGTTTGCTTGGTAATGAAACTACTAAGAAGTCAAGGATGAATATGCTCAAGCATCAATTTGAAACCTTCAACGCTCTTAGTGGAGAAAAGATTGATGGCACATACAATAGACTTCAAAACTTATCGATAACCAAGTCGTTGAATTACAAGTTTCTTCAAGAATATATTAATTTGAAGTTCATTAGAGTTTATCATCCGAATGGGCTATTCATACAATTGTGTGGAGAAATAAGGAGGATTTTGCTACGATGACTCTAGACAATCTCTTCAACAACTTGAAGGTTTATGAGTCCGAGAATAACTTTGCTCACTCATCTTACGCTAATCAAAACATTTCTTTGTATCCACTAATCACAAAAGCCCACAAGATGTATCCACTGCGCCTATGGTATATCCACGGCTATTGCAAACAATACCACCGTTAGTGATAATGTCGTTGATGGTGCAATCTGTGCTTTTCTCGTCGATTTAACTACCGGTGTTATTATGTTTGAATCAAGATCCGATCAAATTGATCCCGATGATCTTGATGAGATTAATCTTCAATGGCAAATGGCAATGTTGACTCTCCAAGCAAGAAAGTTTCGAGGAGGACTAGAAGACAAAGTATGATGGTCAAAGGAGAGTCGGATTCGATAAAAGCAAGATGGAGTGCTTTAATCGCAAGAAGAAAGGTCACTTTGCTAGGGAATGTCGAGCTCCTAAAAGAATTGAAAGAATTAAGAAGAAAAGCAAGAGCTCGCGCTTCTTCGACTTTGGTTGCTCGTGATGGAATTGGTGATTATGATTGGGTGATCGATTGAAGAAGGTCCAAATGCGCTTTTTCTTGCTAGTGAAGCTTCAAAAGAGCATAACTTTGCTCTAATGGCCTATGCTTCATCTTCCGGTTTAGATTCGAGGTATCTAATGATTCTAAAACATCCGCTTGTTCTTTTAAATCATGTTCGATAACTTAGAATCTCAAAAAGCTATCACCGAGAGTATGAGGAAAGAAGTAGAGATTGACTCTAGATAACTTAGGATATAGAGTTGGTCTAGAGGTGTGGAAGAGAAGCTAAAGTTACGTATCAAATGTGAGTTTGAGTATGTAGAAAAGATCAATATACTAGGTGGTGAAATTGATCTCAAAGATAGAGAGATTAAAATGCTTAAAGATAAACTAGCGAGGCAGAGAGTGTAAAACAAGAAGCCCTAGATGAAAAGAAAAACATGTTGTTAGGGTAGCTAAAACACAATTTGCTTCCGATATGGTTAATAAATCTATAGAGAGTCATTTAATGAAAAAGGGTTCGGAATTGATACAATAATATGCCACCACCTCTTTGATGAAACATGCACCACCGCTAAAGAACTGCATTTAGTAGTGAATTCGGTTTAACAAACCCGTAGAAGAGATAAATAAGACCTGAAACACCTAAGATAAGTTCGATAAGTTATCCGATGCTCCCATAATTGAAGATTGGGAATCGATTCGAGGAAGATAGTATGAATCAACTAAGTCTACAGAGATAGAAAGTTAAGAAAGTTGATTCTAAGAAAGTCAACCTTGTACCTAGATTTGGAGCTAAAGTTACCAAGAAAGTTGTAGAGTACAGGAAATACCTAGGAACAGATGAAACAATATAAACCTAGGGGTAATCAAAGAAGCTTAAATGGTCTAATTTCTAATGATTAGGTGATGAGTTTCAATGTGTCAAGAAAGCTTGTTATAACTGTGGTAGTTTTGAGCACTTACAGAGAAATTGTCATAAAAAAGACCACCAGTTTGGAATCATGGAGGAGGGTAAATCATCAAAACTTTTCAAAGAAAACAAACCCTCATCCAAATAAAAACATGATTCCAAGAGCGGTGTTGATGAGGAATGGGAATACAAAATCTATAGTCATCGCTGCACCTAAATGGGTTCCAACCATCGCTAAGCAAAATGTAAACACGGCTAGCAGAATCAAACCATCATTAAGCAAAATATCACCACTAATTCAAAAGAAGTTTTAAAATTCCAAAGGTGATAACCCACACGATGGTTGGAAATCATTTTATGTCATAAGGCCTCAACAAGTTGGCAATGGAAGCCTAAGACCAAGGTTTTACCACATGTCAACTGTGCATCAATGGACCTAAAGAAATTTGAATATTTTGATGCAGGCGGACCCAAGTCGAGTTGGCTTGGGTCCACAAAAGGAACTAATTTGTGTGTAATTTAATGTGCGGGGCAATCTTCAAACCGAGCTAAAAGACAAAGGAGTTTTTGATAGTGGTTGCTCGGGCACATGACTTGGGATGGGAGCAACTGGAAGATTTTGAAGCTTTTGATGGAGGATATGTGGCATTTGGCAATGATCCAAAGGAGGAAAGATACTTGGCGAGGCACAACCGAATAGGGAAATCGACTTTGAAAAGGTCTATTTGGTACAGTGGTCTTAAGTACAATTTATTCATGTTTCTCAAATGTGTGATAAGAAAAATGGGTACTTTTGGGAAACTAAGTGTGTGGTGTTGTCTCCAGTTTAAGATGCCCGATGAGAAGTTTATACAACTTAGGGTACCTAGGAAGGAAAATATATATTGTTTTGATCTTAAAGATGTTCTTCCTAATAGGTCCTTATGTTTGTTTGCTAAAGCATCCGTAGATGAGTCAAAATTGTGGCATAGAAGGCTAGGTCATCTCAATTACAAAACAATCAATAAACCGGTAAAAGGAAACTTAGTGAGAGGTTACCTTCAAAGGTTTTGAGTGTAAGGAACTGTGTGGCTGTCAAAAGGTAAACAACATAGAGCTTCTTGTAAGACCAAAATCAGTAAACACCATCACACAACCACTGCTTATGCTTCATATGGACTTATTTGGACCTACCTTTGTTAGAAGTTTGAACCATAAGCGATCGCCTAGTTATCACTAATGATTATAGTAGATTTTCTTGGGTATACTTTTGGTCGCTAAGAGTGAGACTAGTGAGATTCTCAAGAGTTTCATTACTAAGATAGAAAATCTAGTAAACCATAAGGTCAAAGTAATCGATGTGATAATGGAACCGAGTTTAAGAATGATGTGATGAATCGCCTGTAGCTAAAGGTATTGAAAGACAGCTTTAGTGTTGCTAGAACACCACAATGTAATGGTGTAGCCGAAAGGAAAAATCGAACACTAATTGAGGTCACTAGGACCATGTTGTCGAGTCTAAGTTACCAATACCTTTTGGGTGAAGTCAGAGGAATTGCATGTTATGTGCAAAACAAAAGTAAGGTAGTGAAGCCTCATAACAAGACCCCATATGAGTTGTTACATGATAGGAAGCCAATGATTGCATTCCTAAAACCTTTTGGGTGTCCTGTTACCATCTTGAATACCATAGACTACCTAGGCAAGTTTCAAGAAAAGCGATGATGGATACTTTTAGGCTATTCTACTAATAGCAAAGCCTTTAGAGTATACAATAGGAGGACTAGACTAGTTGAGGAGAATCTACATGTTCAATTCAAAGAAAAGACTCCTAGTGTTGAGACCAAAGGACCAGATCGGTGCTTAACATTGATATGCTAACCAAATCTATGAATTATGAGCCTATCATTGCGTGAACTTCCACTAATGTTAATGCAGTATACAAAAGGATTCTGAGGCGTATACATCTTCCAAGGAAGCCGATTCTCCAAAGGAGTTCTATTTGGTTGAAAAGTGGAAAGTCGGCTCGCTCCTTCCATCATTCACAAGCAAGGTCCCACCAAGATGATGTACTAAATAATCGAGGCAATGTTGATCATCATCAAACTAAGGATGAGTTGTTGAAAGATAACTCAAGGTCGGTGAAGAAATTGAAAATAAGAAAAGCGCCCAAGCACCGCTAAGCCTAATGAAAGCAATCGATAGGCCAATCAGAATCACGACAAGCCATCTTCTACCACCGATACCAAGTGAAACCTCGGATAAAAGTACCGGTGATAGTACTTTCTTTGGACCAATTGGAAAGCCACTATTTGGTGATGAGGAGTATCCACATGATCCTAATATGCCTGGTTTGATTGAAATTGATACTCCTACTGATGATGAAGACATGGATGATTTCTTTAATGCTGATTTGTCAAATTTGGAAACTGTCATTCAAGAAAGTCCAATCACCACTACAAAGATTCATAAGATTCATCCCAAGGAACAAATACTTGAAACTTGAATACTCCAGTTCAAACAAGAAGGTGGTTAAGAACATCGAACCCTTTCTTGAACATGGGTTCTTTGCGAATCACTTCACAAAAGAAACAAATATAAAGATCTCGCAAAATTGCATGTTTGCTTGTTTTCCGTCTCAAAAGGAGCCCAAGTGAGTGGAAGAAGCTTTATCGTAAGAAGGTGGGTAGAATCAATGCAAGAGGAGCTTTTACAGCTCAAACTTCAAGAGGTTTGGACATTGGTTGATCTTCCTAATGGTAAAAGGGCAATTGGGACTAAATGGGTGTTCGTAAACAAGAGGATGAAAGAGGAATTGTTGTGAGGAACAAGTCAAGGTTGGTTGCTCAAGGATACACACAAGCCAAGGCTTGGACTATGATGAAGTATTTGAACCAGCTTGCAAGGATAGAGGCTATTAGATTGTTTTGGCTTATGCTTCATTCAAGAACTTTGTTGTGTATCGATGGATGTTAAAAGTGCATTTTGTATGGCACTATTGATGAGGAGGTTTATGTTTGTCAACCTCCGGTTTTGAAGATCCTAATCATCCCGACAAGGTTTATAGGGTGAGGAAGGCTATGTATGGGTTGCATCAAGCTCCTAGGGCATGGTATGAGTGCTGCTCACTTATTTGATGGACAATGGGTTTAAAAGATGGGTGATTGATAAAACTTTGTTCATTAGAAAGCACAAAGATGATATTTTATTGGTTCAGTTTATGTTGATGACATCATCTTTGGCTCTACAAACAAGGAGCTATGCAGAGATTTTGAGAAACTTATGCATGATAAGTTTCGATGAGTTCTATGGAGAACTCACTTTCTTTTGGGACTACTGTTTCAACAAAGGACCGACGGTATCTTCATTAGTCAAGACAAGTATGTAGCAGATGTGTTAAAGAAGTTTAGGTTTCAAGATGTAAAGAGTGCAAGTACACCTATGGAGACTCGAAACCTCTCGCTACCGATGATGGAAGTCCCAAAGTTGATTTGAAGTTGTATAGATCCATGATTGGATCTCGATGTATCTTCATCGCATCTAGGCGATATTATGTTCTCGGTATGTGTGTGCAAGATTTCAAGTCACACCAAATACCTCACACATGAATGTCAGTAAGAGGATCTTTAGATATTTGAAAGGTCATCCTAAATTGGGCCTTTGGTACTCTAAGGATTCCCTTTGATTTGGTACATGATAGTGACTATCTTGGAGCTAGTTTGGATAGAAGTCTACTACCGAGGATGTCGGTTTGGGAAGCGATTAATTTCTTGGCAGTGTAAAAAGCAAACCATTGTGGCTAATTCTACAACCAAGTCGAATATGTGGTCACGCTAGTTGTTGTGGTCAAGTTCTTTGGATTCGTAATCAATTGTTGGATTTTGGGTACAATTTTATGCATACTAAGATTTACATTGATAATAACAAGACAATTTGCATTATTAAAAATCTGCTTTACATTCTAGAACTAAACATATTGAGATACGGCATCACTTTATTAGAGATTGTAATGAGAAAAGGCTAATTCAAATGGTAAAAATCCATACTGATTTCAATGTTGCTGATCTTCTTACCAAAGCTTTTGATGTGGGGAGGTTTCGGTATCTTGTTGTTAGTATTGGAATGATTAATCTCTAAATTCTCAAATTGTTTTGTACCAGTTTGTATAAGTATTGGACTGTTATTATGTAATCTTAGTATTGCTATTTTTGTTTCTAACCACTGATAGTTTTAATCAATCCACTACTGGTTGTTCTGTGTTTCCACTAACCATTTTGCAGATAAAAGACAAGTCATTATAGAAGCTAAAGAAGTACTGAAGTTAAATTGTTCATTCATTCATCAAAATAGTTTACACTACGACTTACAATGAAACTTCAAGTACAAATTAAAAGACTACTTCTATACATGATTTCTAATACTATCCTCACCGTTGGATATGCATGATTGCCGGATATGCATTTGACATATGCATGACCAAGATGACTAACCACTAAGGATCAAAATGGAAGGATGGATTGATGCAAGCGAAGATGATGAAGATGAATACGAGAGATGAAGCACAAAGGACATAGTCATATTATACTTGCATCTATCGGTTTCACCAAAAACATCATTCCATTTTCCTTTTCCCTTTCCTTTACGATGTGTGAAGAAGCACCACAACTCAGTGCAGAAGACCAAGAACCACCTCTCGTCCTTTGGGAGTGGTGGATTTCTTGCTCGTGGTGTTGGTTGGGGTTTGGATGATGAAGGTTTGGGGTTTGAAGTTCTCTTCTTAGGAGACATCGAGTCTTCGAAGCCTCACTTGATTCACCACACTATCATCTTCCGATGATGGAAGAAATGGGGATTTTAATGGTCTGGGTTCTTGTGGAGGTATGTCAAATCGCCATGGATGGGATTCTTCACTTGATGATGAGGATGAGGAGGATATGTGATTCACAACAGCAACGGGAGGCGCACTGACTGCCTTGGAAGATGTTTCTTCATCTGTATCTTCATAGGGTGATACATACGAACTTAATGAAGAGCTATTTTCTCCTTTGCTTGGATTGCTTGCCAAATAGTTCTTTTTCCGTCTCTCCAGACTGCTGTTGGAGGAGGTGTTGTCATCTGATGAAATACTTATTGGGTTGGAGCTGCTCATTATTGGGGTTCTTGGACAAATTAGGGTTTTGATTTTGATTGGTGTGTACGTTTTATGAGATTAAGGGTTCTTTTTATAAGTGGAGTTTAGGGTTATGGAAGTAAATAAGGGTCAGGTTCAAAGTGGTTGGGCAGTTAATGAGTTTCTTGGGTATTGGACTGACATTAGATTCTAGAAGTTGACCATATTGACTTACCTGTTCAAACCACATATAGGTCTTTTGAAACCACTTCTGGCTTTTTCTAACCACTGACAACAATAACCTACTTCTCTGTGTTGGTTTTGTGTTTTTGTCTTGCAGGTATGAAGGATTTGTATGCATAAGGAGCTGGTGTGTTAGTTGCTTGTGTTTGTTGATAAAAAAAAAAAAAAAGATGTGTAATCTTTCATATTTTTGTGAGATCTTACTTATTGGGACACAGATTTACTTGCTATATCTCTTGGTCATTTGGAAGAAGTGATTTACTGTATCCACTGGTGGTATGTTTCAACCGCGGATAGCATGGTGCTTAGTTTTGGATATTACAGGGGCTGTTTGGTAACATTGGCGAACCTATATCACTCTCCCCAAATCACGGACGGATCATTTATTTGATTCTCAAACCACTTCCAATTGGCGCTCAACTTTAACCCTAATCACTTTCTTTGCATAATTCACAAAACCCACTTCATACTCATCATTAATCACAATGGCTGACAAGTATTCCACTACACATAACCTAGTTGCCATACTCACCAAGAATGCTCGATCTGAAGGGTTTCATCAAATGATTGATTTCCTAGTTCACAGTCCCGTTCACTATGCTTTAACAGTTAAACCCACCATTCTTAAAGCCTACATACATCAATTCGGAGGAATGCTACACTTGAAGAGGTTGATGGAGTGGAGGTGTTTAGTTCTCACGTGGATGAGCATGCTATTTTTGTTAATGAGGAAATTATTAGGAAGTTTTGAAGTTTGATGATCTTGATGGTGTTGATAATCTTTCGGATGTTGAGATTGTTGTTGGTTTAGAGATTAGGATATACACATAGGGTGACAAGGTGCAATTCTTTAAGAGTTTGTTTTCACAACAATGGAAGTTTTGATTCACACCTTGTTGATGTGTATGAGTAATAAGACCACAGGTTTTAATGACTTTCCTTCAAAAATTGCTACTGCTATTATTTGTTTATCTGATGGCAGGAAGTTTAATTGGTCTAGGATGATTTATGAGAGGTTAGTACAAAACATTAGGAAGAAGGGTAAATACTATTTGTATCCTAGGTTTGTTCAACTGCTTGTGGCACATCAAATAAAGGATCCTGTTGATCATACTAGGGAGTATGAAGTACATCATATGCTTCCTAAGGTTTTTGCTCATATGAGGAATCAGCCACATAATGTACCAATTAAAGATGTTCCTTTATTTCCTGGATATGAAAGTGTCAAGATATCAAAGCATCAAGATATGAAAGTACCGTAAGTCGCAAAGAACCGGAAGAAGTCAAATAGTCAAAGCATCGCTAAAGACAGAGTCAAAGTACTCGCAAGATAAAGTCAAAGCATCGCTAGAACAAAAGAACTGTTATATTCGCTTATGGAAAGTATTGTATTCCATGTTTAGATTACTTGTCGCACAAGGTTATCAATTGTAAACCGACTAGGATATCCTTGAGCCTATAAAAGGACTCCTAGATTGGCATTAGATGTACGATTTCGTAAAAGAGTTTTAGAGTTTACGAATTAGTGTTTTAGAGAAAAGTTCGATTATCTTAGAGTTGTATTAGAGTATCCGCATAATAAGCGATTTAGAGTTTATAATAAAGTTATTCTTCTTAGCTTTGTTAAGTAAATTCGCGCACTTGATAAAGATTGCTCGTTGTTTCTTTGTTAATAACTTAGGATTTATCCGAGGTTATTAAACCTTAACAAGCTAGTTAAGTTAGTTTGATTAAAGTATATCGATCCAACAAGTGGTATCGAGCTTGTGTGGAAACTCGACTAGGAAGAAACCCTACTTCAACAATATTCAAAGATGTCGATCAAGTCGCTCCACCACCCTCAATCACCTCACCGTAATTCCAATAATCAAGAAGGAGAATATGATCTCGTGCATGAAGATGAGGCAAGATATTGCCATTACGCACCATGCTTTATGGAATGTAATTGTGAATGGAATGAAGTTGTTCCGCACCCATTCATGTTCCCGGACAACCTATAGCACCAAAGGCGCCTTACCAAGAAGAACACTAAGGAATCAAGAGAAGGCTCTAAACATTCTCTTGTCTCGCCATTCCGATGGTCATCTTCTCAAGTTTCATGATGCTAAAGATGCTAAGCACCCTGGCTGCTCTCAAGACCAGATTTGAGGAATGAAGCCTCTAAGAAGATGCACGTAAACTTGTCAAACAATGCTTGAAACTTTCACAGAGGGAGAAAGAGAGAGTCTTGATGTCGCATATGATAGGTTTCGTAATCTCCTCAACATGTTGGAGTTATACAAGGCACAAGTATCACTTGAGGATGCTAATTTGAAGTTTCTATGAGTTTGCCATCTACATGGCATGTGATTGCTACTATGATCGAGGACAACAAGGATTGATGTTATGGACTTTGATGATCTCTATCATCAATCAAGGTGTATGAACATGAGATGAGTGGTCAACCAAATTCCAAATCTCACAAGATTGCTTTTCTATCATCTCGAAAAGAAGAGCAAGATTTCAAAAGTATCGCTTCTCCTCAAAGTACTGCTTTCTCAAAGCACTTGCTTACAATCCCCATCATATGCTCAAGCAGCCCCACCATCTACCACTTTGAACTCAGATGAAGTTGTGTGCTCCTTCTTTGCACAACAAGCAAGCTTACCCGTCACTTATGAAGAGGATCTAGCATGATTGAAGAAGATGCACTTGAAGAAATTGATATCGTGGCAAGTTGCTTTGATCAACGCAAGGATCAAAAAGTACATGAAGAAGACAGCAAAAGTATTGATTTCAAACCAAAACAAGGAATAACTTTGACAAATCTAAAATTGAATGCTTCAATTGTCAAAAGACCGGTCACTTTGCAAGGAGTGCAGTTTGCTAAGTATCAAGCAAATGTAACATCCGAGAAGCCTAAACTTGAGCTCAAGGAAATTCCAATAATCAAACAAAGGCTTTGGTTGCTCAAGAGAAGTTATCGGTTGACCGGAGTGAAGAGTTTGATGATGAACCGTGACTTCATCGTATGGTAGCAAAGGAAGATACAGCTTGAAGACACAAGGGAAGCATTGACCGAGCACCGCTTTGATGAAGAATCAACATGCCGCTTTGGAATCGATGATGGCTTTGGAGGATTTGATTGGAGCAAAGAAAGTGAAGATGATCCTGTTCTTCTTGCTATGGTGGCTACTTCACCAACTCGCCTCCTATCTCTCGAGGTATGCTCAAACTGTTATGAGTTTTATCTAAAATTACTTAACAATTATGTGATTGAAAGAGATAATTGTATTAGGGCTAGGTCCGAGGTAGCAGGATATCAAATCACTTTAGAGTCTATAGAAGCTAAAATCATAACACATGAAAATAATGAAATGGCTTCAATGAAAAGTATGAACAATGTGATTACCGCTAAAACTTAGTGAATGGAAACTAAACTCAAAATTGTCAAATTGAGAAATTAACTAAGGAAAGAGATGATTTGTTAGCTAAGTTTGTCGCTTGGGAGAGTCCGCTTGTCCCATGTTGCTTATGTTGAAAAATGAGAGGGGCTTACATTAGAACAAAGCTTAGGATTTGGAATGGACTTTAGTAACATAGATGAAAACCAACCTAGTGATCGTGATGATGGTGTTTTTGAGGACATAACCACTAGTGATGATGAGCTCATTAACTATTTAGATTCATCTAGTAATGAGGGCTCGAAAGTGAACCACCTCCGAATATAAGAAAGACAATGGTTATCATGTCGCTCCTCATCCCATTAGTCATCATCCCTCTAGGCCCGATGTTTCTCGTTATGGAGTAGATAGTCTAGAGTTTAGGAAGAAGCTTGTTGCTCAATCTAGGTCCGAGAAACCCAAAGAAACTGTTGAAAACAATGTTCAAAATCCAAGCAAGACTTTTAAACCAAAGTATCGCTCAACAAGCAAGACTTCTCGCAAAACCTTTTCAAAACAAGATCGCTAAACCTTTTGGGATAATTTTGGTCAAAACAAATTTTATCACCATCAAGAAGGCAAAATAATTTTGGGCATAGACATAGAAGAAATCACTTTGGTCATATGGGTCAAAACTGTGTTTTGTGTGTTATAGTCCTACTCACTTAATCAAAGATTGTGACAAACACTCGTAATATCTAAGCAAGTTTCAAGGAATAAGTCTAACAATCGAGACCTAGAGAGCACAAACCGCTTTGGACTAATTCTAATAGGGTTAATCACGTAAACTTCACACCGCATCATAGATACCCACATCGTAGAAGACCTTCAAGATCTCACAAGATTTTCCAGCACCGCCGTAGACAAGGTAATCGAAAACCATACTTGGGATAGAAATTCTAGGAGATCTCACTATCAACCTAGAAGGTATCACAATTCATATAGGGATCTAGATCACAGAACCACCGTTAAAACCGAATGGATTAAAAGGGACAAGATCACGAGAGACATACAAGACGCTCAACAAAAAGTGAATCGATGTTTTTGTGACAAAAGAAAATGCTAAAAATCTGTGAAAGAGATTTATGTTGAAAACCGAGAGTTTTGAAAATCCACATGCTAAAAATCAAAAGATAATTTTGGATCATCATTTGAAAGATAGTGGAATTACATACTCAAAGAATTTGAGTTTGTAACTCTCGGGGAACACAAGTCAAGAATGGCTTGGGTTCCTAAAAGTTTCTAACTCTTTTCTTTGTGTGTGGCAACCCGTAAGAGGAGCTTAAAGATCATCTTATTGTGGATAGTGGTTGCTCGAAGTATGACAAAGATAAAGAGATCCCGTCTCGATTTTAGAAATATTAGTGGAGGAAAAGTTGCATTTGGGAATGATCCCAATGGAGGAAGGATTACCGAAAGGAACAATTAAAGTCGGAAGAATTGATTTTGAGAATGTCGATATGTGAAGGAGCTAAAGTTCAACTTGTTGTCGGCCTCTCAAATTTGTGATAAAAGCATCCTGTGTTATTCACCGACACGTAATGTCTCATCCTTTCTTCCGACTTCAAACCCGTTGATGATGACTTGGTAGTACTTAGAGTACCAAGGACAAATGATGTGTATAGTTTAGACATGAAGAGTCTAAATTCCTATGGAAGAGCCACATGTTTGGTGGCTAAAGCAACATCCAAGAGGCACATCAATGGCATAGAAGATTGGGCCATGTTAATTTCAAGAACATCAACAAACCGGTCAAAGGCAATTTAGTTAGAGGTTTACCTTCAAAGACTTACAAGAATGATCAATCATGTTTGGCATGCAAGAAGGGTAACAACACAAAGCTTCCCGCAAGAAGCTTGATGAAAGAAATATTAGAGAACCATTGAGCTATTACATATGGATTTATTTGGACCGCTCTCGTGGCAAGTTTAAATAAGAAGAAGTACTGCTTGGTTGTTACCGATGATTGTAGTAGATTCATTGGGTTTTCTTTTGGGCTTTAAAGATGATACCTTTGATGCTATTCGACTCTAATTATAGCACTTGAAACCAATTAAGACTCAAGGTTAGAGGTATTAGATGTGACAATGGAACCAATTCAAGAACAAGCCTATGGATGACTTTTGTGCAAATAAAGGCATAAAGAGGGAGTTTAGTATTGCTAGAACACCACAAAGAAATGGTGTTGCAGAGGAAGAATAGGACTTTGATTGAAGCAAAGACAATGCTAGCGATTCCCATCTCCCTATTCAATTTTGGGCGTGTCGTAAGCACGCATGCTATGTACTCAACAGGTGGTCTCGCACCAAACCACGATGAAGACACCCTATGAATTGTCGATGGGCAATAAACCCAACATTCGCTTTATGAAGCCTTTGATGCCCTCTTACTATTTTGAACACCATTGATAACTGGGAAGTTTGATGGCAAGTCCAAGAAGGTTACTTATTGGGATATTGCACTAACAAGAAAGGCTTTAGAGTCTACAATGAGTTACTAAGAAGATTCAAGATTGTCTTCATGTTGAATTTTTAGAAGATCAAGACAATGAGAAAGGAAAAGGTCCCGATTGGATGTTTGATCTTGAGATTTTATCTCCTTCGATGAATTATGTTCTCGTTAGAGAAGAAAATCAACCTTTGCACAATGAAGAAGATATTCAATATGTTGTTCATGATGTTCATATTAGACCCGATGTCGTTCCCGATAAAGATCCCGCAAGTCCAAAACAAAGCATCGATGTTCCTAAGCAAAGTATCGATTCTCCAAAACAAAGCATCATTGCACCACAATCCTCATTATCTCGCAGAGGATCAATCTATTCAAGAGGAACTTAATCGATGCTTCTTCAAGATGTGTTAGCACATTCTTACACCGATGAACAAAGGAGAGCTTATGAAGAGGCAAAGAAGAAGAACAAGACTCGCAGAGTACTCTCACAAGATTTTGACAAGATTTTTGATCAAAGTATCACCGCACTGCTGATGATGATTTTAGATGATTTGGATGATCCTACCATGCCCGGGTTAGAAGAAACCGATGATGAGCTTGAAGATGAAGGTATTTTCACGATTCCAATGAAGGTGCCGATTATACTAACTTAGATGATACATATGAAGTTCCACGCCTCCAATCTTACGAATTCATAAGAATCATCCAACCGATCAAATCATTGGTCCTTCTACTGAGTTATGACAAGACACAAAGCTAAGGGTTTCACAAAACCTCACAATGCTTTACTTAGCTTTGTGTATAAACAAAACAAAGCAAATCATAAGGACCATCAAACCCGCTTATTTACTTGTTTCATCTCTCAAGAGGAACCCAAGAATATTGCTCAAGCTTTGACTAAAGAAAGTGGGTGAAGCTATGCAGAAGAACTTCTTCAATTTAAACTTCAAGAAGTTTGGTTTTATGTGATCTTCCGATGGGAAGAGAGTTATTGGAACCGATGGGTTTTAGAGTCAAAAGAGATGAAAGAGGCAATGTTATCAAAAACAAGGCAAGGTTAGTTGCTCGTGGTTATAGATGGAGGAAGGGTAGATTATGATGAGGTATTTGCTCTCGTGGCAAGGATTGAAGCAATTAGAATCTTTCTTGCTTTTGCTTCATATATGGGTTTTCGTGTATACCGATGGATGTCAAGAGTGCCTTTCTTTATGGCACTATTACGTAAGAGGTGTATGTGAAACAACCTCCGTGTTTTGAAGATCCTAAACATCCAAACAAAGTCTATAAGGTGGTTAAGGCTCTTTATGGTCTTCATCAGCACCTAGAGCTTGGTATGAGAGGCTCTCTACATTCTTATTACAACATGGATACAGTGAGGGAGCTATAGACAAGACTTTGTTTATCAAGAGAGACAAGAAGGATATCATGTTAGTTCAAGTTTATGTTGATGATATCATCTTTGGGGCTACCAAACAATCCATGGTTAAGGAGTTTGAGCAATTGATGCGTATGGAGTTTCAAATGAGTTCAATGGGAGAGTTAACATTCTTTTAGGACTTCGTGTTAAGCAATCCAAGGAAGGAATTTTCATTAGCCAAGACAAGTATGTTACGTATATACTTAAGAAGTTTAATTTTGATGATATGAAGGTCACATTACACCTATTAAATCTATCAATTCATTGGGTAAAGATGAAGATGGACAACTGTTGAAGTCAAGTTATACAGATCTATGATTGGCTCTCTTATGTATCTTATCGCATCAAGGCCCGATATCATGTTTGCGCTTGTCTATGTGCAAGATATCAAGTCTCACCAAAGATCTCTCACCGAATGCAAGAAAAGAATTTTCTCGTTATTTAAAACAACAACCTAAGTTGGGGTTGTGGTATCCTAAAGAGTCACCTTTTCACTTAGAAGCTTTTTCGATAGTGACTATGCAGTGATAATTATGATAGAAGATCCACAACCGTGGATGCCAATATCTTGGAAGAAGGTTAGTCTCCGGCAATGCAAAAGCAGACAATTGCAAAGAACATCATCTATCAAGTCAATATGTAGTCACGTAAGTTGTTGTGGTCAAGTTTTGTGGATGCAAAATCAACTCTTGGATTATGGATTCAATTTTAAGAATACTCCTATCAATATTGATAATGAGAGTACTATTTGTATTGTGAAGAACTCGTATCATTCCAAGACAAAGCATATTCGATTAGGCATCATTTTATCGAGATTGCTATGAGCATAGGCTCATTAATGTGGTTAAAGTTCACACGGATGACAATGTAGCCGATTTACTCACAAAAGGTTTTGATGTGTCACGATTCAATCACTTGGTCGTGAGCATTGGAATGATTAACTACTAAGCTATGTTTAAGGGAGGACTATAAGGTGTTAGGTATAGTCCCGTGTATTGCTTGAGGGAGGATGCTTGTTTATACTTAGTTTATATGAAGGTATTTGGCAAAGTATCGCTTTTCCCGAAAGTACCGCTTGAAAGTACCGCTGGGAAAGTATCGCTTATGTGGAAAGTACCGCTTTGTCGACAAAGCATCGCTCCAACGGTAATATTGATGGGTAATTGGTAGTAACGGTAACTTTGTTATTTAGGTCGTGATTTTCAAATCCCACCTATAAATAACTACTTTCCGATTTTCCTCTCATATTATTACTTTACATCGCTTCCATACTTATCTCCCAATCACCATCTCTTTATTATTCGATACAATCTTTATTGTGCTCACTTTTTCAACAATGGTGAATCGCTTAACTGCTTCAAGCACAATATGGTGGCTAATTTGGACAAGACCGAGGCGAATGTGGCTTTCTATGATATAATTGATTATCTTACTGGTCGCTTATTAGTTATGCTCTTTAGTTGAGCCGGATATAATTGAACCATGGATTCAAGAATTTTGGGCTAATGCTATGGATAATATGGAGGAGGATGAATACTATATTAGATCAACAATGTCGGAAGGACTATTAAGATTACGTAAGCCTCTATTCGAGCAAGATTTATTATTTGAAGATGAAGATGGGGCTATTCGATTTGACAAGCAACCGATTTGGGATACTTTTAGGAATCTTGGTTATGAAGGTTCTTTGATCGAACAAACTTTCAAGAAAGCATTATTCGTCCTCAATGGAAGTTCTTGATTCATGTCTTGCTCCATTGCATAAGTTCTAAAAGCACTTCGGGAGCAATTTGGGTCAAATATAGCATCCGCAGTGGTTGGCTTAGCTACCGATAGAATGTTTAATTTTTCAAGGCTTATTTTGGATGGGATGCTATCACATATCTCCTCCGGGTCAAAATGGTTGATGTACCCACGGTTTGTACAGTGTTCTTAAACAAGCAATTGGTCGATGTTCCAAAACCCGCTACTTTGTTACCCGTTATTGTGCAACAAGCCAAAATTTATACATTCATGGCTAGGCGAAGTAATTTGTTCAGAGGTGGAGATATTCCATTAACTACTACAATGATGGAAGTTGTTCAAGTCGTACGTGATGCACCGGAGAGGATGAAGAAAGTGAAGGTACCGATTCGCACAAGGTACCGCTTCACAAAGTGTCACTCACAAGGTACCGCCCGCAAGCACCGCTTCTATGAAGGTACCGCATCTTTACAGGTGATGATTTCTCCAAGTCCCGAGGTTCAAGCAGAGATTGAGAGAACACCTACTCCATCTCCTCAACGCTCGCTCGCTTCTTCAGGCACATTCACATCTTCAAGGTGATGATCATACTATACCTCGTGAAGGTTTGACTTTGGATAATTATGCTTTGACAAGGAGCTAGCTCGGTTGAACAAGACTGTTGAGAGTCAAGCTAAAGCACTTAGGAAGTTGAGGCGTAAGTATATTTGGTTAAGGAATTTTATTAAACCCTATATTCAAGGTTTCAACTTATGGGTTAAAGAGGAAAACAAACGTCAGAAAGCACTTCGAAAGGAATTGAAACGAAGAAGGTTCCTAAATCATCTTCTCACAACTTGGGAGGAATTTAGAAAAGGATAATTTGAAAGAAGATGTTATGAAGAAGAAAGAATCAAGAAGATATTACAAAGAAGAAAGAATCTGTAAGTACCGCAGAAAAGATTATTTCGTGAGGAACAAGAAGAAGAAGTGCAAGTTCAAGGTATCGATGATCAAGGTAAGGTAATCGATGAACATCAAAGTACCGATTTTCATGATACATCTAGGCAAGAAGTAATAACACCAATAACTCCAAGGGTATTGAATTTTGAAGAAGAAGTCGGTCCTTCTACAACAATTATAGAAGAAGAGGAGGAAGCTACATTCAAACCTATTCATTCTCATGAGTGATGATGAATTAATTGCTACAATGTTAGATTTGTCACAACCAAGAGGAGGAGTTACTATTAGAGATGTACAAGAAGAAGAACAACCAAGAACCGATCAACCCGCAATTGATCCAAAAGACAAAGGGAAAGGTATTCGTTGAAACTAAGAAAAGAAACTTACTTTGGCGTAACTTAGAGCAATTGAAGTTGCTAGGAATGAAGTCAGCAATTAAAAGTTCAAGAAGAGTTAAATGCTAAATATAGAGAAGAACAGAAGCTCAAGAAGCTCGTAATAGAGAAGTAGCTCGTAAATTACATGAGGAATTGAATGTCAAGCTATCGAACCATTACAGTCTCCTACACTGCTCGATTTATGCAAAGAAGACCTAATTTAGCTAAAGAAAGGAATGCAATGATGGCATATTTAAAAGCAGAGGATTTAAAGGATTGCGTAAGCTAAATTATGTGGATATGAAAAGATTATATGATGTCGAGAGAGAAGCTTATAAGAAAGATGTTGCAGCATTAAAGACTTTAGAGAAGAAGCTCATTGGACCAAGTCGAAAGGAAGAAGAGCTTAAAGAGAAAAAGAAAACCGGGTTACGTATGTTCGCTTTTCAAAGAAAGAAAAGGTTGAATTAAGATCCGAGACTAGTGATGAATTGAAGAATTATCTCGAGTGGTAGATTTTGATTATACAAATGAAGATAATGACATGAAGATGAATGATCAAAGATTAGTGTTTTCAAAGTTGTGAAATCCAAGAATGGAGATTACATGGTTTTTCATAAAGAAGATGAAAGCTTCAAAGTTTTCAAAAGGCTATGGATTTGTCGATATTATAGATAGAGTAGATCTATTCTACTTATATCATGTTGTGAAGGCTTATTTTGAAGATAATCCATTAGAAGGGATTGGTTTGGTTTTACATGGTGATCTCATAACCATGTGGGAAACCGATGAAGAGAGCAATCGATGATATCCGGAAGGATCAAGAAAGCCGGAAATAGTTTGTTGGAGATTCTTTGAAGAACTGGAGTTCATGTTTTGAGCTAGAAAATGGAACAATGATACACATGTTTGCGTAAAGAAGATACCCTCTTACAGCTTGAGCTCATGAGAAGAATGCTAGAGCATGGATTGGAAGTAGAAGAGGCTAATGAAACCGCTTGCATGGTTATCAATTTGTTTATAGACCGGACTACCATTGCCGAGAATGATCTATAACCGGTATGAATTTTATTTGAATAAATACTTTTTGATATATCAAGATTTTTATTCAAAGTATCGCTTATCGACAAGATTTCATCAAAGTACTGCTTATTTAACTAAACCGCTTAAATGAATTTTAGAAGAAACCTTTTGCTAAGTAATAAATATTTTGAAATAAAGGTTGAATAAATGGTTTTGTGATGATAACATCAATAGGTTATCAATCCACCATGGTTACAAAAGGATTGACTAATCCATGAGCAAACGGCTCGTAAAGATATATCAAACCGCTTTTAGTTGACAACTTGCTAATAAGTTGGATGGTAATCAACTCACCATATCAAGAATGTGAAGAGTTGGCTAGCCCACAAGAAAATGGCTTGTGGTAAAGGCAAGGAAAAACCATTATTGGTAATTAGTTCACCATTAGATAGAAGAACTAACTAGTCCGTATGGTACAACTTTTGGTAAAGACAAAACAAATCTGTTGATAGTCGGTGGTTTGCTAAAATCATATGGTTATCAATGTACCATGGTCTTACACACCAAAACATTTGGCTACTCCGAGATAATGGCTTTGGTAAAGAGTTCTAAATCCATTAAATTTTCAATGATTCACTTAGAAGTGATGAGAATAGTATGCAACTTAAACCGAATTATTGTACAAATTGTCATATGTTGTCGTGTTGTCGAAAAGATGGAGATTGTCGGATGTCACGTGAAGAGAACAATTCTAAGAGATACTTTGACAAGCACAGATATTACAGAGATACAATCTAAAGACTAAGAAACAATCCATTTTAAAGATGAAGTCATAAAGATATATTCATAAAGGAACTTGAAGTCAAGCAAGTAGAATTCAAGTTAGGGAGGATTGTTGGGATATGAAAGTGTCAAGATATCAAAGCATCAAGATATGAAAGTACCGTAAGTCGCAAAGAACCGGAAGAAGTCAAATAGTCAAAGTATCGCTAAAGACAGAGTCAAAGTACTCGCAAGATAAAGTCAAAGTATCGCTAGAACAAAAGAACTGTTATATTCGCTTATGGAAAGTATTGTATTCCATGTTTAGATTACTTGTCGATAAGGTTATCAATTGTAAACCGACTAGGATATCCTTGAGCCTATAAAAGGACTCCTAGATTGGCATTAGATGTACGATTTCGTAAAAGAGTTTTAGAGTTTACGAATTAGTGTTTTAGAGAAAAGTTCGATTATCTTAGAGTTGATTAGAGTATCCGCATAATAAGCGATTTAGAGTTTATAATAAAGTTATTCTTCTTAGCTTTGTTAAGTAAATTCGCACTTGATAAAGATTGCTCGTTGTTTCTTTGTTAATAACTTAGGATTTATCCGAGGTTATTAAACCTTAACAAGCTAGTTAAGTTAGTTTGATTAAAGTATATCGATCCAACAAACCGCACAAGAATGGGATTTGTTGGATGATAATGAAAAAGCTAGACTTTTGGGTGAATGGGCAAGGAAGGTTGGTAAAAACAGGAAGCAAATTATAAGAAAGAAACCTCCTTCTATTGCTCAGATGAGGAATGTATTGATGAAGATTATTAAGAATTCAGGAATCCATGTTTCTGATAATCTTAGTAGGTGTTCATTTGAAAGAATTTTTGAGATTTATGAGAGATGTATGAGAATTAATCATGATGATTTCTGTCCAATGAATTCTAAAAAGGAGGAAGAGTGGATTAAAAAAGATGATCAATGGATTCAAAGTAAAAGAAAGAGAAAATCTGAGGTTCAGGAGACATCTGATTCTATAAGATTGAAAGTTGTTGAAGATGAAAATCAAATCATTTCTTATGAGTTTAAGCTTATAATTGGAAGTGAAGGAGTTTGGAAAATTCAAAGACTCAACAATGAAGTTTCTGAGTATAATCAATTTTCACAGATGGTTCAGTATTTTGATAGAGATGATTTGATGAATCTTTGGATACTTTACAAGAATAAGTTTGGTGAAGTACATCCAAATGATTATCATGAGAGACTGGTTTATTATAATTTGAAGATTCTATTTGAACCTACTCATGATGAACCCGAATGGCAAGGACTCGCAATGGTCAAGTTACTAGATGGTTTTATATCAAACTTGTGGAGTTCATGTTCTAACTCAAGCTTCGGAAAGGTTATTCATATGCTTGTAGAAGGTGATTATCCTCAATTGAATAAGTATCCGTGAATAATTGCTCGATGTTGAAGTCCGGTTGTATCAAGATGTTAGTACCTTATGATGGTCAAGCTTACAATTTGTTGTCAAGTATGAGAACATTCTTAAGGCTAGTAAGTGTTTGGATACATCCTCAAATTCAGATGTTTTGAGTTTAAAAGAAACTTGAGAATTCGTTGGAATGTATCAAGTTTAGGGATGATTGTTGGGTTTTAGGTTCCTTGGATCAAGAATTACTTTAAGTCATGGAACCACGGACGGGTTGGATATAACCACGGATGTAAGGATGTAACTACGGATGAAGATAAATCGCGCTAGTAGAAGAGTATAACCACGGATGATGATATGTAATCTTTGCTAGTATTGTAATAGTCGGTTTAGTTTATTGTATTAGATAAATATGGAAAGATATTTATCTTGTAGGTTACGATCAGATAATGTATAGGACTCCTTAGCCTATAAAAGGAGATCCTAGGTTAGGTTAGATATATGATGTTTTATATCTAAGGTCGATACACTTCAAGGTTGCAAAACCCTAATACTGTAAGAGTATTCAGATTATCAATAATATTGAGGTGTTGAATGTTTATTGTTCTTCTTCTTAAGATTAAGTGTTAAATTCCGCGTAATACTTAATAAGTTCTTTGTTCAAGTCAGTTTCTATATTAGATCGTTTGCTCAACTGGGATCAACATATTCGTAGAAGATTCTTTTGGGGTGGAAATTCGGATCAAGATAAAATTTCATGGATTGCTTGGAAGAAAGTCATCTCACCTCGTAAAAGTGGTGGTCTTGGTCTTGGTATTGGTAGTCTCATGGATAGTAATCAATCTTTGTTAGCCAAATGGTGGTGGAGATTTCGTAAAGAAGAAAATGCCCTTTGGTGTAAAGTCATTCGCTCGATTCACGGGTCTTCGGGTGGCATGCATAATGCTCCTGAGCCTAAAAAATCATCAGGTACATGGTCTCAAATTATCAAGTTAAAGGACGATCTTAACATCATTGGAATCAACCTCGATATGTTATTTAAAAAGAAAGTGGGAAATGGGATGACTACGAGTTTTTGGTACGATAACTGGTTAGGCGGCCCATCTCTTCAAGAGACTTTCCCACGATTATTTCGACTAGAAATGATGCCCAACTATCTTGTATCTCGATCGTGTCCCACTTTTTCGCTTCCTCGCTCTGAATCAACAATACTTCCCACCATTTGGTTCATCCCACGGACACAACACCAACCACCACGGACCCAGTGATTTGTCCTATTTCATCGAGAGATTTTGTTGGGTTGTCCTTCTCTTGGGCTTGGAGAAGGGCTGTTCGGTCACAAGACGAACTATTGGAGCTTTCTGATCTTCAAAACTTGATAATAAACCTTCATCTCACTATGGAACAAGATACATGGGAATTTACCCCTGAGCCATCAAGGTTTTTCAAGGTCAAAACAATGCGTAAGATCAATTCAAATACATCGACCGATACTGCCTCTCAACAAACGAGATGGAGCAAGATCCTTCCTTTAAAAGTAAACATCCTTGCTTGGCGTGTTCTACTCCATAGGCTTCTAACTAGGGTCAACCTTGATCATCGTGGGATAGACCTTGACTCGGTTCGATGCCCCCTATGCAATGATGATATTGAAACGGAAACCCATGTTTTCGTTAATCGCTCACTTGCACGTTGCATCCGGAAAGGCGTCTTCTCATGGTGGCAGCCCCGGATACATCCATCACAAACTTAGATGATCTGCTCGCGCCCGATCGTGTTACCATGGAATCTAAGCTCAAGCCTTTCTTTGATGTGGTAGTGAACGAATCGTCGGACATTGTGGAGCTATAGGAATAAAGTGGTTTTTAACATCAAACGGCCTCAAAAAAATCTCATTTTCAACGAGATTAAGCTTTCGTCGTTCAATTGGATTACTAGTAGAAGCAAATGGAAAGTATCTTTTAGTTGGTTAGATTGGTTTAGCAATCCATGTATCTCTTGATCTTCATTATGCTTGTATTTGTTTTCCTAGCGTCTTGCTAGTTGTTTAATTGAAATGCCGTTCCAAAAAAAATCTACGATCCCTTGTCCTACAACAATGGCGATGTTGATGTTGTTGACAATGCTGATTTGGGTAATTGCAACCATGCAAGGCTGTTAAATATTGTCAAAGAGTGATGTATGTTTCCTGTTGAAGGTATGTATTACTGTGCTCCTAAACAAGAGTTGGGTAAACATTTGAAATATTTAAGGAATGATAGTGAGTTAGCAAATTGTATCAAATTAGCTTTTGATAATGGATGCAAGGTAGAACTCTATGTTGAACATCATGGATATGATGTTATAGCAGAGGGTGTAAATGCTAGTGCTGAGGTAGATGAAGATGATGAATCTGATAATATCAGAATATGTAGGTCCAGAACATGTAGGTGAAGAAGATGTGGTTATTCCAAAGGTAGACCTTAAGGATAGTTTTCTAAACAAGCTTGTTGATGGTAAGTTCATTAAAGATGATCAATTTAGGTACAAGCTCTTCAGTTAATGCACAGGAAGATGAAGCAGAGCAAATAGAGATTGATGATAGATTTAAGGTTAGGATTTAGGTACAAGTTTTATTTCGAGATTTTGGGATAATATTTGATTTGGGGGTACAATTTAGGGTTAGGATTTAGGTTTATAAAGAGGTAGAAGATGATGAGGTGCAACGGTTATATATTCCCAATTGATGGTCACGTCACCCAAACCCAAAGTGAATAATACTGATTGGGCAAGCCACGTAGGATTTTTACTTGACAAATGAACTTTGTGATCATATTGACACAAAAATAAAAATACACATACCATTCGGGTAATAAAAAAAGTAGACGTACCATATCGGTATATTTGAGAAAGTAGGTGGCTATTTAATAGCCTAAAACCCTATTCGTGGTGACCTATATCAATTGTGCGTCATCAAACATGTCAATGAACCAAATAGCATCATAAGCCTCGAAATCACTTTTATAGTGAGATGCATCTTATATCATATAAACAGATTAAATTGCAAAAACACTAGCATACACATCCACAAATAGCATCATAAGCCGTAACCGAATTCAGTCTAAGATATACGGTTTATGCAGATAGTCTACTTACCTATCACATGATTTTTAAATTTTGATTGAGATAAGGTCGTAAGATACTAGATTGATAATAATTCCAACAAAAAAGTGTCTTAATCACGAAATTTTCACGATGACATTACTCAAAGATACCAATTAGAAAATAAAAACCACAAAAATACGTATACAGGTACAAATACACACTGTTTTATTTAAAAGAAAACTTTATATACAACCATTACATCATTTACTAACCGGGCGTTTGGTTCACAGAATGTTTTTGAAAAAATTGTAATCTTTGGAAGGTTTGTAATTTGATGTAATTGTAATTTAAAGAATTGGAATGTGTTGTAATTGTAATGTGTTGTAATTGTAATTAATGAAACCTGTCAATGTGTTTGGTTGACTCGTAACGTAATGTAATTTAATTTTTTTTTATAAAACATAAAAGTTAATATAATAATAATAATAATAATAATAGTAATAATAATAATAAAATAATAATAATATTAAAATAAATAATGATAATAATAATAATAATAAAATAGTAATAAAAGAATATTAATAATAAAATAAAATAAAATAATAATATTAATAATAATAATAATAATAAAATAATAAAATATAATATTAATAATAAAAATAAAATAATAATAATATAATAAAATAATAATAATAATAATAATATTATTATTATTATTATTATTATTATTATTAATGTATTATTGTTATTATTTATTATTATTTTATTATTTATTTTAATATTATTATTATTAATTATTAATTATCATTTATTATTATTATTACTATTTATTATATTATTATTATTATTTTATTTATTATTATTTTATTATTATTATTATTATTTTATTAATATATTATTATTATTTTATTATTATTATTAATATTATATTTTATTATTTTATTATTATTTATTATTATTATTATTTTATTTTTTATTATTATTTTTATTATAATTATTTTAATATTATTAATTATTATTATAATTATTTTATTATTTTTTTATTATTATATTATTATTATTATTTTTTATTATTATTATTTATTAGTTTAATTATTATTATTAAAGAAGAAATTCAATTACTTACGTAATTCAAAACTTTCCATCCAACTTCCTATGTAATATAGATTCCTCACTTGATGTAATTGTAATGACCGAATTACAATTACAATGCAAACTAAATAAATATCAGAATGTAATCTGAATTACAATTCCTTTCATCTTACCAACCAAACATGATTGGAATGTAACTCAGATTACAATTACAACGAATTACAGCGAACCAAACGCACCCTAATAGTTTTAGATTTGAGATCATTTGAGGACAAAAGATTATTTACATATCAAGGGATCAATCTCCGCCATTCATTTTTATTTGATCTAATGGATGAGGTTAATCCCAACATTTTAAAAAACCCACTTTCATCCTCTTTTTTTAAATTTTAATACCTTTCAAACCGTTAATCGTTAAGCGGAAAAAATATCATTATGACAAGATTTAATTATCTTTCATAGATAGCTTTTGATATACTTTCGACAAAAAAAGAAAATTTCGTATTTTCACGCTTTTTTAAGGTTTTTCGTTTTTGAGCGCCATCGAAATTTCAGATAAAAATCATATATGATAAAACACTAATTTGAATATCACATGTGATATTAGTGTTATATCATATATGATATTATGTTATATCATATATGATATGTAATATCACATGTGATATTAGTGTAATATCACATGTGATATCACATATCATATATGATTTTTCATGCAAATTTCAAGTAACGTAAAAGATGAAAAACGTAAAAATCGAATTTTTTCTTTTTCAAAAGTATATCAAAGTCCTGCCTATAGAAAGATAATTAAATGCTCTGACGGTGTAAATATTTTCACTTAACGATTAACGGTTTAAGAGATATTTAAATTATAAAAATAGGTGAAATAATAAAATGTTTTTAATCTCATCAATTGATTTCTTTTTAGATGGATGGTGGAGATGAGTCCTTGGTATGTAAGAAAAGTTTGGTATATAAATAACTCTCCTCATAGTTTTAACCATTGATCGATTACATGACACCTGGACAAAATTACATAACCAGATCCTTGTTTAATAGTATCAAGACGCAGATACCCTTTATTAAATAGAAGTTGATACTTTGATTCAAATTTGGTGTAAAAAGACCAAATTTGTTGTCTTGATTTAAGTGATCGGATTAATCAGCGCGCAAGCAGGCAAACCACGAGTCTTATGACAGTTTGACGGCCTTCTGGTAGTCTAAAATCACCAACTGATACACTTAAGCTACGGTCACATGCTATCAATATCATATCGCCATCTATGTCTTTATATTTGAGGCTAAAGTTACCTAGCTTGAGTTGAAACCTTGTTGCAATCTCCTCTTCCAGCTTTATAAATCCATCTGAGAGTTTGAATGAAAACCTTACCATATCCTCTTTGTATGTTGCTTTGATTGTCAGAAGTGTCATTGAGTTTCTGTTGGTTATTTCTGGCTGCGCAAGTTCATCAGGCAGATTTGTTTGTACTTGCTGGTGGCGAATAGATGTGGAACTATGCTTACCATGTTTGCTAAAGGTGGCAGGACTATGAGTTATATTTGTTGTAAAATGTGGTTCATTGGATCCCTTAAAAATCGAGTTAAGGGAATCACTTTTATCAGTCTCATATGGCCACCTTGATACACCAAAACTTCTGCTAAGGCGCTTCAACGTAGCTCTGATAGCTATATATAAAATGTACAACGTGAAAATGGGGATTTTAGAAGTGTTTTAAAACTTCAAACCTAACCACATTTAGTGGTTACCTCAATTTGACTAATCCTGGTTTTGGGGTTAACATGCAGTTCAGTAGGCAGTTAGCCAGGAGGATATACTAATCAACCCCGATATCCAAAACAAGTGATTAAATATGAATTTGCTATGTTAATATGACATTTTTATTCAACCATTTTCCATTTCGATTAAATCTAAAGCTTGTCTCGCTTTAAAATATCTCAACCCACGCCTACTTATTAATAGGTAAGAAGGTATATAACTGCCACCTCTAGAGATTACCAGCAAGTTTAATATTGATTATACTTACCATGAAGGATGCCCGCAGCTTCCTCCATTGGCTCTCCAAAGTGTTTGATGATTTCCTCCAAAGTAATTAGCCTGCCGCTTGTCTTTGGAGCCACTTTAGCTGGAGCTTTCTTCTCCGGCATCCATTTAGTCGATGTCCTTGCTACTTTAGCCGGCAGCTTGACCTTTGGAGCCGGTTCTGCCTTAGCTGCTGGTTTAGTTTTTGGAACTGGCTTAGCTTTAGCAGCCGGTTGAGCTTTTGGAGCGGGCTTAGCTTTAGCAGCCGGATTAGCTTTTGGTGTCGGCTTAGCTCTAGCTGGAACAGCCTTAGTATTTGCAGTTGCGGCTGGTTTCTTCTTAGTCGGAGCTGCTTCCTTCTTCAGGTTGGCGGCTACAACTGTTTTAGCTGTAGAAGGAAGCGATAAAAGCTTTAACCTGAACTAGCTTCGCACTAGCAACAAACTTCTTCAACTGATTCAACAACATTTTCTTAAAATTAACAGGCAGGTCCTTATGCTTGTCTTGAATAAACTTCCCAATTGCATACTGATTCGACCCGTTACGTTCCTTCAAAGTCACTATCGCGTCACTAACCATGTAAACACAATCAAAACCACAAATTAAACATTAAAGTCTTAAATATAAAAAGCAATTTAACGAATTTAGCAAAATTTGTACGTACGTAATGAAATATTACCTCCAAGTAAGGAGGGTGTTTTCTAAGCGCAAATGATTTCTTATCTTTCGAATGGGCTGTAGTAGTTGGTTCTTCAGTGGACATGTTAGTAAGTTAGGGTTAGCGTTTAGTTATGTAATAGGCAGGTGGGAGTGGAGGATCACTGGTTTAAATATGTCTCCGGTACGGCGAACCACCCCCACCGCCACTAACACCGTTAGTCATCACTGTAAATAAATATCACCACAAACTAATTATCACAAACAGTCGTAGGAGAGATGACACCGTCTCACTCAATTATATTATATCTGGATCACATACACAAAACACACACTCAAATCAAAATATCTAATACAGAATAACAGAATCTGTTCATTTCATTCAGGTTGTTCATTTTATTCAACCTAGGGTTTTGAGTGTTTTTTATAAAAAGTTATTTAAACAATGATAATCTGACCGACCAAAAGATGTAAATTACCGATATCGAGATATTGATAACTGTAAATAAAGTAAAATTTACGGTAAAAAAAATGAATTTTAAGGACCTGTTATTTGTTGGAGATGTGAAAGGAAATTGCGGTAGTTGTGAACTTGTGAATGTTATTTTGGGGTTCTATATGTCGGACGGCCTAGAGCAGATGTATATTACAAAGTCACAAAGAGTTACCAAGTTAAATGAATGTTTTAAAAAAATACAAAGTCTTGTATAAAAGCCGGCTAATTTAAGAAATCTCTCATCTATAAGGTCGTAAGATACTAGAGGTATGTTTGGTAAAACTAGATATAAGTTGTATGCTGTAAGCTGTTAAATGTAAGTTGTAAGCTGAAAATTGCAAACCTGTTAACATGATCTACAAGCTATATCTTTTCTTCAATAAAAGTGTTTGGTAAATTAGTTGTTAAATGTAACTATAAGATGTAAAATAACATAAAAGGACATATTTATAATTTTAAACAAATGTTTGGAGGATATATCAGTAATTTAAAGTTTTAATAGCTCCAAGATGTTTAAAAAGCTTCATGAATCAGCTTTTCATTTATGAGCTATTTGTTTGAAATAAAAGCTTGAAGTTAATATATTCAAACGGAGCTACTTATTTTAAAAGAGATTATTTTTGTAACAAAAAGTTAACAACTTCCCAAAAAGCTGCTGCCAAACAGGCCCAATATAATAATTCCAACAAAAGTATCTTAGGGCTGCTTAGTAGGCTAATATTTAGAGCTTTTTGAGTCGTAAGCTTTTGTTACAAAATAATCTCTTAAAAGCAAGTAGTCTGCTTTGATACATCAACTTCAAGTTTCATTTAAATAAGTAGTTCCAAAATAAAAAGTCGATTCATAAAGCTTTAAAAATTTCGAGTCGTTAAAACATAACATTATCATAATGTTTTATAATTACAGCTTAACAATTAATTTACCAAACACGCTTATTGTAAAAAATATATGTACTTCATTCTTTGTACTTCAATGTTTTTGTGTAATAAATTTTAGCAAGGTGAAAATCTCTTTACCCAAAAATAAAATAAAATAAATAAAAAATATAGCTTGTAGCTCATGTTAACAAACTTTGCATTTATAACTTTTACAGAAGTTTTGCCAAACATACCCTTAATCACGATGGCATTCCTCAAAGAAACCAATTATAACACTACAACAATCGTGACTTTCGCAGCGAATATCGTGGCTTCGGGGACTTATCCCCGAAAGCTTGCACAGGACAAGTCCCGCAAAGTTCCCTAATACCTTCTCGGTAATACTTTCCCGGGACTTGTTATCGCCGCTGGGACACGTGGGACCCATGTACCAATTATCCCCGGTCAAACATGTCCGACGTGGCATCTGTTTCCGGATATGTCCCCGAGGAAAATGGTTTTTAAATATTAATTTAACCACCTAATTAAATCAGAAGTCCGACGTGGCACTGTTTTTTCCGGGGACGTGTCCCCGGCAAAGGTCACTACCACTGTTGAGCTAATTTTTTTCTCCGGGGACTTGTCCCCGGCAAAGGTCACTACCACTGTTGAGCTAATTTTTTTCTCCGGGGATATGTCCCCGGTGAAAGTCCTAAAATGAAATTTGCTTTTGCGCTTTCGTCGGGGACTTGTCGCCAAGCAGAATCGACCCATTTTGCGTAATATTGTCGCAAAATGGGTAATTTCATTTTTTCGGAAAAATCTACAATGTCACAACCTATTTTTTCATAACCCGCTTTTCGCTACAACAACACAAATTCGCTAAACATAATATCATATATACCCATCAATCGCTAACATAGTTATCTTTTCCAAAATCGCCAAAACGGTTCCTAAACCGTTAACGCATGATCATCTACAAAACTATACATAGCTACCTATCCGCAAATGGTCCAAAACTATACGATAATCCATTTACGGAATCCTAGCACATAATGCACATAAACGACATACTAATCCATGTTATTCTCTACAAACATATCCAAAACGCTTTTAAAGTAACATAAACCGCATCTCAAACCCCATTACCCGCACTACCGTCCCCGTATCTCTAGACTCATCGGATGGAGTAGCACGAGATCCCGACCCACCCTCCGGAGTAGCACCGATCCCGACACACTTGGTGGAGTAGCACTTGATCCCGGGCGGATCGTAGTCGCTCCCCGCCAACCCGAGAATGACCTCACAAACTCTATGACCGCTCCATCCGACCTCTATGTAGCGAGCTCCTCGGTCTGCTTTCGCACTGCTTCTCGCAGTGAGGACACGTCCGCTTCATCACGAGGTCGGAAGCGCTAAAGGTCTTCTTCACTCCATCGCCGGTAAGACCGACCTACACTGAAATATGACCGCTACCGCTACCACCAATCATGGTACGCAGAATCTCGTGGTCACATGCGGTCCCATCGGAGGTGCTCTCTTCCCGCATCCGTATCATCTTGTTCTCGCTTAGTTACAAAAACAAGAAAAGCAATATATAAGTCGTGATGCATTATATTTCATCAAAATGGGTGACTTTAAAAATAAATTATACTTACATATCTAGCCTCGATAACGGGACTCAAACACATCGCCTCGTATGGTTCCGACGGTAAAGCTCTATCAAGTCTTCTCCAACCGCCGCCTCACCCCTACTGGTCAACTGTTTAGAAATAAAATCAATAACGACACACCCAACACCATGTATATATATAAATAAAATGATTAAATAGTTTCTTACAAAGTTATGGCGAATAGCAAGATACGATCGAGATCCGTGAAGGCTAGAACTCGTGTTCGCCATGCGGTTTTGTCGGTTGACCTCGATTCTTCTCGCTTCTTGGGGTTTGTCCAAAGCTTAACCTCGTATTTTAAATTATAAAACTATTATATAAATGAATTATTATTATTATTATTATTATTATTATTATTATTATTATTATTATTATTTTTTTATTTATTTTTTTTTTTATTATTATTATCACATCACTTTCATAAAACCAAAATCATAGGATTACAAGAATTAGTGGGAGCCTCAAACAACTGGGCTCCCACACCTTTAGCAATAGCAAACTAATCCCATCAAGATATTATTATTATTATTATTATTTTATTATTATTATTTTTTTAATTTTATTATTATTATTATTATTTTAAATTATTACTTATGGATGTCATTGCAAACTTAATGATCCTCAATGTGAGTTGTTGTTATCTGCACATGTGCACATGTTCCCCGGTCTTTGAGTGTTCCCCGGGTCTTTGAGTGTGCTCGTGTTTCTTTTGATGTCGCACTTCGCTCTTCTTCGGAGCGATTGTCACCGCCTCGGGCCCGGTTTTGGTGACCGGCAAAGGAGACTCGCTACCTTACCCTTTGCTTTGGGAGGCTTGGTGTATATTCTCGCAGTGATGTCTTGAACTATGCCTTCCTTCCTTCTAGACTTTAATCGCTAGCCTCTGCACTAAGCTTCTTCATAATTCGTATTGTAATTCCGGTCCCTCTTTGATGATGCTCTATGTACTTTTAATGTGAATATGGATATTGACCTTTGAGTAACCCTACCGAGGTCGCCGCCTCAAACTTATGAAGAAATTGGTAGATATATATTTCGAGCGGTTACCCGAACTGTTGAATCTACATTCCATCTATCTCCTCGATGATGGCGCATGGAGCTCACTAAAGGAGGATCATACTTCGATTAGCTTAGGGTGGCTCGATATCCGGACAGGACAAACTATGAATGCCGTGGCTTATCGTTGTGTGTTGTGCTATCGGTTGGGTGTTCCTCTTTTCACCGCTCAGTGCCGTGTTCAAATTGCTCTAGGGTATTTGTTAGGAATTAGAAATTCCTTGATTAAAGAGTCGGTCACCTCAAGTATATGTAATCGTTAGAAAGCTCGTAGTCGTAGTTCTTTTGAGTTAAGTAGTAATTTAGTTAAGTAACACCGTGGAGGACGGACGGGTCTTTACCCATCAGATGCCCGATCCACACCAAGTGTGGCGTTTATGTAAGATTATAAATACTCTACCTTCCAAGGTAGAGAGTTGAGCTCATAATAATATCTTTCACTTTCTCTCACTAAGTTCCCTAAACCTCTAACTTTCTCTCTAGAATTCCATCTATATGCTACTTTGTGATATGGTTTGATGTGTATGTGAAAAGTAATATCTAACAATTGGTATCAAGAGCCATGGTTAGATCATATCTTGCACATCTTTGGATTTATAGTGGTTTTAGGTTGTTTTGGATTGTAAAGTGATGTTTATATGGTTTTTCAAGCTAGCGACTTAGTTCACGGAATAGTTTCTTGGTAGCGACTTGCTTCACATTTTGTAGCTACTTACAAAGGTTGGTGCTAGCGAGTTAGAGCTAGCGAGTTAAAGCACAAGTAGTGGAATCTCCACTACGGTAGCGACTTGTTGTAGCGACTTGGTCAAGAGTTGAGTTGCTCTTTAGCGACTTGTGTTTCTAGCGACTTGTGTAGCTTAATTGTCGCCAAAATTTGGTTAGCGACTTGATCCGTAGCTAGTTACTACTTAGCGACTTGCTTTTCTCATTAGCGACTTAGGATTCTAGCGACTTGGTGTCTAGCTTAATTAATTGGTAGCGACTTAGTGCATTTGTTTCTAGCGACTTAGTGCATTTGTTTCAGCGACTTAGAGCTTTATCATCTAGCGACTTGAGTGATTGTTTACGGTTTTCTCTTGATTTAGTAAAACCCGTGAAAGAATCTATTTCCCGCTTAATCATAGAGTTATAAAACTCTGATAACTGTTAACATGTCTACCAACGCTCCTACCGTCATCTCCATCTGTTGTCGAGGATGTTCAAGCAACCGGCTCGATACTCGCCCACCCATGCTTGACAGAATCGACTACGATTCTTGGGCTCAACGAATCGATTGTATTGCCTTGGAAAGGAAAATGGTGTCAACATTCTCAAATCCATTGATGAAGGACCATATCGGGTTGAGACGACTAGAGACATACTTGATACTAATGAAGATGGTACTCTGCTACGGAATGGATGCATCTAAGATGTAATGATGAGCTTGATGATAAGGAGAAAAGAGATTCGATGCGATATCGTGGCTTCAAACATTGTTCTTCAAGGTCTTCCTAAAGACATCTACAAGTCGATCAATCATAACACCGATGCAAAGGTCGTTTGGGATAACGTTAAGATGCTTCTCTCGTGTTCGTAATTAACTATGGAAGACAGAGAATCCCAACTCTATGACGAATTTGAGCACTTCAAGATGAAACCGATGAGAGTGTCTATGAGTACTATGTGAGATTTCATAAGTTAGTGAATGACATGAGAAACATCGAATGACTATGCCTAACATTCGCCTAAACTCAAAGTTTGTGAACAACATGAATCCCGAATGGCACAAGTTTGTCACACCGTGAAGCTCACTAAAGGATCAAGAATACAAACTATGAGCAACTCTATGCCTTCCTCCTTCGTAATGAGAGACATGCTATGTTTGAAAAATTGATTCTCAATCGCCAAAACCAACCAGTGGAGAGACAAGTTCGCCTAATGATTCAACCGCTTCTTCACGATGATGGGACTTCCAACAATGCTTCTCAAGTTGCACCCATGAATAATGATAACCACAAACCCATTTCGATCCAAGGTTCAAACAATCTGATGCAATGTCCATGGAACATTTCATCACTCAACTAACACTCATGGTTAAAGAGAACAGACACTTTCACCTCACACCAACAAACTCCACACCGCAATGAGATCCGAACCGCCTCCAATCTTCACAACCATGCTTTGATAAGAGATGGAAACTTATGGGCAACCAGCTCAGAAAGACAGATGATCGAGAAGAGGTGGAGCAGGAGAAGTTATGTTGGCAACCGTAATCGAGGAAGAAATGGTAACCAAGGTCAAGCTAAGTCAATCAAATGCTATAACCGTGGTGGTGAAGGACACATTGCAAGGAACTCGCACATCTCTAAAGCGCCCTCGCAATGCCGATTACTTCGTAGATAAGATGTTGCCGCACAAGCTCGTGACAATGGTGCCGCATTAGATGAAGAGGAGTTATCGTTTCTTGCCGAGGACAATGCCAAGACCTATGATGTCGATGTGGATGAGCAACTTATTCAGAGATAGGTCACAATCATCGAACGCCTTTCAAGTCGCCGACCGTGATGCATACGACTGATGTAGATGATGGACCCATCGCACACACAATCTTTATGGCTAGCATCTCTCCAATGGTTTCTCCCAAGATCTCTTCTTCACCACAAGTCGGCCCATCCAAGGACAAACTCATCTCGAGGTATTAAAGCTATACGATGATGTCGATGTGCAACAGATGCATGACAAAGTACAACCAACGGAAACTATTGAATCAAATATTGAAAATATGGGTAATATCAATATTGTCCCATACGATCAATACGTGAAACAAAGTGAAAGTGAAGTTGTACCAAGTGATGCATCTTCGCATCAACAATGACTATGTCTTTGATGAATACACCGCATGTGCCCCGAGGATTCCATAATTTCGAACTAAATGCCTATAAGGAACGTGTTGCTATTTATGAACAACGTGCAAAATTTGAGTTGACCACTCGTGAGCAGTGAAATGGATGTCCAAGTGAGTACAATAATTAGAAAAGTAAGTTTAGAAGAAGTATTGAAACAAGAATTAAATTCCTTGCAAGAAAAACTATCTAAAACAAATAAACAAAACAAGAACTTCAAGAAAATGTGAAATGCTTAAGCAAGAATTTAATGCAAAGGAATCAAAACTCTTGAGAGATTTTTCTAATCAAAACTTTGAAAACAAACTTGAAAACAAGTCGTACCTACAAGGAAACACCATTCGATCGCCACATGGTCAACAAACATCGTGTCTTAAGCGATAAGCATAGCATTCCCTTGTTGAGGAACCAAATCCAGAGGTAATTAAAAGGCTAGAAATGCTCATAAGGTGCTTTATGATGGTAATGAAGTCCTTAAGCCTAGGCGTAAACCTAGTTGCGCTGAGTGCAATCGAGGAAGATAAGATATTAAATGAAATCACTAGGAAAAGATGAATAAGAAACAAAATGATCCCAAATGCAATGAGAAAACATAATCATCTCTCCTCATGATTACAAGAAGGAAAACTGGATTTCCTTGAACAAGTTTAAGCCTCGACTGCTTGACTCCCGAACAAGTCTTCCGAAAAAGGATTTAGATAAGCGTAAAGCGGAAAACATTATTGAAACAAACCTCCCTTTGAAAATGCCTAGAGCGATCGTGTATCCTCCTAATACACCAATGCATCTTGTTCCTAGAACAATTGCCACTAAAAGCAAGACATTAATTAGCCAATACGTTATATTTCAACTATTTGTTGATTTTGAGAAAACTTGCAAGAAAAGGATCACACCCACCGGTATAATCAAGGAGAAAGAGGTTTTGAACAAATGAAAGAATGTTATTTAATCGAGGTCATGCCCTTCTTTAAACTTCTAAAAGAGCACTTTGAGAGTCTTAAAAGGGGTAGAAACCGATATTAAGGGTATGGAAAAGGAATTTGATGCAATGGTTGTTGAAGTTAGTGACTATGAGCGCAATCAAATATAATGAGATTGAGAGAAAGAACCGCATACATTAAATGAGAATCTTATTACCGAATGTGTTGCTCAAGATGTCTTTTTCATCGCTTCAAATTGCTCTATTAATGCTTCCAAATTTCATGAACTATCTGTGCCCTCGAAAGTCTCCCATGATCGTGTCATTGAGCTTGAAAAACTAATTCTAAACTAAATGAGAAAATTGAACCGATGATCATGACAATTTGGTTAAACATTTTCTAAACTAGAAGTTGAGTATTTTAATCTACAACTAAAATATCAACATCTCAAAGAAAATGTCAAAACTTCAAATATCAAGACATCTTCGATGCTCCAGATTTTGATGCGCTTTTCAAATTAACAAACGAGATGAACAGATTCAAGCTCGTAACACGATCGAAGTTGAAAGCCCAAATCTCTCAATTAAAGGGTCAAACAAACAATATGACAGCTCCCAAATGCCTCCTCCTTTAGATTCTCGAAATTCTCAAACGTTTCATCTTCAAAACCTAGTAAATGCTTTACAAAAGGAAAACGAAAGTTTTCTAGAAGAAAATGAAAAGGTTAAACGTCACTCAATGAGTTGTTTGAATCAATTAAAGTCACTCGTAATAAAAACAACGAACAAATAACTTCATTGCAAAAGGAAATTGAGAATCGAGGAGTCGTAAAAGGAAAATGCCAATGATCTATGAGGAGAATGTTGTATCTAAGGTTCACTCGTAATAAATCTACTTTATCTGTGACATATGTCCCCTCACCTAAGGAACAACAAACTTGCCATTCAAACATATTTCTCATCCCTTAAGGATTGCTTAGAATGCCTGCGTGAGATTGTTGAAGAGGATAAGCTAGAGAAACCTCATGATAATGCAATTGACATGCATGCTCATATGCCAAACGATCTCAAGAAATCTTAGAATGCTTGATCACTATATGCCCAAAGACATTAGGTGAGAGAGTTAACCCTTTGATTCCATGCTCAATGCCTAAGGCCAAATATGATATGCACTCTACTCCCAATGTTTTGAATAAGAGCCGTAGTGTACCCTTGAGTAGTTCAGATTCTAGATCCACAATGCTAGGAAAGAGAACTCAAATGTGCCTTCTAGGGTACTAATCTCAAGACATCTAGCTTTAAGAAAGTGAACCGTAGTGCACCCGCATGTAGTTCAGTCCCAAAGACATCTAAACAGTGGTGCAAAGAGTAGTAAAACAAACTAATGTTCCCATTCCTCTACAGAGTAATCATGACATTAAAGGGAGCAGTCAAAGTCTCAAGACAATACAAGGAATGATAGGACCTCTCAATCTAAGAATGTGCACCGGAAGAAACTAGAAGAACAATCTAGGAACCTTAAGTTTGAATCGAATAAAACGAATCGTGTTGATTCTAGTATTAGCCATAGGCGCATCGTAATTAATTCAATTCGATACTATTTGCAAAACTTGTACCGATGATTGCTTGAATTCGCTTCTAATCATGGATGTGATGTCAATGTTTTGCCTAATGATGTTAATTGTCCGCTAATATTGTTAATGCTAAAATTCATGCTAAAAGGCTAAAAGGCAAAAGCGAAAGAAAGTTAGAAAACAATGGAAACCCACAGAAGAACATTCAAAGTAATAGGTTTTATTGGATACCGCTGGTCATAAGACCAATCGATAATGCCCACTAGAAAATGGATGCCCACCGGTAGAACTATTCCTTAAGAAGTGGCCACATCAGAACAGGGCTAATACGACACTAGTATTGCATCTACTCACAATGATTCCATTACCTCACCGTCTCGATATGAATGCTTCTATTTCGATGCGGGTGTTCCAACTGCTACTAACCAAATGGAACCCATTCTTGCATGGGATCCCAATTATCCGCTTATCCATTCTTTTCTCGTGTTCAACCGCAGATCGCTCAAATCGCTCGTGGTACCGACTCAGTCGCTCCAAGCATATGAATGGAGACCGTCATGCTCATGAACTTCGTGAGCAAATTCATCGGATCGTGAGATTTGGTAATGATCATTTCGGTGCTATAATGGGTTATGGAGATTATGTTGTTGGTAATAGTGTCATCTCGAGAGTGTATTATGTGGAAGGTTTAGGTCATAACTGCTCTCGTTGGTCAATTCGTGATTCCGATCTAGAAGTAGCCTTCGAAAACATACCGCTTTGTTAGAGATCTTAACGGTAAGGAACTGTTGAAAGGAACTCGTGGCTCAAACCTTTACACCATCTCTATCGATGACATGATGAGGGCATCTCCAATCTGCTTGTTATCTAAGGCTTCAAAAACAAAGTCATGGTTATGGCATCGTCGTCTCAATCACTTGAACTTCGGCACCATCAACGATCTTTCCATAAAGGACTTAGTTGTAGGTCTACCTAGACTAAAGTATGAAAAGGATCATCTTTGTTCAAAGATGTCAATTGGGAAAAGCAAGATGTTTGCCCATAAACCAAACCTACTAACTCGTCACGTAAGTTCTTCATATGATTCATATGGATCTATGTGGACCAATGAGGGTGCGTAATATCTTTGGGAAGAAATATGTGTTAGTTGTAGTTGATGATTACCTAGATTCACCGGGTCAAGTTTTTAAGGACAAAGGATGAAACTCCCGATATCATCATCAAACTCATCAAACAAATGCAGTTCGACTCAACAAAACCGCCGTAATTATCGTAATGTATAATGGAACCGAGTTTGTCAACAAACAACTTAGTGAATTCTATGAAAGCGCTGAATCACCATCAAAGAAGTGTTCCACGAACCCCTCAACGTAACGGTGTAGTTGAAAGACGAAATCGTACTTTGTTGAAGTCGCTAGAACAATGCCGATCTACTCAAAGGTTCCAATGTTTCTCCGGGTCAAGCTATTGCCACCGCATGCTACACACAAAATCGCTCCCGATTCACACTATTCATGGAAAACTCCATATGAACTTGTCCACAACAAAAACCTAATGTATCTTCCTTCGTGTGTCTGCATTGTGCTATCCAACTAATGAGGTCAAGACTTAGGCAAACTTAGGGCCAAAGTCGACATTGGAGTATTTGTAGGATATGCATCAAACAAAAGGGATACCGAATCTACAACAAAAGAACCCGAAATATCATGGAAACAATTCATGTTACGCTTGATGAGTCGACCGGTCAAATGGCTCCTGGACACTCCAACCAGACCCGCACTTCAAAACAATCCTATTGGTTCATCCCTTGTTCCAAACTCCTCTCAAGAAACTCCATATGTACCTCCATCCAAGATGATGTAAAGAAATTGTTTGATCCCATGTTTGATGAATCAGATGAGTCTACTTCTAATGAGGTGCCGATCCCTACAACAGAGGATGCTCATATTCCGTTGAATGAAGTCAATCCATCGCCTCAATATCCATTAGTCACGAAGCACCGTCACGATCCTTCGCCTCATCAACAAATCATCATTCTTCAAATGTACATTATGGAAATGTTTCGCATCAATGATGAAGTTAATCCCTTTGCGACTCAAAGATGCTCCATTTGAAAACATATTTGCTACTCCGAATCATCATCTCAACCATCTTCTTCAGAGACATCGACTCGCTACCTCGCCTCAACAACCGCCACATGAACACCTCGAAAAATGGACTCACGATCATCCATTAGACAACATCATTGGTAATCCTCTCGTCTCAGATCAACCCGAAGCAACTCGCAACCGATGCCTTATGGTGCTTCTTCAACTCCGCACTATCTAAGATCGAACCAAAAGATGTTAAACCGCTATGAATGAAGATAGCGGGTTCAATGCTATGCAAGATGAAATTCATGAGTTTGATCGCCTTGATGTATGGGAGTTAGTACCGCCCAGATCGTGCTATGATTATAGCTCTAAAATGGATCTTCAAAGTAAAACTTGATGAGCATGGTGATGTGTTGAAGAACAAGGCTCGATTAGTTGCTAAAGGATATCGCCAAGAGGAGGGTATAGACTTTGAAGAATCTTTTGCTCCAGCTTGCTCGAATCGAGGCAATCGTAATCTTTTGGCTAATGTCGCTAGTAAGAACATGGTAGTTTATCGATGGATGTAAAGACGGCATTTCGAACGGAGATCTTAAAGAAGTTGTCTCACGCCGCCAACCCAAGGATTTGTTAATCAAGAGCATCCTACTCACGCTTATCGTCTCAAGAAGGCTCTTTACGGTTTAAAGCAAGCTCCAAGGGCATGGTATGATACATCACAAAGTTTCTTCTATCAACCGGATTCATCAAAGGAGCAGCTTGATCCTACATTGTTCACCAGAAGTCGTGCAAACATTTGATTCATGTTCAAATTTATGTTGATGATATTATCTTTGCCTCGACCGACCCAATGGAATGTGATCGTTTTCAAATGAAATGAGTTCAAAGTTTCAAATGTCAATGATGGGACAAATGTCATTTTTCTTGGGATTACAAATTTCACAAAGTCCCGAGGCATTTTCATAAATCAATCTAAATATGCAATGAGATTTTAAAGAAATTTGATTTGATTCATGTGACCGTTGACACCCCCATGATTGACCGAACCAAACTAGATGAGGACCTCTCGTGGATCATGATTCACCAAACGAAATATCGGAGTATGATTGGATCCCGATGTATCTCATCGCTAGTAGACCGTACATCTTGTTCTCTCGTGTGCATGTGTGCTAGATACCGTGCTGCCTACTAAAAAGCACCTTGAAGCGCTTAAACGGGTCTTTCGGTATCTCCAAGGAACCATCAATATGGGACTATGGCACCAAGGACACCGGTATGTCACTAACGGCCTATGCAGATGCCGATCATGCAGTTGTCAAGATACACGTCAAGCACGCCCGAGGTGCTCGGCTTTTGGGTGATAAGCTTGTGAGCTGGTCTTCAAAGAAGCAAATGAGTACTTCTATTTCCTCTACAGAGGCTGAATACATAGCCATGTCATCTTGTTGTGCTCAAATCTTATGGATGAGATCTCAATTATCCGACTATGGCTTTGAATTCAACAAAATCCTCCGCATCGTGATAATAAAGTGCTATTGCTCTCTCATGCAACAACGCTCAACACTCAAGAGCAAAGCATATCGACATTCGACATCATTTCATCGTGAACAAGTAGAAAAGGTGTGGTGGAACTATATTTTGTGAGGTCTCAATATCGCTAGCGACATCTTCACCAAAGCTCTTCCAAGAGAACGCTTGAGTTTATTCTTCCACGACTTGGATTGAAAAGCCTTCAACCGAAACTCTCAAACGCCTTCGTGGAGGAAGACGAGGAGTAAAGGTCTCTCTTCATCTATCTCTTGTACATATATATTTGAAAACAAAATACAAAAATATAAAACTTTCAAAATCCATAAAATTTGAAAAATTCAAAATTCTTCAAAAATATTGTCATTTTTGTCATGTTTCTTCCGGTTCGATAATATCTACGATTCTTTGTCATTCATTCAAAGAATGACACGGACTTTAGATGTTGTTCAATTCTTTAAAAAAAAAAAAAATCAAAAAAAAAAAAAAAAAAAAAAAAAATCAAAAATTCAAAAAATATTTTGGGAGAAAGAGAAATGGTTTATTGTCATTTCGTGCAATAACCCTGTTTTAAAAGAAAGAACAGAGCCATGTCTTAACATATTTTCACATTCCATGCTCGATTCTATAAACATTTATCTCATCGAAACTAAATGCTTTGAAAAATAACTCGGTTTCTATTTTTGATAATCATCTGGACTTATTTGTCAAAATCTCTAACTCTCAATCAAAAACCTATGTCATTGATTGAGGGGAGAATGATTTCAATTAAATTAAAAGTTATTTGGCATTAAAATTGTTTTCAAAAGATATAAATGCATGTTTTATCAATGGAGTTTAAAGTCTTAAAATCCGATCATTATCGGCTCAAACACTTTCACAATCAAGTCACAATTCCCTTAAAGCTTTCAAAATCAATTTAATTATAAGAGATCACAAATCTCAAATGATTTGATAATTGTGATCGGGGAGAATGTGTGATTTAAATTGAATTCAAACCGATAATTCGTAAATGGTTTTATAAGAATGTACATGTTGTCCTTCCCACATGTGACAAACGATTTCAAATTTTTCAATGCACATGTTGAGGGGAGCATCTATCTTAAACCTTTGATTTGAAACGTGATCATTCATCCCATGTGCAAGTTCCTCTAGTATGTGCAAAACTCTTTTCAAACCTCGAGGCACATATCGAGGGGAGCAAAATTATGGAAACCTCATCCTTCCCGGAAATGCTATATCTACTTGATTTGTTGAGGGAAGTGATGTTGATATCTTTAGAAAATGGTAATCAAAGAAGTTAATTCTTTCTCTTGCCTCCGTGTGCAAAACATTTTCAAATACTTGATGCACATGTTGAGGGGAGTTCTCGTTTAGAAATATCAAAAACAATTCAGTACAAAATGCTTTGATAATATATCACAAGTATCCGAATTGATTTTCAAATGGTTTTCAATTGATCCAATGGCGTATGAACAATACCAAATAGACCGACCAACTTTACTTTATGTACGGTGATATAAGGATGATAAGGTTAGGTATTGGTTCCCATGATCCGCCAGAATCGGAGGGATCTACCGTGGACAATCCACTAGTTAGTGTAGAAGTCCTTAGGTATGATGATAAAAGGAGAAAATGAGATAAGGGAAGAGTGCGGACTAAGACCGAGCTAGTATCGGAATAAACCCAACAAGGTTCTAGCGATGAAGTCTCGTAAGCAATCAAGGGTTGAAGAATTAAAAGAATTGAATGAGAAAAGGGTGTAAACAAATAGCCTCCATTTATTCAACCTTAGGGCGTGAACCGGGTTCACTTCATATGCTAACGATGGTAACATCGGTATTGAAGACAAGACGTCATGGACCCAAAGGACGCATCGCACTTCACCTTTCCAAACCACTCAAGTTCCTCTTAAAAGGTCTTGTTTCATTCTCACGGGAACCGACATTATCTATCGACTTTCTCTAGAGATGGTTGATATTGAAGAAGGAGACCCTCCCTAGTCTCCGTTATAGGATCCAAATATGCACAAATTGTGTCTAGAGCCACGAGATCATCAATAAATCTCATTAGGACACTTTCAATGAAGACTCTGCTTTCACACAATGTGGAAAGAGAGATTATATCTTGAGTCCCACGATTATCCTTGTGGTATTGCTGTAACATCCGAGTGACGTGTTTACATATTCACAATGAAGATGGAAAGCCTTCGAGCCAACATCAAACAAGCTCCGGTAGGTGGCATGTGAGATCTTTTATATAGATCAACCATGTGACAACCGAATGAAACAATGGGGCGATTCAATCTCTTGAATCAATCTCGGTTCAGTTATGGATTGACGGATACCTTTGAAAAACCGTCATTGTGCTTAAAACACTTTTCTTTAGCACATCGACCGTGTACCAATCTTTCAAACCAAAAGGTGTTTTTATGATTGATAATTGATTTTCAATAAAACCTTCGCTGTATTGCAAAAACAATTTCTATTGAGCAATACACGATTGTTTTTCAAATCTCTTTTCATCAATCGGTGGACTTAAAATTACCGTTCACTCACTCCGTGTTGTCTTCTTTGAGACGTTCCGGTTTGAGAACAACTAGAACACCGCGAAACCCCGTCAAGGAGATTCTTAGGAATCCCACCGATCACAGGCGACTTGTATCGATCAACGGGGAACCGTGGGCCGTGTACTCAATTCAACGAAGTGATCAAAGACACTTTCGTGCGATTTGTTGCTAACTGCTGTATGCGTGTACGCCCGACGCTTGCAACCGATCGTAATGAAGCGGTCAATCCATAGCCGCATGCTCACTTAACACATTCAACTCAAAGTAATCATGATTAGTGCATCAATGACTCGATATTTTCACTCCATGCTTCGCTACGCCGCCAATATCATGAATCAACTAAAGCTTCCGCTACTCGATGAGAAGATATCATGATCCAAAATGTGAGCATGTCGGTCCTAATGTCACAACATCACAAAGGATGTCACGTAGATTTTTGATAGTCGATGATCTCAAATGATGGCTCAAAATTATTATCACATGGATCAAGAAAGACCTCCACTTGGAATAACCAAACATGCAATGTGAAGAATCAATGACTACGAGCTCAGGAGCAAAGGACTACATCAAGAATGCAAGATCAATTGTTAAATGTAATATCTATTTGTATTCAATGTAATTTTGGTACATGATTGAGGTGACCTCCTTAGGGGAGATTGTTAGGAATTAGAAATTCCGGTATTAAAGAGTCGGTCACCTCAAGTATATGTAATCGCTAGAAAGCTCGTAGTCGTAGTTCTTTTGAGTTAAGTAGTAATTTAGTTAAGTAACACCGTGGAGGACTGACGGGTCTTTACCCACCAGATGCCCGATCCACACCCAAGTGTGGCGCTTATGTAAGACTATAAATACTCTCTACCTTCCAAGGTAGAGAGTTAGAGCTCATAATAATATCTTTCACTTTCTCTCACTAAGTTCCCTAAACCTCTAACTTTCTCTCTCTAGAATTCCATCTATATGCTACTTTGTGATATGGTTTGATGTGTATGTGAAAAGTAATATCTAACAGTATTTTCTGGAGATATTTATGGGGATCACGATGTTTCATGTGCGGGTATTGTTGGCATTAAACATCGGCATAACATAGTACGTGATGTTCTGGTTGATATATGTTCCCGGTCCGGTATTTTAGCTCGTAAGGAGGTGGATATTGGGCTTTATGGAGATAGGGATAGATCCTTACGACAGTCGATATTTTACTCTACTCTTGGGATGGTGGGCGCGATGTATGTGTTGATCTTACGGATCGCCACCCTTGACGCAACTGGGATGACCGATTTTATGCCGTATGCAGTGGTTCTTGATGTCGCACAACGAAACGTGTCAAGTACGATGCTAAATGTGCGGATATTGATATGGGTTTCTCCCTTTTCATTCTCTTCTTTTGGAGAACTTGAGAAGGATGCAAGAACCTTACTAAAGCGTATTCGACGATTCTCTATGACTCAAGACATTGGGGCACGTCTGCGTTCATATTTTAATAGGATTGGTTTTGCTATTGCTAGAGGTGTGGGGCCCGCTTGGTTTCTCGGCTTCCCACTAATTTTTGTAAAATCCTATGAGTTTTAATAAAGTGATGATTTATAGAAAATAATAATAATAATAATAATAATAATAATAACATTGTACGTGATGTTCTTGTTTCATGTGGGTATTGTTGGCATTAAATATCGCATAACATTGTACGTGATGTTCTTGTTGATATATGCTCGGTCCGTATTTACTCGTAAGGAGGTGGACATTGGGCTTCATGGAGATATGGATGCACCTCGCGACCGGTGATATATTGTTTTATTCTTGGGATGGCGGGCGTGATGTTTGTGTTGATCTTACTGTGTTCGTCTCCTTTGACGCAATCGGGTTGCTTGATTTCGTGCCGTATGCGTGCGATTAGTGAGGCCGCACGACGTAAACGTGTCAAGTATGAGGTTAAATGCGCAGATATCGGATACGGGTTCCTCCCTTTTTTTTCTTCTTTTGGAGAACTTGAGAAAGAGGCGGTAACCTTACTAAAGCGTATTAGACTTTTCTCCTTGACTCAAGACATTGGGGCTCGTGGCCGCTCATATTTTAATCGTATTAGTTTCGCTTATTGCTAGAGGAGTGGGGGCCCAGTTGGTTTCTCGGCTTCCCACTAATTTTTGTAAACCCTTTGAGTTTTTATAAAGTGTTATTATTATTATTAAAAAATATAATAATAATAATAATAATAATAATAATAATAATAATAATAATAATAATAATAATAATAATAATAATAACAATGACAATGATAATTATTAATATTATAAAGTGTCGATCCAGAATTTACCAACGATCCCAATCCTCTTTGCCTTGTTCACCGGACGCTTTTGATCTCCTCAAGTTTCTCCACCCCACCGCCGTAAAGTTATCTTTTTGTATCTATATTTGTTGTCATTGTATCGCTTTTGGAGATAATACTTGATATCACAACAACTGGTCTCCATTCGGCCAAAGAATGTGTGGTCGAGATCAAAGTAGTCTCATTGTAGGAATTAGAAATTCCATAGTGAAGAGTTGGTCACCCCAAATACAATCTAGCAAAAGTTAGCTCGTAGACATATCGTTATTTACGTTATTTGTTAGTTTATTAGTTAGTTATTAGCGTAGCTTAGTTTAGTGCAACACCATGGAGGAAGGACGGGTCTTTACCCACCGTATGCCCGATCCACAACCGACAGAGGACGATTAGTATGTAATTATAAATACCCTCTACCTCCTAAGGTAGAGGGTTGGAACTTCTAATCTAACCTTTCACATTTTAGTTTATCTCTCTAGAATTCTCTCTCTACTCTCTTCATCTCTAACCATGAATTTATTGTATTATCACCATACTAGACCACCCGAATCATCAAACAACATAAATACACTATCTTACAAATGGTATCAGAGCCAAGGTTATGTTGTTTGTGTCGATTCGAATGGTTCTCTTGGAAGCGGTTTGTTTGGTTTGATGTGGTATTGGTGATGTTTGAATGATTTTTATGTGGTGTTGTTGAAGGTTTTGGTTGCTTGAATCAGATTAAGTGTGTTAAGCCTTTGGTTATGTTTGTTATGGTCAAAAAACCGATTCTTTACAAGTTCTATCACGATATTGTTTTTAAGATGATTATGTGTTATTTGATCCGCTTTGTTGTTAAGATGTTTCTCATTGAGTTTGTCATTTTCCGTCGATTCAATGGTCCCTATGCGAGTTGCAGCTTGCTTTTGAGCGATTTGTCTACTCTCTGTCCATATTCAACGTATCTAAAGCGAGTTGTGATTGTTTGACTTTTGAGTCAAAAAGTCAAAAGCGACTTGTGGTATATGCGAGTTGTCTAAATTGCTTTTTTGAAAGTGATTTGTGTTTAAAGTTGCAAAGAGATGCGGGTTGTCAAAATTGCTTTTTTGAAAGCGATTTGTGTCAATAAAAGGTATGCAATTTGTGAAGAAAAAGGATGAAGAGGTTTGTCTCTGATAATAGATATGCGGCTTGACTCAAAACAACATAACAAGACTCTACAACCTACACCAACATCTACCACTCTCATTCTAATCAAAGACGCATCAAAATTAAAATGAAAAGTTTGATCTCAGAATACATCAAGGAGTCACTATGAATATCATGACCACATTTCTGATCCAAAACCCTTAACATACATCATCATAGATTCGATTAATTGATATTGAAAGGAAATCGATCAAGAACAATATTAGATCTCGCTTGGTACCCATTTAAATATCGAACGCCAATCAAGACTTAGATTAGTCTATAATTAAAGGGTACAACTCATCATTGATCTTGACTCATACAACCATTACATAATATGAAAAACAAGCATGATCTCAGATTCGTTATGGGTTATTGATTAATCAAAGACCTTTTTCAGATCCCCTCAAACCCTGGGAAATACATCACTGATCGAATATAACTGAAATTGGTTATGACCTATCGATTTCTTGATCTCATATTTTTAATTCGTGGTTCTCAAATGAAACATCAAGACTATCGAGTCTATAACACGAACTAATTAAATCATCATTGACCAAGATATCTTTTGATTATATTCGAACTTAAAGAATTGATGTTAAAAACTTGTTAAATCAAGACTTTGGTTCTGCTTTAAACTCAAAACAAAAACGAAAATCATACCGATTATGTCTTACTCGTGTTCTATATCATGTTCTTGTAGCCGAATAAAATCCCATCTATGCCATCCCCAGCTAAGAAGATGACCCTTATGCCATCCCCGTGGTGAGGTCATCATTAAGTGCAAAGTTCTAAAGAGGAGCATAGGTTCTTGTTATGAGAAAGGCTTCATGATCTGCTTATCGGAAGTGAATTGAGAAAAGGGATGCGTGATTTTTTTAGGGTTTTATTGGGAGCATTTTGGTATGAGTACTGATGATGGGGGCGGACCATCAAACGAGATTAGGTATGAGGTATATTAGGGTTAAATGTGAGATAAGAGGTTTTATATACCACTAATATTTAGGGTAAGCTGATTTGGGTGCTATTTGGATTCATTGGGCCAGATCCGGTGGCATCATGAGATGGACGGGATGAGTTCTTTTATGATGGGCTTGATGCGTGTTGTTGGATTTATTGCATTCTGATATGGGTTTGGACGGGTCATATGGTATATTGGAGTTGCATTTTATTGGGTTTGATGTGGTACATTGTATTTTATATAAGTTCTTTTGAGCCTCGTTAGGTTAATCTTTTTGATTAGATATGTGAAACTTGGTTGGACCGAACATTGATTCTATTGGGCTGAGGTGATCAATTTTAATATGGGCCGAGATAAACATTTATCAATTGGACCGATTATGAGCATAATTGGACATGGGCCTTCTAAAGCTTAAATGGATCGGGTTCAAAGTTGGGTTGGGTTTCTCATAATTGGATAGTATATATGAGATTTATGAGATTTGTTGTGACTTGATGATGTGATTTATTGTGATATGAGATTTGATGATGAGATTTGTTGTTTTATGAGATTTGATACTTTGGTGAATACATTTTCAAGGAAAATATTATGTTACGGCTTGAATTGATATTTGAACAAGGTTGACTACGGGGTCGTTTGTACGGTATTTCTTATTTGGCTTTGAAGTGAAGCTTTCAGGGCATGTCTACTTATTTTCGTCTTCTTTCTTTCTACCCTTCCACGAAGATGACTTGTTTGGGCATTTATGCAGTGTGATAAAGACTTGGCTATTTAGTTACATTTGTGATTCTTTCTCACTTAACCCACGACGTAACTATCACTTCGGTGTCTCACGCAGTTGAGGATACGTCAAGAGGTTTTGTACATCGGGTACACCGTTTCTCTTTTACGAGGATTAGTACAAGTTTAAGTAACAAATCTAGGAATTCTACTTCATGATCAAGTTTGGTATATTGGGTTTACTTCTCCATGTGGTCACTACAATAGCCGCCGACACGCGAATGATGTGTTTACCAATGGATTGAATGGTTGAGATGTGATCAACAATTCTCATGATATATTCGACGCCACCGAATGTCAATGATACTTCACGATCCCGCCACCGAATGTCAACCATGATTCTTCAAGATGTTTGCTTATGACAAGAACTTTCGTGCAAATGGTCGTACGTTATGATGCTTCCGAAAGTTTGAAACTATCATGGGGAGAAACGTACCTTAATGCTTTACGATTAACCTTGGGGAAGTAGTGTATACTACTCGACTTAGTATGGTTTGTGAAGTTGTCTCATATGGGTAAAGAATTGTTGATGATGTTGTTGGTATTGGCTAATGAACCGCTGCATGTTCCTTAAAATAGAAATTCACCTCAACCAAAGTTGTCATAACACATTCAAGCTGACATTGTTTACGGTTTTGTCTTGATTTTGTAAAATCCCGCGAAAGAATCTATTTCTCGGTTTAAATCATAGAATTGTAAAATCCCGTGACAATGGAAACATCCTGGTAATTGTAAAGTGCATTTCCGGATCTATCTCTTGGTTTATTCTTGGTTTTGTAAAATCCCGCGAAAGAAACTATTTCTCGGTTTAAACCATAGAATTATAAAATCTCGTGATCATAGATTCATCCTGGAGAAAGGGAAAATGTATTTCTGGATCTTATCTGATGTTGGTGCTACGATTTCTACTTCGAAGAAAGGATAAAAGGTGTACTTCGTGAATTGGATGTGTGTTTGAATTATCTTCATGGCAGATTGGTTATTTCAAAGTTTTACGGGGTTATGCTCTTTTAACCATGGTCGGGATGAAAACCATTATCATAGTTCACTTAAAACGTCAAAGGAGGCAATATTTGAGCTTTTAACTAGAAGATGTGACAACGGGGTTAATTCACTATTATTTATTTGAGGTTGAAGTGAAATTTCACGGGCGAGTGTACTTAGTATCTGAAGGTATCGGGGATGGTTGGATGAAGATTCTTCTAGATCCTTGTTCGAGTTATTATCAAAAACGAAGACTTGGAAATCTAGTTATTATTTGGTGACTTTTTCCTTTTCTTTTACCACTTGGGGGAATTGGGCTCTTACCACCACAAAATAACTATCACTTTAAGGAGTTACGTTGTAGTGCTCAGTGTCACATTCAATTGTGGATTTTCAAGAGGTGATGTACGTCTTACACTTGATGGTTGGTTGGATGAAGATGTTGTACCCTATTCACTATTGTTTAAAATCAATTAAGTACGTAAAACAATATTAACAGTGAATAATGACTGAAATTAACATAAGTAAAACACACGAGGTAATTTTCAACATCATATTCTTATTAGAAATAAATCAAAAGAATACGCTACCCAAGTACTTGGAATAGTACTTGGGATTGAAATGACAAAGTTTGGGTGACTCCTCTCTAAGCTTAGGCTAAGTCTAAGCACAACTCTTAGAACCCACCGAGCTAGCTCAAGGATAAAGTTAGATTTGGAGGAGTAAAAGTTGGCTTGTGTGTATGTGTGTTTTACAATTCACAAGCTTAAACTTTTCACTCTTCTTCTTATGCTATTTATACAAGTATGATATTTAACTTTAACCTAGAAGACAAAGCATAGAACACAAAGAAACATGAATCTTGAAGGATTCATTCATCGTTGTCTTTCTATTTATAGTAGGCTAGACTATTTCCTTTGACAGAGAATCGCCGCTACTATAAATGGAAAGATATGATTTTAGAAGATTGTGACCATGCGTAGACCGGATAAAGACTTGAGGGACTTAGTTTTATCTGGGTAAAACTTTCCCGCTTTATCCACTCACTCTTCGCCTTTAAGGCCTTCGCCTCTTCCTTCATTTATCTTTAGTGTTTAACAGCTGAGAGGAGTCGTAGGGATTCAGGTGAGTTATTGTCATCACTCACCGAATCCACCATCTTCTTCTTAACTTAGTCTTCACCTTTAAGATCCGCCTTGGAGTGGAGAGGCTTCTTCTTTGCCTCGCACTAAGTATCTCGAAGATGGCTCACCGAGAGACTATGCGCCAAAGGACCGATTGTGTTTAACGGATTAAATACTTAGGATATTTTCTATTCAAATCCAAGATTAAGGGTTTGGGTATTTATCAACCCAATGCCTCCCCTATTTGATATACAAATAGCCTAAGTGTTTGATCATGTAAGTGAGCTAATGGCTTCTTCTTACACGGAATGTACTAATGAAAATAATAAGGAACTTTGAGTAGTCTAACAAAACATACATCTTTTATTGATCGATTACATAATTCCTATCACTAGTACAAGAAGATAAATTGATGTCACCCGTATGGATACCCAAAGGCTTCAAGCTTCACTTTCTTGGTGATGAGTGTTTCCGTCTCGGATGGTCTCGATCTTAGCATTCGTGTCTTGACAAAACCCGACGCTTGTTTGGGATTGATCCGAGAGGCCACAGAATATAGTCGATCATTGCGTACCACTCCACCGATCAATGTCACTCCATCTTTGAAATGCAGGGTTCTATAGACATCAATGTGGAATAGCCCTCTTCGTGCTCTTCAATCACTAGACAGCTCACAAAATTTACACCTCGTGCGGTTCTACTGTTGCATTCAAGGATGTGCACTTTGATCTCGGGTTGAAATCAACTCTTTCCTTTTGCCAATGGAAGCTTGTGGTTGAGATCCTTGAGGTGCAATCAAGGCAGTCGAATTCCCAGTTGGCCGGTGCATCCTCACCTTTCATATCTTTTTATGAGCATTTTCATCGCATCCTTAACCACCTTATTTTGCTTCTTTCCAATGATCGGACCAAGTTCATCAAGTTCGGTGATCCCAAAGTCACCGAATTTTAAGGATCATGAACCTCAAAGTGTCTTTTGTCATCCCTCCGAAAACATTCATAGCCAATGGTTTGGTGTTGGGAATAATCTTGACATCGCGATTTTTCCAGAGTTTCACGGCCGGTCATTGTCCAGCTTGTACTCCTCAATTCGCTTTGCCCGAGAGCTTCAGCTTTCTTTCTCTTTCTTCATACTGCTTTCTCATTGCGACCATTTGAGCACTGAGCTTCCATGAACTTCCGTCTGCCTCGACCTTTTTGAGCTTGCTTGCATCTATTCCCACATTTTCGCCTTCTTCGCAATCACTTTGGTCAATGCCTCCTTAGTCTTCTTATCATCCTCGCCTTGTTTCAATTTCCTTTCTTCTTTAGCAAGGTGTTTGGTTAGTCATGAGGAGTGAAGAGGTATTCAAAGGTCACCGATTTTGTAGGAATCTTCTCGTGCTCAGAGTTGTCGTGATGCCTTTGCCCTTGTCCCGTCCCCGAGGAAGATGATGCAATAATGGGAGGTGTTATTGTCAAGATTGGTGTTATCTTGCTGTTGTTGTTGTTGCATGAGGTGGAAGTGATGAGATTGGCACCGAGAGACCAGTGCCGATGATGATGATGTTTGAGTCAGCCGAGATCGATGGTGTTTGCTCCCCTCGGTGTGAAGAGGAGTTTCTTCAAGAATATTCTCCCCTCAACTGCTGTCAGAGCGCCGGTGAGGCAAGAGTTGGAGTAGGTGCCGAGGGGACCGACCACTGACCTTTGAAGGCTCGATAGATTTCACCATCATGGCCTTTATTTCAAGTATCTGCACGAAGACCAGGTGACCTTTGCATCCAAGTTCGCATGAGATAACTCCTAGGCGCTCATTCGTGGACCAAGATTCCAAGCCATAGAAGACGAGGCCTCGAGTCAAGGTGGCTACCGAGTGTTCAAGCCGAGTCCATGGTGATCCAAGAGTCCGAATCAAGTTTGAAGACCCCAACATTTGCGACTTGAGCATCTCTATAAGGTCGGTGAGCTCGATGAATTTTTGCATATGCCTCAGCTGGCCTCAAAGACTTTGGCATTGAGCGTTGGGTCTTCTTTGACAGTCCCCGATTTCATCAATTGTAACCCCAACCGTCAAGATGCTTGAGGAACTTAACCATGTGTTCATCCAGTTGACAAGATGGTGGTACATAAGATCTCTGCTCGTGAACATTTTCACCAAGGTGAGCACATCGATCTAAGGTCGGTAGAATCGGCGCAGCCTTGATGTGTTGATCCCAAACTGCTCAAGAACCCTAGAAAACGACTTCCTTGTAGCCCTCACCGATCCACTTAACCGCTTGTCTTTCAAAGTGAGTGGAAGAACATTGTCAAACCTATTGAATTCATCGAGCCGGAGGATGAGTCCGAGTCATTGTCTTCGCTTGAAAAGGTGACTCGATGCGCTCCTCATGGATCAGCCGAGGCTCTTGTTCGCTTGAACCTCGGCCCACTTCTTCTCCTGCCGATAGGATTTCTTCATCACTTTCAAGAAGGTCATCATCGATTTTAGCAACTCAAGAACCTCAAAGAATCGTTAACAAGGAGTGGAATGGGTTCCATATCGGGGTGGTATTGATCCTCTCGAGTCTTTGTCCCCGTGGACCCTCGACATCCGGGAGTTTCCAGCCTTCTCGGGAGTCGATGGGTTTTGGTTCCGTGATCGGCGGGTTGTTCCTTTCCTCCGAATCTTTGTCCCCAGGACCCCCGAGACATCGGTGGTATTTCCAATGCCTTTAGCGTAGTCGCGAATGTTGTATAACTATCGCAGGTTGTTTGTTTCCCCACGAGTCTTTGGGATCGATCGGTGTGCCTCGACAAAGACTTGGATTTGTTAATGTCATCATCAGCGTGGTGGAAGGCGCCCCCACCGGGTTGTTTGTTTCCTCGGATCTTGGGAGTAGTAGGTGTGACCAAGCGGCACCGACCGTGATTTATCGTGTCTTCGTTGTCACGGGGTGGTAGTTTCCTGGTCAAGGGTGTCTTTTGGTCTCGTGCTTTTGTGCCTCTTAGGCGGTGCTCCCAAGCCTCGGGTCCCGAGACTTTGGTTTAGTCTTAGTCCCACCGAGACTTCCCTTTCTTTTTTAGGAGCAGGGTTTGAGACATCGATCCCTCCCAGTTGTTTACAAAGAACCATATGTGCCACAATACAATAGGTGTGACAAGGGATGGGTCCTTTTGAAAGTTTGAAGGACTCGGGATGCCGGTAAATTTCCAAATTTTTCATCCCGAGTATAATTGGCACCCAAGAACGATTGTAAGCACAAGAGACAAACCTAGGATACGAAATATACTTAGTCCTAGTTTTGCTCAGAGCTTCGTTACAAGATCATCAGAAATGATCTCCCTATGTCGACAAAGGACCCCATTCATCGTGCAAGATGCCATCATCAATCGAATAGAGTTAACTTGTTCAATGGATAAGTGGTTCCCACCGAGGACCCGAATCACAAAAGTGAAAAGGATCCTCAAGCCACGGGAATGAACTTTAGTGACCGGGTCTTGTCCAAAATGTTGGATCCAAAACGATTTATTTTAACCCATCCTTCACTATAGAAGGTTCGTGATGGGCGACATAAACACCTTTGTTGTAATCCAACCTGTTGAAGTGCAAAAGTTTTGTAATCCAGGTGTATTGTTGCCCCATTAAGATCGAACTCGATGAGATATTCCCGAGTGGTCTAAGGTTATTCTCATCGAGAAGGTGTCGGGTCAAAGGCTTTAGCAGCTGCCCAAAACTCCCCGAGGTAGTTTGGGTACACCACCGAGGACATTTTACAAAGGCCGCTTTTGAGTGGGCGGTGAATAAAAATTTTACAATGTCTTTATAGGTTGGGACATTTTCGTGGTATTCAAAATTACCTATGACATTATTTGTTTTGAATTCAACGTTAGTGAGATCCCCTACCATCGAGAAGCAAACCGAGAGATTGTGTTCTAGCCATATCTATTAAAGAAGTTTTTAGGGTTTTAAAAACGCTTTGGCAAGAACAATCAAAGTGTTTAGATCTCTAGTTTGTGATGAAAACTTTGTAAATGTTTACAAGGAGGGTTTTCCAAAAGAGGTTTTGAAGGTTTGAGAACACACAAATATTTCGGATTTGAAAAGGATTTTGACAGAGTTTAGTTGCGTAAATTGATTTGTGTGTGTTTTAGTGGTTTTGAAGAGGGTATTTATAGAGTAGTGAGAGGGTGGTTTTGTATAAGTGTGAAATGTAAAGACCAATTTTGAAATCGCTTGATATTCCACATTTAATGCCACCCACTACATCACGCAAAGAAATTCACATCTTTCAAGGAGAATGCTTGTAATGCACAAGAAAAGTGCACTTTAGCGATAATAAAATATCCATGGATATTTTATGTGAGAAGGCAATTAATGCCAAGTGGGGTGAGGTGAATGATGATACTCCGACAAGAAGACATGTATTCCTATATTAAGTTGGTGGGATTACCAACCTAGGACATTTAAGTAACTAATACTTGGAGCATTTAGTTATTCATTCAATGCTTTCATCAGGGACCCCGAGTGAGTCTTACTCATTCAAATGAGGGTTGATTTTGGATGTTCGAGGAGACAAACCAGCTCACGTAATCTCATCGAGATTGGTTTTCGGATGCCCGACTTTCAATGTCAAGCATTCCCAATTCAAATTTCGGTCCTCGAAGGTAGGTTCATCCAAAGGTTTGGTGAAGATATCACGAGTTGATATTCAAGAGGATGAAATGAAGCTCTATGTCTCCTTTCATTATGTGATCCTCGATGAAGTGATATCCGATATCAATATGTTTGGTTCTTTGATGGAGGATGTGGTTGTTGGAGATTGCAATTGCACTTGTGTTGTCACTGTAAGATGGGTACCATTTTGAAATAGATGTCATAGTCATTGAGTTGACTTTTCATCCATAGAACATTGGCACAACATCCTGCAGTTGCCACATATTCAACTTCGTCAAGACATAGCCATCGATTGTCGCTTTTAGCACTCCAACAAACCGCTTTTCCTCTAAGGAATTGACAGACCACGAGGTGCTTTTTCTATCCATGTTGCGCCAAAGATAATCGTAATCGAGTATCCTTTGAGATCAAACCCCAGCATTTTGGATAATAAAGTCCAAGGCTTGGGGTTCCGCCTCGTGTACCGAGTATTCTTTTGGTCTGCGGTGAGGTGGGATTCTTTGGGATTGGGCCGATATCTAGCTATGAGACGATCGAGAATTGAATGTCCGTCCGCAAGCGCTTAGATACATCAAAGAGCCAACAATCCTCCGAAATGGGTTTGATTTATCGATTTGCCGGTGAGATCGGTCCAAGATTGTTAGAGGGACCATTGGTGTCTTCACCGAGGAACAACAAATATTTCATATTTCTTCAAGAGATTTCTTGTGTATTTCTCTTGTGATGGAGATTCCTTTATCGATCTGCTGATTTGTAGTCCAAGGAAATAAGTGAGTTCACCCATCATGCTCATTTCAAACTTCTTTGTCATCGCTTTCAAACTGCTTGCAAAGAGTGTAGTTTGTAGAGCCAAAGATGATGTCATCAACATATACTTGGACCAAGATGACATCAAGTTTTGTCACGTAGATAAACAATGTGTTGTCTATCTTTCCTCGACAAACTTGTTTTGGATGAGGAAGGCCGAGAGTGTTTCATACCATGCCACGGGAGCTTGTTTTAGACCATAAAGGGCTTTATCAAGCTTGCGATACATAGTTAGGGAATTCACTACTCAAAGCTCGGTGGTTGTTGAACATAAACTTCTTCCTTGAGCTCACCATTTAGGGATGCACATTTTACATCCATTTGATAAACTTTGAAGTTCATGTAGGAAGCATATGCAAGGAAGATCCCGATGGCTTCCATTCTTGCAACAGAGAAAATGTCTCATCATAGTCAATGCCTTCTTGTTGACAATAACCTTTGGCTACAAGTCCGCTTTGTTTTTAATGATGATCTGTTTTCATCAATTTTGTTTCGAAACCCACTTCATTCCTATGACTATGACATCACGAGGACATTTGATCAAGGTCATGACCTTGTTTTTATCAAACTGCTGCAATTCTTCTTGCATGGCCCGAACCCGGCTTGGGTATTTTAGAGCCTCGGTGACACTTTTGGGTTCTATTTCAGATAGTAATCGGCATATAGACATTCATTGGTCAAGTCATATTAAGTTAGCGACCATGCTTCTAGTGAGCATGCCTTCGTGGGTTCACCAATGATGTTTACAAACTCAATGTCCCGAGATCTTGTCCACTTACTTTGTGGTGCTGGATCCGAGCTTGAAGATGTCACCGGGAGTTCATCTGTGAGATAGGGTGCAGGACCCATAGTATTATCAAGAGCATCTGTTGAGATGTCTTGTTCAGTTGGGTTTCATGAATCACGTGGTCCCGAACATTTGGTTCGATGATACCTATCTCATCGTGGACCGATTGGTTATCAATGAATTCACCGATGGTTGGTTGTGACAGATTGTGAGGCAAGACATAATATGAGATGTCGATCGACTTGGTATGAGGAATTGATTTCATGTTAAACTCATCGGTGGATATCTTGAAGAGTTATCAATTCCTATCTCCTCGATTGAGGTGTTGGAGAACCTAATGCTTTCGACACTTTCATCAAAGGTGACATGAAAGGTTTCCTCAACTTTTTGTCTCCTTGTGTTAAATACCATGAAGGCTTTGGAGATCAGTGAGTAACCTAGAAAATATCCATCATCAGCTTTAGCATCAAACTTGCCTAGATGATCCTTGTGATTATGAATAAACACAGGACATCCAAATACATGAAAGTAGCTGATATTAGGAAGTCTACCTTTGAATATCTCATATGGGGTTTTATTATGTCTTTTGACAATGATTGACCTATTTTGAGTGTAACAGTCGCTTTGACAACTTGATCCAAAATGCTTTGAGAGGGTCGAGCCATTTAACATGGTTCTTGCAGCCTCGATGAGAGTTCTGTTTTTCCTTCACCACCCCATTTTGTTCGGGGTATAAGGAGATGAGAAATTTTGGGAGATTCCTTCTCATCACGAAACTCTCAAGCTCAAGATTTCTAAATTCAAGACCATTGTCGCCTCGATTTGTTTCACAAGAATGTCATTACGGTTTTCAATGTTCTTGATGAATGACATTATGGTATTAGTCCTCGACTCTTTTGGAAAGAAAGTATACCCAAGTGTACTTTGAAAACTCGTCGACAATGACAAGTGTATACTTCTCATGCTGGATTGATCTAGGACTAATCGGTCCAAAGAGATCCATATGCAAGAGGTGAAGGCGCTTTTGATGGAGAAGTTTTGCTTGGTTTTGAAGGATGCTCTTTGATGTTTGCCTTTTCACAGTGAGCATGGTTTATCTTTGCAAAACCAAAGGTGATGGTAAGCCAAGGACCTTGTTTTGTTTTGCCAAGTTGTTGAGGTTTTAAAGTTTAAGTGCGAGAGTCTCTTGTGCCACACCCGCTTGATGGTTTCGGTGGCTTTGGAAAGAGACAAGTTCCATCTTTAGAGAGCGTTGACATGTCTAAGACATAAACATCATCTCTCCTAGAGCAATCAACACAACTTCCTTGTTGGCATTAAAATGGTACCTTGTTTTTCATTGAATCGACAATGTACTTTGCATCACATAGGCGATGACATCGATGAGATTGTATTTGAGACCATTGACATAAGCTATTCTAGAAAACAATTCCATTGCAGCCATCGAACCATAACCTTCAGGTGGGACATGATGAATTATCACCAAACACTACCTTGGGTCCCGGTTCTTTTACAAACTTGTGCAGATATTCCTTTACACCACCATGCTTCTTGAGCATCCACTATCTAGATGCCGATAGGCTCCCGGCATGCCTCTGCACAAGTAGTAAACAACATTAGTTTCTTCTTCGTGACCCACTTACTAGTGGGCTTGGGTCTCATGGTCTCTTTGAATTGAGCAATTGATTCATGGTCGGTGGTGGAGTGCAATGAGCTACCACGTTTTGCATTTAGAGACCGAGGATGACTCGGTGGAATTTGGTTATTTTGAAATTCTCCTTGCATGGATGACGTTGTCATCTTGAGATGTCTTATGAGTGTGTTGCCGCAAATATCACAAAGATATGTTCATAAGACAATCATCGAGCGATGATCATTAAAGCCACAGTGTGGGCAAGGAGGAAAAGGCTTTGCTCTCGCTTTTGAGCTTTGGATGAAGAAGCATCTGATGACCAACTTTGTGTAGTTTTCTTGACTAAGAGAACTCACATATTGCAAGTGGTCAAGAATATGTGATCATCCTTTTACGAATCATGCAAAAAGGATTCTATAACAATTGTCGGTGGTATGACCGGTATAGTGGCATAGATCACACTTACGCTTGTTTTTGGTGGTGGCTTTTGACTTTGAAGAACTAGAGGAAGTCGACTTTGTCTCCTTGATAGGTTCAGGACCTTTTCAATTGATTCCATTTTGTCGCTTAGCTTCCTCACAAGTTCACTCGATTCTTTGAATCGATCGCCTTCGATGGGGACAGAGGATGTGGAATTTTCGGTGGGGAGGATTCTTGTTGAGTTGGTTTTGATTGTCTTTTCAAAATGGTTCTACCAAGTCCAGATCTTTCTTTAGGAGAGTGTGGATTGTAATGTAATGGAGTAAGCTCGAGCTAGGATCAAGACCTTGAAGAGGTTTCAAAGGTGGAAGGGTGCATGAGATTCATCTTCGACTCGGAGATGTGTTCAAGACTACTAGACACATCGTGAGTCCAAGTATGCTCTTTAGAGCTTGACTTTCGTGCTCTAGAATTTTCCCAGTCAAAGTTGGGAAGCTTACTCGTGATTAAGTCTTTCAATCCATCACCGGGCTTGGGAATAGTCAACATCTTGGTAATCATGCCACCGACACAAATGGTTTGGGACTACGGTCTTTGTTGCGAGAGTCGGTGAGATGGTGTTCACCTATGACTCTCTTTTGCTCTGGGGCACCCACAAAGATCAAAGACCTTTGGATTCTTAGCGATCCAACCTTCAATGATATCTTTTTCCTTTTAGTTCATCTTGAAGAGCTCGATTTCTTTTGACTAGTTCGGTGTTTGAATTTGTAAAGTGACGACCTCGAAGCTTAGCTTGTTTAAATGTAGTAATTCATCTCTACACTTATTCAATTCAAAACCTAACTTGTTGTACTTAGAAAAAGATTTAATCGTTGCTCTTCTACAAACTTAAGGTCAACATTGATATAGTTCATATAAGACGCCAATCGAGTCATCATCCATAGAAAGTAAAATATTTACCTTCTTCATTGTGATGTTAACCCATTCTCCATTTCGCATGATTCTTTCCAACGCCTAGCTTGTCTTCCTCTCGAGAGGCCATCGGTGCGTTGACATGCACCATTTCGTCATCGATGAGGCCGGCTCTTCATCCCATCGAAGGTTTCAAAGAACAAGACCTTTGTTTTACCTCGCATATATTGAACACTTTTTGGTTCTCGAGGACTGCCTCAAGCAATGCAAGCTTAGCTTTGATTTTTCGTACTTAGCTTCAAAATCTATTGTTTTATTACAGTCGATTTATTTTGAAAGTTTTGATGAGACCGATAGATTTTAGGTTGAAATTTGGTAAAGCTCAAGAATGATTTGAGCTTGATGGTGCTGTAAGAGGTTCGAAATTGTTTTTGAAAACGACCCTTTGCAAATGACCTCTTTTGTGACACTTAAAGCATTCAAGTGTCCTCATTTGCTTTAGCCGTTGAAAACCTTTGTTTCTTTCAATAAACCTTCGAGAGTTTGCAAGGAGTGCTCTTTCACGAAATTCAACATTCGTGTCATTTAAGTACTCCTCAAAAGATCTCTCATCGCTCATCATCGAGTTTTCTTGAAAATCTTGAACCACATTGTTAGAAAAGCGGCTTGACATAGGTGAGGAGGTGGTCAAGGACTTCTTGATATCCCGAGACTTCTTTAAGTCGTGGTATCGTGCTGCTGATGAGGTTTTCCTCATAGACAAATTTCCCATAAATTTCGTGAAGATCAAGGTTTTGGATATGATTTTCATTTCTAAGTCCCCGAGAGAAGTTTAACCACTTCTCGGAAGACGATTGACAAAACCAACATTAATCTCATGTTTGGACAACTTAACACCATCATTAGCCAGCCCATTTAAAAGGGTTTTGTAACGGTGTAAGTTTGAGAGAGTGTTTCGAGTCCCTAGCCTGAAGGTATTATACTCAAGTTTCGGTCCATTATCCTGCTTTTCCTTGGTATCCGACGGACCCTCATGGCTATGGACTAGGTCATCCAGTTTGTTTAGTCAGACATACTATAATCGACTCCATTATATCATCGTGGAGACATGATATGATGATACTTTTGAGTCTTTGGTCCTTGTTGACCACTCTCCTTTCATCCTGGTCCACCGAGCTTGTGTTTGGGCAAACCTTCTAGCCTTTGGGACAAATGGACCTTCATTTATACACTTGATATAATAAGGTTCCATCCCAATCAAATAGCAAAGCATACGCTTTTTCCATTTGTTGAATTTACCAACTTCAAGTCTAGGGGCAACGGAGAAAGCTCCACCCTTTTATCGACTAGTTGGGGTACATCAATTTCGACCATATAGGATCCTAATTTAAAACTTTTAGGCGACCTAAAATGAGTTTTATAATTAGCCTTGCTCGATACCACTTGTTGTACCCTATTCACTATTGTTTAAAATCAATTAAGTCGTGAAACAATATTAATAAAGAATAATGACCTAAATTAACATAAGTAAAACACACGAGGTAATTTTCAACATCATATTCTTATTAGAAATAAATCAAAGAATACATTACCCAAGTACTTGCGAATAGTACTTGGGATTGAAATGACAAAGTTTGGGTGACTCTCTCTAAGCTTAGGCTAAGTCTAAGCACAACTCTTAGAACCCACCGAGCTAGCTCAAGGATAAAGTTGTATTTGGAGGAGTGAAAAGTTGGCTTGTGTATGTGTGCTTTTACAATTCACAAGCTTAAACTTTTCACTCTTCTTCTTATGCTATTTATACAAGTATGATATTTAACTTTAACCTAGAAGACAAAGCATAGAACACAAACAAACATGAATCTTGAAGGATTCATTCTCGTTGTCTTTCTATTTATAGTAGCGCGAGACTATTTCCTTTGATGCAGAATCGCCGCTACTATAAATGGAAAGATATGATTTTAGAAGATTGTGACCATCGTGGACCGGATAAAGACTTGAGGACTTAGTTTTATCCTGGTAAAACTTTCCCGCTTTATCCAAATTTCACTCTTCGATCTTTAAGGCCTTGATCTCTTCCTTCATTTGTCTTGATGTTTAATAGCTGGAGAGAGTCGTAGGGATTCGGTGAGTTATTGTCATCACTCACCGAATCCACCATCTTCTTCTTGACTTAGTCTTTACCCTTTAAGATCCGCCTTGCAGAGTGGAGAGGCTTCTTCTTTGCCTCGTACTAAGTATCTGAAGATGGCTCACCGAGACTATGCGCTCAGTGACCGATTGTGTTTAACGGATTAAATACTTAGGATATTTTCTATTCAAATCCAAGATTAAGGGTTTTGGTATTTACCGAACCCAACGTAAGAGTATAGAGTACTTAGAGATTCAATGGAGGATGAACTCTGCACCGCTCTTTTGTTACATTTGTGCAAGTTTAAGTCACGAGTTCGGGTTGGTTTACTTGAGGTCAAATTCATCATATTGGGTTTTCTCCATTAGTCGTCACTACAATGAGCCTCATGAATGATAATGGGGTTGATTACAAGTTTGCCAAGAGAGATTGAAAAGAGAGAGATAATGACGTTTGAACACAACAGTTCAAGCCTCGTTTCTCAAAGATAAGAAATGTGTACGCTTCAGTGCGCATTATCTTTGGAAGAAGAGAAATCTTCTCATTAATGACCATTCTCATCAACATGCTTCATACTTTTTCCACGTGCTTTCAGTTATTAAGTGAACCGGACTACAGATGATTGTTCTCTTATTCCACTTGCTCGATTATAATGACGATGGCGACATCATTTGCTACCTTTGAGGGGGAGAAGTGTGAAGAGACTACATTATAAAGATATTCACTTGTTTAATCAAGAATGGCATCTCCGTATGCAATTCTTGAGGGGGGATAAGAAGTATGATAATTCTACATGTTGAGTTCTATCTGAGAATATATGGTCATACGGCTCCTAACTCATGTAAGAACCGAGCTTCTTCTTATCGGGTCATCTTTACATGGAGTTTCTTCTAAGAGCCGTTGGTTGACATCTTCTCACGGGCTATATGATTTATGACAAAGTGCTTCCAGTTGCGGGGCTGATTTCCTTGATGAACATCTTTCTGTTCTTGTTTGATTGGGAGGGATTTGAGTTAATGGGATTTGCTATATATAAGTTAACGGGAATGCATTTGGTGAGTTGAAGATGTTAACATTCTATTCCCCAAACGAACAATCTTGAAGAAGGTCGAGTCTACAGTCTGTTCTACATTTTCTGATGCATGTTAGAAGACTAAAGACGAATTGCATTTGATTATCCAAATACTTCTTCTTATTCAAGGCATTTATCTAAAAGATTGTCAGTTTAGGGGAGAGCACTAATTGGGGGAGAGTGAACAGTCAGATTTAATCCCCAATTAGACTTGCTCACATTCTACCTCAGCAAGTTGATTCTCACAAGATTTCAAATGGTCTTCTCAAAAGATTTCTAGTAGATGGGCTTACAATGTGTTGCTGATTCTGAAGTATCAAAACCAAAGAAGGGGAAGGAGACACGTATCTAAACGCGAGTAAACTTGATGAACTTAATACTTCTAAGTGATTGAAGATATCCGGGAAGACAAATGTCATTACCGCAGAGAAACTCAAGGTTTGACTCATGGCGTTTAGTGTTATTATTCCAACTATGTGGGGAAGAGATGGAAGAGTTAGTTTACGGTGATAAAGAGGTACACAAGTGTGTGATGATTTCGATGCTATCGCAATCATCGGGGAGAGATTGTGTACATTGGGGACGCCAACTGTTTCACTTGAGTCTTTGAATCGATGATTCGTAGATATAATCACTTATTCCGGAGTTGACATCCGCATGATTGTCATCCGCAGATAATAAGTGATTCGGCCGCTTCTTAAATGTTAACGGTTATTCTCTCTTTGGGCATTCGGTACTTCGGTTCTTGAGCTTCATACACTCTATTCGGGAGAGAAAAGTATACATCGGGGTTATTCTTTGGCTATCGGACTTAACTGCTACTTGATGGTATAAGTTTCTCGTCTTCTGAGTAAATGTGTATTCGGGTTCGTGAGCTCTAGTCTAAGAGACTGACTGCATCTATTCATCTACTTGGGGGAAGTGGTCTCTTGACAACTTTTTGGTATGAATTGCTTCAGACTTCAGTGGTAATGAAATGTGAGTAGATTATTTATGTGAGGGATGATATGTTGCTGTTCTATTTGATGATATAACCTCGAATGAAGAATCACGGTGATAATTCTTAAAAGGATCAGCAAGATCGATGATATTGGTGTGCTTCTTTGTGTACCTGACTAATGGAAGCTTGAAAGAAAGCTTTGAATCTGCTCAGCAAAAGGATTTTTGGTTTGGGGGGAAGCTGCCAAAGTTTCACTTTCACATGGTTCAATTTCTCTCAATTCAGGAGCCTCGAAAGCTTTGGTGGTGAATGTTTAAGAGATGATGACTTCTATCTTCTACAACGGGGCTGCTCGATATCCTTATCTCGGTACTCGTATCATCATCTTCTTGAACTATATCATCTAAGCTATCTTTGTAAATATTTATCAATAACCAAATACAAAAATATAAAACCAACAAAAAGAAAATAGAAAATCATAAAACCAACAAAAACCCATAAAAATCAGAAAATTTGAAAAAGACCAAAAATATTGTTTTCTCAAGACATGTCTTCTGGTATCGATAACATCTACGGTCTTAGAAATGTCATTCAATAATGGCACGGGACTATAGATGAAGTTCGAGCATGGGGTGTAAATATTTCTTTTCAAAACATGTCAAATCTATGGCTTGCAGTTATTTCAGAATGTAACCCGCGCTTAACCATGGTTTGCTATTATTTCAGATAGCAACCCATTCTTCAAGAAAGGAAAGTGCTGCGCTAAACCAATTTTCAAATATTTCGTGCACTTATCCTAAATCAAAAATGAGGAAAGTATGTCGAAGGACTGTTGTTCCTACACAAATGTTTTTCCGTCTAAAATTCTTCAGAAAAATATTTGTTGTTCAAAATGGTGGAAAATGAGTTGCTTGAAAAATCAATTAGAAATAGAGTTTTTATAAAAATTGAAAAATCAATCAATGACTTCAGCGCTTTTAAACTTTTCAGAAAAATAAGTCATTGATTGAGGGGGGGAATGTTTTCAAATCTATATCATCTAACGAGCTTATCTAATTATCCTATATACTTAAATGTAAAACATGTTAACCTATGTTGAAGGACTAGGAATTTAGGATATATTTGTTAGGATTAGATGATCAGAGTTTGATAAACACATAATTCCCATGCCTTTATGTTCTGATTGATATGTTGGATTGACTTTTATTAGTCGATTGTTGTTTGGGTGATGTTGACCACCATATATCTGTATGTGTGTTCACTAACGTATGCAGGTATATTGGTATATAAAATGTTCCCGATCCGGATCCCACAATTGAAGATGATTGGATGCCGAAAGGAAAGGGTAGCTATATCTTTGGTTGACAAATGAAGAAACGAAGCTTAATTTGACCTCTATGGTGAGTTGGCATGAATAAATGCAACGTAAGAGGTCTCACTGCATCAGCAGATGGTTTTCTTCCAAACCTCCAGCAACGACAACAAAAGCAGCTCAACCATCTAACGTATCTTTGTGCAGGATAATAGTGATGATGCCATTTCTTAAAAACAATTGTGAAAATATTGTTTTGAAAATGGAAAATATTATTTTGAAAATAAATTGGACTTAAATCTTGGACATCACCGGACTTCATTTTATCAAAACTTAAGTCACTCAATCAATGACTACGGTCATCGACTGAGGGGGAGAGTGATTTAAAATAAAATATTTTCAAACGACATTTCTTCATAAAAAGTCCGGTTTGTACAAAATAAGTAGTGATCTAAAGATTTAATGTTATGTCATGGTATGATTCTCTTTAAAACTCAAAGATCTTTCAAAATGAAATTTTTTATGTTCTTGTTTGATTGTGAAATTATTTTATTTTACTTAAAGATCTCTTAAAACTATCATACCGACACTAACAATCTTTAATGTCTATAATTGGTCATCATCAAATCAATTTCAAAACTAAATCAAGCCACGTCTTTCCCAAAATTTTCCAAATGATTTAATCAATCGGGATCCAAAATCTCAATTGGTTTGAAATTTTGATCGGGGAGAGATCGAGATTTAAATCTCAAATCGGTTTTAAAGGGTGATTGTTTCAAAAGCACTCCTTCCTTCATGTGCCAAACGATTTTGAAATACATAATGCACATGATTGTGGAGGAGCATTTAACCATAATCCGTAAGAGCTTTTAAATCGGGCACATATTCTCCCATGTTTTCCAAACCTTATTAAATCACTTGGGATCCAAAATCTCAAAGGGTTTGATATTTTGATCGGGAGAATTTGTGATTTAATATGAAATTTGATAAAGATGATCGTTTTGATTCAAAGTGCAAGTTCTCTTTAATATATGCTAAACTCTTTGTATATCGATGCACATATTGAGGGGGAGCGAATGGTTTCTATTGGCAATCGTGAAAAGTACTTCAAAAACCTCTTGCCTCTATGTGCAAAATGACTTTCAAATATCCAACGCACATATTGAGGGGGAGACTTTACCAAAGAAATTCAAATGGCTTTTTCTACGGAAATTGTGATCAAGAATACATTTCAAAGATCTCTCGCCTCCATATGCTAAACAATTTCAAAATCATATGCACATGTTGAGGGGGAGCATTTCTAAATGATCAAAACAATTAAGGTACAAAATGCTTTGATTTTATATCACAAGTACCTTGATTGATTTTTCAATTGGTTTCAAGAAGGAAAGAACAATACCAAAAGACCGACAAATTTACTTTATGCATGGTGTTATAAGGATGGTTAGGTTAGGTATTCGTTCCTACGATCCCGCCAGAGCCGGAGGGATCTACGCAGGGACAATCCACTAGATAGTGTAGAGTCCTTAGGTATGATGAAAAAGGAGAAAAATGAGAATATGGGAAGAGTGCGGATCGAGATAGAGCTAGAACCGAATAAACCCAACAAGGTTCTAGTAATGAAGTCTCAGAAGCAATCAAGGAGTTGAAGAATGAAAAAGAATTGAATGTGAAAAGGGTGAAAAGAAATAGCCTCCAATAATACAACCTTAGGCGTAAACCGGGTTCAATACATATGCTCTTGGTGTTTACTAAGGTAACACTGGTATTGAAGACAAGACGTCATGGACCCAAATGACGACTACATCGAACTTCCCAAGCTATTCAAGTTCCTCTTAAAACGGCTTGTTTCATTCTCACGGGAACCTACATAATCTATCGACTTTCTCTTAGAGATTGTTGATATTGAAGAAGGAGACCCTCTCCTAGTCTCCTAGCATAGGAAACCAAATGTGCACTATTGAGTCTAGAGCCAAGAGATCATCACAAAATCTCATTAGGACATAAAATTAATGAAGACTTGCTGTTTCACACAATGTGGAAAGTAAGAATATATTAAGAGTCCTACGCATTATCCTTGTGGTATTTCCAGAACATCCGAGTGATATGTTAAATATTCACTATGAAGATGGAAATCCTTCTACAGCCAACATCAAACAAGCTCTTGGTGGGTGACATGTGAGATCTTACATAAGATCAAGCTTGTGACAAGCGGATGAAACGATGGGGCGATTCACTCTTGAATCAACCTTGGTCCGAGAAATGAATTGACGAATACTTTTGGAAAACCGTTCGATGTGCAAATCTTCTTTTCTCTAGCACATCGAATGTGTACTAATGTTTTCAAACACATAAAGTATCTCCGATTGAAAAATACTTTTGGAAAACCGCTCGATGTGCAAATCTCTTCTTTCTTTAGCACATCGAATGTGTACTCTTTCAAATACAAAAGTATTTCGATTGAAAATTGATCTTTCTCATAAAACCTTCGTTGTATTGCAAAACTCTTTCTTCTAAGCAATACGCGATTGTTTTCAAATCAATTTTTCATCAATCGATGAATCTCAATTCATTGGTTCACTCACTCCGTGTTGTCTTCTTTGAGACGTTCCGGTTTGAGAACAATCACAAACCCCGTCAAGGAGATTCTTCGAATTATACATGATCACATGCGGACTTGTAATCGATCAGCGGGAACCGTGGGCGTGTACCTCAATTCAACGAAGTGATCAAAGACACTTTCGTATGTTTTATTGCTAATCATTGTTTGCGGTACATTTGGACGGTTGCACCGATCATAATTGAGAAGTCAATCCAAAGCGACATGCTCACAAAGATCCACACTAAATTGAAAAATATCATGACAAGTGCATATCTACATAACCTAGCTCGATATTTTATACTATGCTTCGCTATCTTTGCAAATATCATGAACCAAGAAAGCTTCCGCCACTCGATGGAAAGATGTCATGATTACGAAAGTGTGAGCATGTCGGTCCAAAAGTCACAACATCACATGATGGCAACACAACAAAGGGTGATCCGAGATTTCATGTGGTCGATGATCTCAAAGAAAGCTCAAGATCATCAAGATGTGGATCACTTCAAAGACCTCCACTGAAAGTACAAAGCACTCGGACTATGAAGAGTCGCTGCTAAAGCACAAAGATGCAGAAGTTGAAGAATTCAAGTCTACGAGCTCAAGACTGAAGATAAAATAGAATGCTAGGATTCAAAATGTAAATCATGGGGTGACCTCCCTTAGGGGGAGATTGTTAGGAATTAGAAATTCCATAGTGAAGAGTCGGTCACCCCAAATACAATCTAGCATAAGTTAGCTCATAGACATATCGTTATTTACGTTATTTGTTAGTTTATTACTTAGTTATTAGCGTAGCTTAGTTTAGTGCAACACCGTGGAGGAAGGACGGGTCTTTACCCACTGTATGCCTGATCCACAATCTGACAGGAGGACGTATTAGTATGTAACTATAAATACCCTCTACCTCCCAAGGTAGAGGGTTGGAACTTCTACTCTAACCTTTCACATTTTAGTTTATCTCTCTAGAATTCCATCTCTACTCTCTACATCTCTAACCATGGCTTTCTTGTATTATCACCATCGTAGACCACCCGAATCATCAAACAACATAAATACACGATCCTACAGCTGCAATAAAATATAAATAAAAAATATATACAAATTTAAATAAACAAACAAGTTTGAATAAATAAACACAATAATTAAAAAAATAAAGGTTAAAAAAACTTACGTGTAGATGCTCATGGATGTGGGCCTTGGCCATTTCGGTAACCTTAGCCCATGAATCGCAAAACATAGGAATCGAGTCCCGTAACACCTCCCCAACATAGTTGGAGAACCAAGAAGAGTGAGGGCCCAGGTGTGTATAAAACCCCTCCTGGTTGACCCGAAAGTCGATCGACACAGGACGACCATCCAGTGCCCTCTTCGCCTTGAGTGCCATGTTCTTAGTGGGACCACGCACCACCTTCCGGCCTTTCCCAATTTTGGCGTTTGGGTTGGCAGCTTTGGATTTAGAGCCTACAAGTAATCAAATTCAAGTGATGATGACATAAAATAACATTTTATCAATTTAAAATAACATGTAATCAAATACAGGTTTAGTGAAAAATAATTCGAGAATTCTTACCGGCAATTGGTGCCTATCCTCCTCGAGGACCACGAGGTGGCGAATTACCTCCATCGCCACCGTGAGACCTAGCTACAACATCCGCCATTTGTTAAACGAACATAGAAATTAGTGAAGAAACATATATATAATTAATTAAATAAATAAATAAACAAACAAATAAACACATTTAACAGTATATATCAACAAGATAATTATAATAATTAAATAAATAAATAAACAAACAAACAAATAAACACATTTAACCACTCGATAACAATTTCATTCAAATAATTAAGTGTTGTTCTACAAATTATAATTTGAGATTAATCTCCCACATCATCAACATAAAATTCAAAATTATTAGTACTGTCATCTTCATCATCTTCATTCTCATGGTCATCATCATCATCAGATGCTAAATCATGAGGAACGTGATCATCATAATCAATATCATCTTCGCCTTCCACAATAGTGATAATTGGTGGTGGTGCCTCAACTTCCGGTTGAACATCTATATTTATAATGTTATAATCCAACCGATCCAACTCGTAAGAGAGTGTGATATGTGATGAGTTGTTGTCATGTACAACATCCCGATTGTCTTCTACCACAATGATATCCGGGTTCCAAATCTTTCGATGATAAGAATCTTGGACCGCCTTCCAATTACCACGCTTGCCCGGAAATCAAGGTAAAGACTTGTGTTGCTTGTGTTGCAAGAATGAATGGTTCATTTTGAAACGATACACGATCGGTCATAATTTACGTAATGTTGTTTCTATAGGTACAAAGCTTACGCGATTCATCGTTATTAGTGTCGAACCATTTGACTTTGAACAACACAACATTGAATGAAATATATGAAAACTCGAGAATTTCTTCAAGTGGCCATAATGCATTCCTCCATCATGGTTAGGAGTTGAAATTCACTGCTTTGAGTTGAACGACGTAAATCACGGTCGTGTCATGAAACTTCACACCGCTGACTACGCAAGAGTTGATCGAGATGCAGTACATGATGGTCCACAAGCCAAAGCGAATAACTCGGCGGTACAACTTGGGTCCTTCTGTACTTTTAATTCACGAATCTATGAAAAAGTTAAGAATAGATAGATATGAGTAATAGTCGTTATTTTTACAGGGTAATAAATACAATAAGTCTACCTTCATCTCAAACCAGCGAGAAAATCCTTCTTGCAAGTCTTTGCCAGGAAATGCCCTGTAAATGTTCATGATATTAGAATAAGTCATCGAATAACAACTTACGTGAAACAAATTTTGAAATAGAACGCGTACCTCTTGTACGCGTTCATGTACGGGTCGATTTCATGACTGTTGTGTAGTACGTACCATACTACTTGCTTCATTGTGTCTGCTTTTAACCGAACTAATGATAGTTTACCATTCTTTTGCATTGATCAAACACTTCAAATCGACTTGTTGGCCTTGGACCGTCCTCATTCCGGTCGGACGATTAAATCTCGCCTCAACACCGAAAATAATGCGAATGAAAGTTAATGCTTCATCAAGAATATAACCCTCCGCTATTGAACCTTCGGCTTGGCTTTATTTCGACATAATTTTGAGCTTTTCATGTATCTTTCAAATGGATACATCCACCTCATGTAAACAGGACCGCCTTCAATAGCCTCTTCCGGTAGATGAATAACCAAGTGAATCATAATGTCAAAAAGCCGGAGGATATATTTGCTCAAACTGCACAAAATATTGATCGCTTGTTCTCTAGCTTTCAACATGTCATCCACCATCAAAGTTCGAGCGCATATTTGTTTGGAGAATGAACAAAGCTCGATTATTGGTGTTATGTGGTTTGGTCCTTCAAGTAATTTTGAAGTCGGCGAGAAGCAACCGTTGCATCATTATGTGATGCGGTCATGATTCTTCAAGCTCGTTATGTTGCTATCGTTGTCGGTCACTTTATGCTTTAAGTTAGATCCAAACCCATCGGGTAGTTTAACACCTTTGATGAACTAAGAAAAAAATTAGGATATTAGAATAATTTGTCGAAATGAATACGAATTAATTCGAACAAAAAATTCAAATAAAACGCGCACCTTTAATGAATTGACAAAAAGTTTTCTTTCTTGGTTGTGAAAGAGTACGTAGGATGGGCTTAGAGCACTTCGTTTCCTTTGTTGACGAGCCACAAGTCAGATCTAATATTCAAATTTTGTAAGTCTTGTCTTGCCTTGTTGGTGTCTTTTGATTTGTCATTCATTAACAAAGTACCCAACACACTCTCACACACATTTTTTTTATATGCATGACATCTAAATTGTGTTTTAGTGTAAGAAAGGACCAATACTCTAGCTCGTAGAAAACAAATTTTTTTGTCCAATTCAATTCGCGATCGGGATCACGTTTTTTGTTCGCACACCCATATCTTGGATGTTTCCGGGAGACGTTTAGGCAATCTTCTTAGTTGATCCAAGATTTCATCACCGGTAAATTTTCTAGGAGGTGCAGATCATCTACCTCTGTATAGAATGCCCTTCGTTCTTCCGCCATTTATTGGTCGTGCTTAAGAATCTTCATGACCAACATAAGCGGTTTTGTTTAACACGCGCATAGTCGAGTATCTACATTACATGTCGGACATGCCTTGTAACCTTGCCCACTCCACCCAGACAAACTAATTCGAGCGGGAAAGTCATTGATAGTCCATAAAAGCGCTGCTTTCATACAGAATCTAAAGTCTACTAACAAAGAAATTAAAAATCAAAAACAAAGGGCTGTTTGGGGGATTTTTAGCAAATGCAAGTTTTTGAAAATGGGTGAAAATGAGTTTTTTTACTAAAGAAAGTCTACATGCATATAAACTTATATGAAGTGAGTATGAACCAACAAAACTCAACTAAACAAGCTTAAACAAGTAATTGTCCTATTGACTTGAGCACTAACTATTTAGGCGTATTCATGTCTTATTGTGCACAAATAAGCTATCACAATAAGGGAATCCTAAACTAGTTCCATTAGTTAACACTACAAAGCCAGGAATCAAGACCAATTGAGCACTAAAATCAAGGGTGTAAGCTACTAATGTGTTGCTGATGCAAATAGCAGACCAGTGGCATAAGGGGGGGGGAGGGGGTTTAGTGCTTAAAAATAAGCACTCATAAGTTCTCCAAAGTGAAAAGAATTTTAGACAGGATAACTAGGCATTGTTGGGTTTCTAAAAAGCTAAATGGGGAAATTTAGTTCTCAACGACTTATTAATAAGTCAGTAAAGAGGAGGTGAGGGACCTGTTGATTTCTGCGCAGATCATGTCAAAGAAAGTTTGATGACTAGTTTGGCATGCTTAATCATTAACAAGCGCTATCTTACGTTTCGACATTCATGTCACTAATATTAATACAAGTAAACAAGTAGGACGGGCGAGGAGACTTTCGCCGGGGACATGTCCTCGCTAACACATAAACAAGTAACAAAAAAAAGTAAACAAGTAACATTAACAAAACTTACTGGTCTGGGTCTCGGCTTCAGTTCTCGGCTTCAGTTCTCGACTTCGGTTCTCAGCTTCAGTTCTCGGCTTGGTCTCGACACAGTCCACTATACAAAATAAATTAAAAAAAAAATTAAAAACTAACAAAAATCAGTCTACAATAAAATAAAAAGTTAGCAAAAATTAACAATCTCAAAAATTAACAAATAACAAAAAATTAGCAAAAAGTGGTTAAGGAAGAAATTACCAATCGCAAAATGAGAAGAGGGGTTAAGGAAGAAAGAAGATGAGAAAACATAGAATTAAATGATGAGAGGGTTTAAGGAAAGAATTATATGAGGAGAGGGGAGATGGTGCACAGTGGTGCTTGTGTGGTTGCAGCACAGGAAGTGGTGGTGCTGTGGTGAAGTGGTGGAGATGGTGGTGGAGATGGAGGTGGTGGTGGAGATGGTGAGGAAGTGGTGGTGTTGTGGTGGTGGCTACTGAGGAAAATGAAGACTTTTACAGTGGTGGTGCTATGTTTTTTTTTTCTTTCTCAAAGTGATAACAGATCTCGTTAATAATTGAGGCGTTTTTACGTTTTACTTTTCCTGGGGACATGTCCTCGGTGAAAGGTAAATTTGTCTTTTAGTGATACTTTTACCGGGGACAAGTCTCCGGGGAAAGAGTTGGCGGGATAAAGTAAATGATATGAGGGAAAATAAAATTTTCACCAAAACTTTCCTCGGGGACATATCCCCGGGAAAAGTTGTATTTAAAAAATTATACAACTATTTTAATTACTTTTAGCTAATTTAAATTATTTAAGAAATTATAAACTAATTTAAATAATTATAATATAATTTAAGAAATTATAAAATAATTTAAAAATTATAAAATAATTTAAGAAATTATAAAATGTGCTATGGTATACGTATCATGTTAAACGACCAAGTATAGGTGCATTGGTATCGTATCATGTTAAACGACCAAGTATAGGTGCATTGGTATCGTATCATGTTAAACCACCAAGTATAGGTGCATTGGTATACGATCATGTTAAACGACCAATTATAGGTGCATTGGTATACGTATCATATTAAACGACCAAGTATAGGTGCATTGGTATCGTATCATGTTAAACCCACCAAGTATAGGTGCATTGATATAATATCATGTTAAACGACCAAGTATAGGTGCATTGGTATGCGTATCATGTTAAACCACCAAGTATAGGTGCATTGTTATACGATCATGTTAAACCACCAAGTATAGGTGCATTGGTATACGATCATGTTAAACCACCAAGTATATGCATTGGTATCGATATCATGTTAAACCACCAAGTATAGGTCCAAATTGTTACATAGGTCCAAAAATATTATTATTATTATTATTATTATTATTATTATTATTATTATTATTATTATTATTATTATTATTATTATTATTATTATTACATAGGTCCAAATTGTTGCAATTGTTCATTGGTCTCAACTTCCCACAAAAACATGGCGCCAAGAATTCCCACCAAAAAATGGCGCCAAAACTTCCCACCAAAAGCTACCAGATCTGCTCTATATATCACATAAAGAAAACTTGAGATCTTATCACATCAAAGCTACCGGATCTTATCCTCAAAACCACTCAACCTCACAACCTCTTATCTTCACACAAATTTCAAAACCGAGATGGAGCCATTTAATCCTTTTATGTGTTCTTGTGAGCACGAAATATAAGATTAAGAACATCACATAGAGAATATTCAATTGACGACAATATTATGCATGTGCTATGTCAAAGGTGAACAATCATACATTTCTTATTTATGTAAATATACAAATAATTGGGTTGTAATCTCTTATAATTTTATTATTATGTAACGTTTCGTTAAAAGATGATAATGGGTGCGGATATTTTATGTGGAAGGATGCATTTGACGAGTACTTAAGAACAATCTCTTCTCAAGGTTCGGATCCGCACCAACAGAGTGCTCAAGCGCCATGAAATAGATCTTAGGATAAGCTTGTTGGAATCACAAAACATGTGCTAGAGACAAGAGTAAGGTTCTTTGGAGGCCGACTTGAAATGGCAAGGATTCAGCGACCACGCATGTCGATCGGATGCATTACCGTGAAATGTTAGGTGACATGGAAAATCTTCGTATGTAGTAGTAGTAGTAGTTATTGTTCTTGTAGTTGTTGTTGTTGTTGTTGTTGTTGATGATGATGATGTTGTTGATGTTGTTGTTGTTGTTGTTGATCAAAGTAGTAGTTGTTCTTGTAGTTGTTGTTGATGTTGTTGTTCTTGTAGTATGTATCTGTCAAGTATTTTTATAAATCAAAGCACATGCTAGATTTGTAAAGCTGACCATGTTCTTAGTTAACCAAATTATGGTGTCCAAACACCCCTTTTCCAATACTAAATTACACATGCTTAAAGAATGAAATCAAGAAACAATATCACAATTAACAAACACGAATTAAGAACCATATTAATTCATCATAAATTTAATATTTTGTTTTTCCCATGGCTATATATCTACTGCTTCATCAAGTCTCATCAATAAATCCTAAGCGTTGATAACCCGGAGATACAACCCACCGCTCAAAATTCAAGTCTTCGCTTATTTTGACCAAATATTTTGTAACGATGCATTTATGGAACTAAAGATATGTCGCTTTAATTTTAAAATAGTTTAGGGTTTTACGAATGAAAAGACTATCCAAGCACCGGGTTTTAGTTATGTATTAATAGTTGCAATAAAATGTATTTTTTATAAAAGTAAGGTTTTGCCAGGACATGTCTTCGAGTTTTATGGAATTTTCCCGCGAACAATTAGCATGCTTTGACTTTGGTCAAATTTTTGGTAAGTGAAATACACTTTCCGGAGAAAGTGCACGTTGAATTTTGACTATCCGTCAAATTTGTTAAAATCCAACATATTTCGCGGGGACATGTCCCCGAAGTATATACGTTGAATTTTCACTAACAAGTCGCGATTCATGTGCCATGTCGACGAATTTTGTCGTTATCGACTTTCGCGGGACTTTGTGTCCCCATGAAAGTCTCCTCGCCCATCCATCGGATTGTTGTAGTGTAAAATAAAAACCGACACACGGTTCTATTTAAGGGACAATTGCATATATATCCCTCCAAACACTTATAATTGCTTATGTATCCAAGCTAAACTTACAATTACGTATATGTCCTTCTCAAACACAAAAATTGTCACTCATATCCAAATAGTTATTTAATAGATATTTAGAACCAAAAATGCATTGTAAATATAATTTAAATACAAATGACCATTATACCCTTATTCTTATCATTTAAACATCCTAACATTTATTTTAGAAAAAAGAAGATCAACAGCTTCATTAAACATCAAAAATGATACACAAATATTGGGGACTTAGCACTCAAAAGACACCTTACTTTCACATAATATCTATTTGAGTCACTCTACTAATTTTTCTTTTAAAACCATCAGTATAATAAGGAAATCATTTATTTTCATCATGCTACATGTTTAGCCGGTGAAAAGAGCATGATGTGGCGCATTTGGAATTAAAAGTAATTAATTAAATAATTTTGAGGATTAAACCCTAGTATTAACATATGTCGTCATATACTCTCACCCATAAAAAAAAAAAACACAACCACCTCATAAATGGTTCATCTGCATGCACATTTGATCTCAATTCATCTTCATACATAAGGTAATTCATCTATTTTCACATGTAACTTGTTAATAAGGCTTCAATTTATGTTTCTTTGTTATTTTTTGTTTGAGATGGCATCATGTTCTACTGAAATAACCATAAACTTTCATTATGGTGGAGTCTTTGAAGCAAACCCTGTTTTGTATGATTATGGTATGCTTAAGAAACTCGAAAATGTATACTTAATTTCGATGGATTACTCTCAGATTGTTTCTTATCTAGAAACTATAAGTCACTCTATTTGCAAAGGTATATACTTTCTTGTGCCTGGTACAAATTTAGAAGATGGCTTAAGGTCTTTAAAAAATGATGATGGTGTGCGTAATTGTAGACAGTTTGCTCTTAGGAATAATGGTGAAATAGATATTTACATGGCACATTCTGAGTTTAGTGAGCACATTAAAGCAGATAGTGATGTTAGTGAAAGCGAGGAGGATGATTATGATATGATGTTTATTCTGTTTACAGCTCTGATAATGATGACACTACATCATTAGATCACTTGTCTGATGGTGAAGATGAAGTAGTTGACGTAAGATCACAAAAAACAGCCCCTAAGACAAAGAAGAAACCCACTAAAATGTTTGATGATAACTTTTTGGCAAGATTGTCCAACGGAATAGAAAGAGAAAAATATATTGAAAAGGAGGTAGGTCCTAATGATGAGTTTAATATTGAAGATCATGATAAAATAGGTTATCATTGGCCAATTCACAACCCGAACACAAAATTAATGGAAGTTCGGGTTTGAGGGAGTACAACAGTTAAAGAGATGTGTGATATTTTATGCACCTGCTAATGGCTTGAAACTATACTATGAAAGAAATGAAGGTAATAGACTAGTAGTGAGATGCAGTAGAGGCAAGCATGGAAAAGCAATGTGTCCTTATAGACTGTGGGCATCTTGGATGCAAAAAGAGAGATCTTTTCAGGTTAAGACATTAGTTGATGAGCATACATGTTCTAGGACATATGAATATGGTAGTTTAATAACGTGTAACTGGATTGCTAGGAACTATGCCAAGAAGATTATGGCAAACCCTACCATGAAGGTTAATGAAATACAAGACGCCATTCTAAAAAAATACAAGTGTAGAGTGACTTTCGGTCAAGCTAGAAGAGGAAAGATCAAAACTTTGGAGCAGTATGAGACATGCTTAGAAGACCATTATGCTTAGTTATGGTCCTATGCACAAGAGATCATAACTATTGTCCCAGCGGGGTTTTGATACATGAATAAATAAGTAAAACGAAAGAAGTAACAGTAATATGATTCAATAACGCTTTTTTAAGAATCAAAGTGATGGTTTTTACAAGTATTGTACAATTTCTGGTTGCATTCTAAATGAAACAAACAGCCCCTATTTATAATGGTATGAAGCGACATGTTCTTATGATGTGTGCCTCTTCTGAAACGACATGACTCTTGCCCTTGTACGTATCATATGTTTTAACCGTTCCTGGCAGTTATAGGGTTATAAATAAACCCATTCGGTCCTTGTGTCTTTCGAAGTGTACACGTAGCCCCTCCTTCTTTTACTTTTACTGTAGTGAGCGCCTAAACATTGAGCCATGACTCAAGATTAGTCCAACAATAACTTCAAACCCGGAAAGTACTTGTTTAACGGGTGTTAATTCAACGCCAGATGGAAAGACTTATTAGAATTATTTCAAATGCTTTTATGTTTGTTTTAAAGGACTGAAACAAAGGTGGTTAGAAGGGTGTAGAAAGGTTATAGGTTTAGATGGGTGCTTTTTGAAAACTATATGTAAAGGTGAGTTACTTTCGGCTGTTGGGAGGGATGGCAATAATCAAGTATATCCAATTGCATGGGTAGTGGTAAATATTGAAAACAAAGAAAACTGGAAGTGGTTTATGGAGTGTTTGATTGATGACCTAGGCATACAATCTGGTGAGGGACTTACCATTATCTCAGATCAACACAAGGTAAATTAAAACAATGATATTGTATTTACTCTTTTATGACTCGTATCACATAATGGTGAATATCATACTTAATATTATTTTCTAATTACTATTATAGGGACTTATTGAAGCAGCAAAAGAAGTTATGCCCTTAGCAGAGCATCGGAAGTGTGCTAGACACATATATGCTAACTTTAGAAAGAAATTTACATGTAATATTTCTTCAAATCTAATATAATGTATAACATGTATGTGCACTAATTACTTTGGTTACACGTGTGTTATATAGAAACTTATTTTGGAAAGAAGCAAAGGCTAGTTATCCTGCTAAGTTTCAGGAAGTGATGAATCATATTAAAGATCTTAGCAAGGATGCTTACCAACATCTTATGGATAGACAACCAAAAAGCTGGAGCAGAGCCTTTTTTTGAAACCGATAGGGCATGTGATGTTGTGAAGAATGGCATAAGTGAATGTTTCAATTCACTCATTGTAGATGCAAGGAAAAAACCAATTATAAACATGCTTGAAGATATAAGGGTATACATTATGGAGAGACAGAAAAGAATGAGGGACAAGCATGTAATGTGGAATGATGAAATTTGCCATAACATAAGGAAGAAAGTGGAAATCATCAAGGATAAGCACATGTACAGTTTCGGTCTGCACTTTATTGTTACTTTTATTCTTGTAACCATCTTTTTAACATGTAAAAATAATATCGTATGTAGATATTGGAGAGTTATACCAAGTGGTGAATCTAAATTTGAAGTTAGAAATGGCTATGAAGCTTTTAAAGTAGATGAAATGAACATGACATGTAGTTGTAGGCAATGGCAACTGAATGGGATACCATGTTCTCATGGTTGTGCGGCGATATATTTTTTACACAAAGATCCAGAAACGTATGTATCTGATTGGTACAAAAAATATATGTTTGTTTCTGTTTACCAACACTTTATCTACCCGCTAGATGGTATGGACCAGTGGGCACCAACCAAATATCAAAATCCATTGCCTCCTGTTATCAAAAGAATGCAAGGAAAGCGACGAACCAAAAGGAGAAAAGATCCTAGTGAGGGTAATGATAAAAACAGAACTAGAGTTAGTCGTGTAGGAAGGATCATACATTGTAAGATTTGTCATCAAGAAGGGCAGAATAGAAAAGGCTATAAATTAGGTGCAACTGGTGGTGATACTGGAAAACAACCTGCGATTGGTGGTGTTAGGAGAACGAAAAATATGGTTAGGAGGGGTGGATCAAGTGCTGGTAGGAGTTTTACAAATGCTGGTACGGGCTGTTCAAGTTTTGGTATAGCAGAATCAAGTGTTGGTCATGGAGTAGATGCACACTTTTGTGACTTTTAAACACTACTCATCCTTTGTTTCCAATGATACTTTAATTTAATTATTAGAACACGTGTGTTCTTGTTATGACAGTGCCACATGATGATATTTGTCTTTTTGAAACTATGGCAATTAAAATGTTGGTTTATTATTTATGATATTACTACTTTACTTATTTCATTTGTTTGGATCTATTGAAACAATATCTTTTTTTATCAGAATTCATGTTTGTGTACAGCTGCAACTGCAACCATTGTTGTGATATATGTTTGTCTGTTTTACCAGTTTGCTTGCAATATTAGTTTGGATCAGTGGTCTGTGTTACCAGCTCGCCTGCAAAATGGATGAGTGACTATTCAGCTCACTATATTATCCTAAACGGGCCAGTCTAAGTTAGGCTGATATATTGTTCTTTTACTACTTCCATTCCCATTCTTGTTTTTGGCTGCAAAGGTCAGCTTCAATATTAACTAAAGGAATGTCCTTTGTGCTTTTGTCTTTTAGTACACACTAGTATAGTTTTCATAGGAGTTGTGGACCTATATAATAATGTGACAGGGTTACTACCACAAATACTTGTATGAATTGGAGTAAAAAACAATGATGTGAAAAAAGTGCACAATTTATTCTACTTTAACCTGTTAAGAAGGTTGCAAGTTTTCTCAAATGATATGTGTAAACTTTTGATTGTTTTAATGACTAAAATAAACACTATTATCATTAAAGTGATGGTTTTAAAAGAAAAATTAGTGGAGTGACTCAAATAGATATAGTAGAGTGACTTTTCAGTGCTAAAACCCCAAATATTATTGTATCTTATAAACCTTAATTAAAGATCGTACCCTTGCATATTGGGAATCATATATTCAGTTCATGAAGATATATGTTTTAATCTATTCCCAACACTAGATAGTGTATTCTACGTGCTAGAAGTCCAAGTTAGAGATCATATAGGTATCAAACATCAGATACATTGTTCGATCATAATTGATTTTTAACTCATTCAAGCATTAATGTTTGATAAAACATCAAAATCAAATAACGTGGACTTTTATAGAGTTTGTTATAACTCATTCGAGCATTGGATATTAACTAGAAGACTTCGACAATCTGACGACTCAGTGATTCGTGACTATTTTTGTGGCGAGGAAATATTTTTAGACGTCCCAAATACTTTATAACGTAGTAGAAATATGTTTTTCAAAAGTAGAACGTTTAAATTATTAATAGTGTAAATAGTTAGCAATTTTCTTTTTTAAATTTTAGTATTAAATTAGTGGTTATAAGTTTAATAGTTTTTCTTATAAAAAATTCTATTAAAATATACTATTAGAGGGGGTTACTATATGGTTTAAATGAGACTTAAATTTTCAAATGTTACATTAATTTTTTAAATTTCCTCTTATAGTAATGTTTTTTGTCTTAAAATTTTAAGACTTCCTTTTATAAGAAGTCCCAAATGCTTTATAATGTAGTATAGATAATGAGCATTAGATATCTGATGATAGTACATAATCATTAGTTGGTGGGTTTTTTCATTTGGTTATAAAGAAGGGATATGTTATAAGAACCTCTCTATGATGTGATAATAGGGGGTTTTGGTCAAAATGTACAAATCGAGATGCACATCGTACAACCTTCCGATGCGTGCAACGATTGGAAACCCTCCTATAGGGGGCACTACAAGAATAAGTAGGACGGGCGAGGATACTTTCGCCGGTAACACCCATGTCTCCGGCAAAAGTCGCTAAACGACAAAACGGCAGCTGACGTGGCACACAAATACGCTGACCGTTTACCAAAAATTCAACGCAAACTTTCTCCGGGGACATGTCCCTGGCGAAAGTATTTTCCATTTTTACCAAAATTTGACCAAAGCCAAAGCATGCTAATTGTTCCCGCCTTTATTCCCGCCAAAACATTTTATGGGACATGTCCTCGGGAAAGTATTAAAGGCTTTTGTGGGGAGTTTTCATGGGACATCTCCTCGGGAAAGTGTTGGCGCCAATTTTTTCCTCCTAATTGCAACTTTATCCCGCCAAAGTTTTACTTATATATCCCGACAAACAAAATAACCCAATCACAATTCCCACAAAACACATAACAATGGTCGATTACACGGAAAAGGAGTGGTCAATGGTTTTATTGTCGATGTATCTCTTTAATGAAGTTCTTAATACGTATGGCTACGAAATTTATGATGAGTATGGTTCTTATAACAACATAGCTCCGTGGATGAGAGACCGGATTCTGAATGGTTGAGGAAAAAGCCATACTACAGAGAGTATTTGGATGCTCAAGCTGATGATGACGTTGGAGCTGGAGAAAGCGCGTTCGATACCACACTTTATGATATGGGAAATAGGGTAACAAATCTTGAAGCTATGTTTAAGCAGTTCATCAAGCAAAGGAAGAGAAAATATAGTGCAGGTTCTAGCAAAGTGGGAACTAGCAGCAAAAAAAATGAATGGGCGATGTAAGTTATAGTGTATGTCGCGTGTTTCGTTTGCTTGTCGAGTTTTTTTGTTTGAGTTGTTGATGTGCTTCCACGAGGTTTTAAATTTATAATCAAGAATTACCGGTTAACTAGGAACACATTCGGGCAAGTATACCCTAGTCAAGTTGTAGTATAGCATATGGTAAATCAAGGTCGTCCCAAGAGACTTGGTTGCACTACAAGTGTTGTTTGTTTGTTTAAGCAAGTAACAAGTAACAAGTTGATGGTTATGATTGTCACGGATCAAACCAACAAGAAAAGCATTATAAGAACAAGTAACAAGTTGATGGTTATGATTGTCACGGATCAAACCAAAAGAAAAGCAATATAAGAACAAGCAAGTATCAAGACATTCATCATTATTCCAATCAAACACAAAATCTCAATAATCATATCAATAACAAACATCTTTAAATAGAAAAGTAACAAGGTTTACCCAAAGTATGAATTACAATAGGCAAAGATGAAGGATTATAGCAACCTTCAAGCTCCAATCAACTACAATAGTTCTACCAAGCCGAAATGATGTCCAAACGCCTTCAACAACCCTTGAGCACACTACACAATTTGGCAGAGGTTTGTGGTCTGGGAAGATAAGTTGGTAATTGGTGGAAATTGTCCTTAATGGTGGAGGCTTGAATTTCACACAAGTCGATAGGATAGTTGGTGGAAACTCGCCCTTAAGGGGTGGAGGCTTGAGTTTCACACCTTTGGGGTGAAGATATTGAGAGTGGTTGTGTTCTCTCTAGGTGGAAATTCGTCCTAAGGGTGGAGGCTTGAATTTCACACCTTTGGGGAAGGTAAGTTGAGAGAGGATGTTGTTTTAGGTGGAAATTCGTCATTAAGGGTGGAGGCTTGAATTTCACACCTAGAGATGGAGTGGTGGATGAAAGGGATGAGAAAGATGGAGAAGGATGATGAAATGAGGTGCCAAATGGGTTCTATTTATACTACTACCAAGGCTTAGGGTATTCAATGCATTTCTTGGAGGCCAAGGAGCTTGGAAGGACTAGAAACCATGTAGGAAGGGACTAGAATCATTTGGAACACGCTTGGAGTCTTAGTAGTGCGTAAATGGTCGAATAGACCTCCAACCGATCCGGTTGAGCTCCAACCAAATCGGTTGGTCTTCTTGATACTTCTCCAACCGGATCGGGACCGATCGGTTGAGCAAAATCACAAAATTCATAAACCGCAGTTGTAGATCTTTCTCTTAGCTTTCCGTGGCCGTGAACCGGGGTCAAACGGAGTCCGATGCAAAAGTTATGGCCAAATGGTGAAGGTGTGTCGGAACAACGAGTCTTCCAATATGTCTTCGTTTAGCTTCTTTTCTTCATTTCTTTCGCTTCCTTCTGAACTTTATTCTTGAGTCTTTGGACCACTAACTTGATGACTTTATCTTCTCGAATATACCCACAAGTCTTTCTTTGGTCGGAACTCTTCATACATGGAGAAATCTTCATATTTTACTTCTTTTTCCGCTTTTCCTCCACTTTTCTCAGACTTGGCTACAAATGAACTAGCAAACGACTTTTGTACGATTACATCAAAAGCATATGATAATAACCAAATAACACACATAAAATCACGGATAACGCTACTAAAAACATGCACAATTTGAGCGTTATCAAATTCCCCACACTTAAACTTTGCTTGCCCTCAAGCAAATCTAAGAAAAGAAAATCAAACTACATACCTAAATGACAAACGAAAAGAAAATAAAAATATTTTGGGGTTTTTTTTTTTTTTTTTTATCAAGAAATTATAAAAATAAGCGAAAAATGAGCGCAAACTCCCCCACACTTAAAGTTTTGCTTGCCCTCAAGCAAATCTAGAAATAAGAAAAATAAAATAACCCACATGGTGCATAAGAATGATTAGAAAAATGTGATGCAAATCTATCAAGTACAAGTACAAGATAAGATTCATCGTTTTAAGCTTTTAAGGTGAAAAATCGAGATGTTTGACAATACCCTATGGATTCTCTCGCTTGATAACATGGCTAAGCACCTCACGAAAAAAAAATGGATGTATAATTCACTCAACACTCATTTTATGCAAATGATGGATAGTATTAAGGAATAGTACACCATATTGCTCACCATGATCTAAATATTACCATAGGCTTGTATAAGAAACAAAACTCCACCGACGTGGCGAAGCACCAAGTGTAAACATCTAAAGAGGGCTTTTATTCGGGTTATAACGACAGTTCGGTGATTAAGGGTATGTGTAGGATCGATGATACTAGTGATTCATGGTTCGGGGCCTGGGAAGCTCAAAGAATAAGAAAGACATGGTATTATTTAGATTAAAGTAAAGGAAGATGCGTGTGTTTCTAGAGAGAAGAAGAAACCACACACACTTCTTTACAAAAATGATCTTCCCACCTCCTAGTTGGGACTAGAGGGTATATATACTCAACAAGCCTAACTTAGCACTATTGACTAAACTAGTCCTTGTGAATGAGTAAAAGAAAGAAACTAATCGCAATTCCCGTAATGACTTCACTTTAGCGAGGCTAACAATCTCTCCCAAGTGATGTCATACGGAGTTGCTTACAATGTTCCCTACAAGCAAAATTAAATACAACAGATAAGCGCAGCCCCAAGAGAGTCTTCAGCCTTCAAACTTCATGAATCTTCTCACCGCCATCTCTTTACTTGCAAAGAACAATGTGAGCAAATCTAATTAGGATTAAATCGACCTTTTGCTCTCCCCAATTAGTGCTCTCCCCAAACCGACAACCTTCGATGAATTTCCGAATTCAAGAAGTCTTTGATAATTAAATTAGAACCGCCTTTAGTCTTCTAACACGCAATGAAAATGTAGAAAAGACCGTCGACTGACCTTCTTCAAGATTGTCCATTCGGGAATAATATATCAACATCTTCATCTCACCAAATGCATTCCAGCTTACCTTTCATATATCAATCAGCCCATAATGTACACATTTCTCCCCGATGGTTACGATTTATCGGAATCAAAGATACAACCGTGTACATGAAGCATTAATCGAAGCATTCTATCATAAAAGAAATCAGCCTGTGAGAAGATGTCGATGAACAATACCATTTGAAATTGTCTAACTCATCTCAACCCCTCATATCAAAATTCAACGGTTGTCTCGTAGTAACCACATGCGAAGATAACCCAATATGACGAACTTGAGAAAGAAGCAAAATCTCCTGATCGGTTACTTAAGCTTGTACTATCCTTGTGAAAAGAACGGTGTACCCATTGTACAAAACCTCTTAGCGTATCCTCAACTACGTGAGACATCAAGTGATAGCTACTTTGTGTGTTAAGAGAGAAAGAATCACAAAAGTAACTAGATAGCAAGTCTTCATCACACTCAACATATTTGCCTGCACAAGTCATCTTCACGGAAGGGAAGAAAGAAAGAAGATGAAATAAGTAAACCTCTCACAAACGTCACTTCACACCCAAATAAATAATAAATAGTCATCTCCGTGGTCACATTAAAATTCATCGAAAACTTTAGCCGTGAATTTGTATCCTCCGTGAAAATTTACCATACCAATATACCACAATTAATCAATGTAAAATGTACCTCAATTTTGTGAGAAAAATCGGTAACACATTTTTATTCACTTATATCCGATCCATCATATCATTACATATACAAGTCCACGTCCAATCGAGAATAGGAAAGCTCAAACCATCAAATTATTATCCATATCCGATTGAATAATCAAGCCCAAATCATACTGGGAAGCCAAAGCCCACGATTGTTATCCCCCGATCCAAATCAAAAACCCGATCCAATCCAAAATAGAGTGCCCGCCCAATGACCCATGTATTATTAAGTAATCGGTTATAAATAGGCAGACAATATAACCTAAACCTAAAATCACAATACTCTTCTCAAATTGGAACGCCTACCACACTTTCTATCTCCTCTTCTCAACAGATCTAAAGAGAAAAAATTCTCCTCAAAACCTATCTCCGCCTTCATCAAACGCAATTCTTCACTCAACCAATATCTATTCTCATGATACCCGAAGCAAACAAAGACAACAAGATTGGCAACAAGATCCATATAAATGGGTCTCGGGTAGGATTTTTCTTGTGGTTTGTTGTTTTCGTTTCAATTAAACGAATCTAAGAATGAGGGTAACACTCTTGTTAAACCTCAATCTTTGTAAATTCGGATATGAAAAGAAGCCTAGCTTCACAAGGATCTTTGATGATGACGTTCAATGAAAATAATCTTTAAAAGATTGAAAAAAAAATTGAATCCGAATCTGATTTCTATCAATTTCACTTTTCGATTTGAGTTCTGGGTATGATTGTGGAAGGGATAGGATAGTTACTGATGAGTTGTTGTGACGGATGTTGGACTGATGAATGTCTATGAATCTGAGGTCAAGTCTTTTTCTTTTGGTATATGGTATTGAGTTGTGGTCATGGTCATGTATGGTAAAGTTTACGCCAGAACTCCCTTTCGCCTAAGCGTAAAAATATCGCCACGCAGTAACTTTTGGTCTTATATGAACCGCTTGGTCTTACGCGAAGCCGCTTGCATATGCGTAAACCTGTGTCAAGTTTATGCGTAGCAAGGGCTTACGCGAACAATTCCTACGCCAGAACTTCACACCACGCGTAATATTCCCAAGATTCTCCTGCGTGAAAAACTAGGGTTTTGACCCAATTGACTTTTTCCGACGAGTAATTCCGACCAATATTCCGACCATCTTCATGACAAACCCGTAAAAGCATCATAAAATGCTTCTTTCGACCTGCTTGACCGTATGAATATAACCATATGACCCTTTGTTTCACTTGGATTTGGTACAAAAGTAAAGTAACCTCTGCTTGGATAAGATGACCCAAGATGATATTGATGATGATAGACCAAGATTATTTTGACCAAAACAAGGATACCAAACATGTATAAAACTGTTAACCACAAATATACGGAAAAAAAATTTTCCGACCCACAAAATAAGCTCAAAAACAGTTAAAAACATGATTCAAACCAACATAAATCAATAAAACAACAACCGGCTCGTTATACCAATTGTAGGATCGATGATACTAGTGATTCATGTGGTTCGGGGGTCGGGAAGCTCAAAGAATAAGAAAGACATGGTATTATTTAGATTAAAGTAAAGGAAGATGTGTGTGTTTCTAGAGAAGAAGAAGAAACCACACACACTTCTTTACAAAAATGAACTTCCTACCTCCTAGTTGGGACTAGAGGGGGTATATATACTCAACAAGCCTAACTTAGCACTATTGACTAAACTAGTCCTTGTGAATGAGTAAAAGAAAGAAACTAATGCAATTCCCGTAATGACTTCACTTTAGCGAGGCTAACAGTATGGATAAGGCATGAGAATATTTATGAAATTGGTGTTAAAAGAAAAATAAAGTCAAGTCTAATACCCATGTTGCTAGTTACCGAACAAACCGCAAACCCGAAAATGATTATAGTTACTAACTTCTCTTCACATATCGATCACCAAATATATAATATATAACGTCTTAGCACATTGGCTAATCGATATCTCAAACACACTTCATCTTCCTTGTCATCACACGTTTTTTTTTTTTTTTTTTTTTTTTTTTCGAGATGACTTATTCTTTTTTTTTCATTTTTTTTTTCAACACTTCTTCATACATCACATCTCCCCCACACTTCGTATAAGCATCACCACAAAAATACAAATAAGAAGGTGCACTCTTCGTCTTTGTCGGAATGGCACACACGAATGGCAAAGTGCGGCTAACTCATAATCATCAAAAACAATCCAACAACCAAGCAACTAGCAACCAACCATTAGACTTCGACAAGGGGTAGGCTAAGGTTTAAAGTGTAAAATATTTTTGTATTTTTCTGGATGTAACAAAAAGAATGGGATGGCTCGGAGGGCGTAACTAAGGGTATCTAGCGCTAAAGATGAGCGCTAACAAATGGGTCCATATAAGGGTGGTTAACTAACCGATGTGGCTAGCTAATATATCATTAGATGTAAAATGGAAGGCCATTTGGGTTAAATCTTAAGGTTGCCTCTTTATCACACGAATACACTTATATCACACGAATGTGATCTTATCATGGTCCGTAATGATTTACAAGTACAAGTTCTAGAATAAATAAAATCACCCAAGACACTCATAACAAAAGAATTCAAGCATAAAAGATGTATGCTATATATGAAATAGGCTCAAATCCTCACAATTTAGTGGAAAGGGCTATAATATGCTAGCAAATGTCATCGATCCCATAATGGATTGCAATATTAATCGGGACACATCTCAAGTTTTTCAAAATTACCGATTTCACCAGTGGGTTGATCCAGTTATTCTAATATATTAACCTATACGCGTGAAAACAACTAGATCATAAGGGCAAACAAGTGCACAAAATTTAAAAATAGGCCCAAAAAATTCGGAAACTGAAAATGAGTTTCGCTTTTCACAATAATATTTTCCCCCCACACTTAAGTTTAAGCACACAAAAGAAAAATAACTTAAATCTAGTTACGACTTTTTTTTTCTTTTTCTTTTTCTTCTTTTTTTATTCTTTTTTTTAATTTTTTAATTTTTAAAAAAAAAAAACAAACATGACTTATTCTTGTCCCACGAGTTCTCGGTAGCTCCATTGAAATGCACAAAGAAGCGGAGAAGGTGTCACAAAGCATATTAAAAACTCACACACCCAAATTACTGCTTTGCAATGAATGGAATTCACGGGATTGATCATCATAGCATCACAATCACAAGTTATATTGAACGACCTAAAGTGTCGTTTGGAAAAATACATCGCTTGATTTAATAAAACAATCGAGTTTACAAAGTAGGTCCCAAATGAAAATCATCTCGTATGGAAATAAGTTTGTTACAATTCAAACGATGTTTTAAAGTATGTAAAACCCAGTGAGACGCGTCGTCACCACGACTCCATGATGTGTCCAAATGCATGCCATGAAGTGAAGGCCTTAGATACCGAGATAAAACATGCTAAAAGTGTCAACACAAAGGTTGAGTGAGTTCATAGAGTTTGTGTTGAAATGTAAAGCCTTTAGAAATCGTTTATGCAAAGAAAGGCATTGTGAATCCACTCGCCCAAGTCCCGCCATACAAAACTTGCAACCTGTGTGTTCACAACCCATTGCCAAGATATGTATAGTTTGTGTTCAAGCCCACATCGTCAAATGAATTCACGAAATAGTGCCTAACTTAATGTATCAATAGTTACTTGATATAACACCTAATTCGCATTCGGTTTCAAATTGTTCCATGACCATTAGTGCAATGATTGTACCCAAGACATGAATATACCAAGTCCATTAGCCCAATGTTATACCAAGACCATTAGCTCAATGAATATACCAAGACCATTAGCTCAATGCATATACCAAGACCATTAGCTCAATGAATATGATATGGAAGTTCTAAGTGTGGCAAAACTCACACTACGCATGACTAAGCATTCATTCCTGGTTCAACATGTAGTTTTCAAATAATCATGGTAGTTATGAAAATAATTGAGCATGTATCTCCCCAAACAGCTTATGAAAACAAGTAAAAGTAGGGCTACGAAACTCACTGGTGGAATGATGCGAAGACAAAAGTGAGTACACCGAGATGTAATGTGATACGTTAATCTTGACCTATTGTGAAGGATATGATACGTCATGAGTTGCAATGTAATGTTATGCATGCACTTCAGATGTTATTTATACCATTTACGGTTTTGAAAATATTACTCGTCGTCGAAAATACTCTTTTGACGCCTTGACCCTTCAAAATGACTTTACATGTTTTTACGTCAAAATGTCATCCTATAATGGTTTTATAATGATTTTGGTGAAATTACCACTTTTCGTCGCAAAACAATGTCGTCGGAAAATCATGAAATCAACAAAATGACTCGAAAAGTAGTCGTAAAATGGTGTACGCCGATCGTTAAAGAACGAACTCGATGGTTTTGGAAAGTTTGTATCGATATCTAGAAGTTTCAGTTCAGAGTTTTCGCTCAAAAGGTCTCGATCATAAAGATATCAAAGGCTAAAGATGGTGTTTTTTGCTAATTGTGTGCGTAAAATAAGTTTCGCCAATGTTTGAACATCCGTAATTTATTCACTATGACTCCGCTTGACAAACGGCTTTTTGTTTTGAAAATTATGGCCGATGAACTTGATTTTACTAGAAGACACTTCGTTATAAAAGTTTCACATCATGGTTAAAATCGCAAAACATAGCCCTTACACCTAATGAAATACTTGTAACGTAAAAATAATATAGTTTTCGTAAAATAATAGTTACGGCAACTTTATGAAAACGTGTATATATTTGTCGCTTCAAACCGCTTTCTACGATAATATGTCCTTAGCTTCGTGATCAAGTAAACTAATATATTTTGATAAGTCGAAATAATTTGTGAAGCTTAAGGCTCGCTTTTGACCCGAAAATACTAAAACAGCAAAGCTGAATTTTCTGAAAAGTGTTTAATTCGTCGTCAAACTTTAAAAATTCACCACGGCTTCGTTATAACTCCGCTTTTATCCGCTCAAAAGGCCACGGATTCGCTTTTAAAGTATATTTTCTAAATATCAAGGCCAAAATGTCGTACCATCAGTAGGTTTTCCAGAACCGAATTAAGGACAGAACACCAAAATATAGTTATCGAAAATAGTTTTTCTCGGACAAACCTATTCTAATCCCTTCAAATCAACTCCAAAGCTAATCTAATCCTACCATACACCTTCTTAGGGTGTCATGGGTTCCTAATCACCATCAAGACCAAAGAATACCATGGGAATATTTATAGGATGACCAATATGTATATATAACTCAAAAATCATGAAATAAATGGTATAAATCACATATCATGCATATAAGCTCCAAAATGAAAAGATGAATATGAAAATGAAAAGGAAACATGAAAATGAAAGAAACTTGCTTACAAATGAATATGATGAGGTGAAAGTAATAAGGATTGCCTAAATACTCTTGGTTTTATTTCAAAACCATATAAAGAGTATATACTAGGTTGTAATTAACTTGAGCTTGATAAAAAATGGTGATCCCTTGTGTTTTTTTTTTGATGAGGTCGGTTCTTGAAGACCCAAAGGAAGGAGAGAAACAATTTTTCTTGCTAACACTTGTAGAATTGAAAATGAAGTGAATGAAGTGTATATTTGGTTTTATAGAAAATCTACCCACCAAGACTTTTGTCCCCCCTGGCCGGATTTCATGGATCTTGTATCCCAATCATATATTTTTTTTCTTCTAATTATTGTGTATACATTTGCTTGTACAATTTTTAAGAAAGTGTAAGTAAAGGTGCAATTAAATGTACAAGTAAAGGTAAAATAAATTTTGGCACAAGTAAGTTTTTAATAAGTCAAAATAGATTGTATTGGGATGATAAAAATTGTAAAATACTTGCCTTGTGAAAATTGAGTGATAAAATAATTATCGATAATTTTAAGAAAACGTCCGTAATAATTAAACTTTAACGATTTAAGTACCAAATAAATTTGAAACACTGGAAAAACTAAAAATATAGTTTTATGAACTAGATGTAAGTTTAAAATACCTCGTGATCATTTTTGAAAGTAACGGATTAAATAATCAAAATAAAAACTCACGCGATAAAAATTATTAAACATAAAATTACGCGTAGAAGGTGAAATGAAATGTCGTGAATGAACTAATGAGATGCACATGATGTCCATGAAATGTAGACTACTCATAGTCCATATGAAATGTACGTGATGTCATGATCATGAATTACCGCTAAACCTCCAAGGTTACGCGATTTGAAACAAGTAAACCAAGTTTACTAAAAATGTTGAAATAATGAGACATGAACTGTAGAAATGACCGAAGTACGGGTTGTCACATTCACCATCAAAAGGAATTCATCCACGAATTGAATCGTTGTTAGGTCTAACGGGTTTAGGGTTTGATGTAGCAACTTTCCATTCCCGAGCAAAACCCTCAAAGATTTTTGGTAACCGATTTTACTTAATCTCACAACTCATCAAACAAGAAATGTCATGAGATTAGGCTAAATCGGTTTAGGTAACGACTTGTTTCTAGCTCGATCTTTGCAACTCATCAAACAAGAACTCGCCACGCGGATCAAACCGAAACAAGTGGTTTGAAGAAAATCTTTTAAAAATTTGGCTCGACACGGAATTGCTTACTCATATAAGACTACTACTCCCTTCATTGCATGATTCTTCCTGAATTAGACATAGGTGATCAGGCTATGTATAATTTAGGAGTAACTATGCAATGCTTGGACTAATCGACTCATATGTTGTTTGGTGTTGAGTCAACTGATGTTAAAATTGTGATGAACATCGAGGAGAGAAGACATGGAGAAGTGTCGTTAAAATGATAGTTAAAGTAAAAAGAATTAAAATCCTCGTAAATGATAACAAATCGGAAAGAAAATAAAGTACGATAGATGAGAATATTTTACAATGAGTGGTTTAGCAAAAGTAGTACATCTTTAAGTTATAAAGTTTCGGATACGATGATTAGACATAATCTTGGTATGACATAGTACATAAGGAGAAATAAGACTGTTAGTTTCCGAACTTCTTCGCCTTCCGCGTTGATACCTTGACGAGCTCCTCCTCCTCCTTCTAACATATATACATTCCCATGAGCACCTTCGACTTGTTGACCTTGGTTTTGAGGACATTGATTCCGATAGTGTCCTTGCTCCCGCATCCGTAATATGTAACCATGGCCTTGCCTCTACAATTCTCGGCAAGGTGTCCCGATTGTTGACACTTGTAACACTTAGCGTGACAAAGACCCGTGTGATGATACTTACATCGATTACATAGTGGGTAGGTTCCAAAGATAACCTCTCGCTTTCATCGGTGCAAAGAACATATACCATTGCGCTTCTTGCCCTCTTTTCGTTGTTGATGATGTTAGTGTTGCGGTTTTGGTTGTTGTTATAATCTCCTTGGTCGCTTTTCCCATTTTCTTTTGTTGTTGTTGATTTGGTTATCGTCGTTGTAGTTGTTGTTTTGGTTATTGTAGTAGTTGGTGCAGTTGTTGGGGTTGTTGTTGTTTTGGTTGGTGTTGGGGTACTTGCCTCTTCACTACCGGGCCATGAGCTTTTGAGTCAATCGAATAGCTCCTCAATCGTTCTTGGGTCGGAAGAGGTCACATCGCCTTGAATAATTTCGAAGTCCCCGATGAAAGCCTCTAGCAACTTCTCATTATCGAAACCATGGACGGGCATAACACGCCCAATTCTTGGAATCTCCGAATGTAAGTGTCAATATCGCACCCAATGGTTACTAATTCATAGAACTCCGCTCCAACTTTTTGATTTTCAGACGTGACAAAACTTTAGTCACCAAACCCTTAAATTGCTCCTGTGTAAGCTTGAAAGCATTCTCCATCCCAATCGGTTGAGCATAAGAATTCCACCACGATAATGCTCCATCGAGTAATGTGCTCGAGTAAATTTAACTTTACTATCATCCTGGACAGTTACATAGCAAAACACCGATTCCAATTTTTCAAACCATCGAACCATTGCCGTTTGAGCTCCCTCGGTACTCTAAATTTCGTGGGCTCACCACTTTGAAATCCTTGTACTAACATTTCTTAACTCCGGATCCTCCGGATTTCAAAGCCCGACTAGCCTAGCTACTCTACAAAGAAGATCATGCCCCTCGGCGGAAGAAGCACCACCGCTTCCTTTCAACTTTAGAGCATTAGCAATGCTATCATTCACTAACTCGAATAGCCGCTTGGGTCATTTCAACTGTAGCTTTCTTGATGCCATCTTCTTCAAAACAAGAGGAAATGTGAGACGTAGCAAAATCCGATGTTAATAATAAGCGCTTCAAAGAAATGTGATAAGAAACGATGAGTTTGAGGTTATTTTTCAAAATGATCGACGGTTTCGAAAAGATAGGTTATGAGGTGTTGTAAGTGCTTCAAATGTATGATGGTCTAGTGACTTAATGTGTGGATAAAGTGTAACTCGACACGCTAGTGGTGAAACAAAGGAGTGAGAGTGATTTCGCCTATATAAAGGTTTATCTCAGATTCGTCCGTTATCGATGATGAATCACCGATATATAAAAAAATTGTGATAAGGATCGACAAGGAATTCTCCACGTTAGAATATGGGGAAAAGATAATGGATGGGCATTTAAGGGCATCCATGTGACAATCGATGCGAAATGAAAGTGAATAACTCAAAAATGTACGTAATGACCGCATGTGAAGTGAACATGTACTTGTGATGAAATGATGAGATGCTATGATAATGTAGTTATAGTCTAGGGTCAATGATGCAACCTAGTTCTCTATAATCGAAGCTCGATGCCAACTGTCACACCCCAAATTACCTGCTTTGCAATGAATGGAATTCGGGATTGACCGTCATAGCATCACAATCAGTTATATTGAACGACCTAAAGTGTCGTTTGGAAAATACATCGCTTGATTTAATAAAACAATCGAGTTTACAAAGTAGGTCCCAAATGAAAATCATCTCGTATGGAAATAAGTTTGTTACAATTCAAACGATGTTTTAAAGTATGTAAACCCAAGTGAGACGCTGTCACCACGACTCCATGATGTGTCCAAATGCATGCCATGAAGTGAAGGCCTTAGATACCGAGATAAAACATGCTAAAAAGTGTCAACACAAAGGTTGAGTGAGTTCATAGAGTTTGTGTTGAAATGTAAAGCCTTTAGAAATCGTTTATGCAAAGAAAGGCATTGAATCCACTCGCCCAAGTCCCGCCCATACAAAACTTGCAAACTGTGTGTTCACAACCCATTGCCAAGATATGTATAGTTTGTGTTCAAGCCCACATCGTCAAATGAATTCACGAAATAGTGCCTAACTTAATGTATCAATAGTTACTTGATATAACACCTAATTCGTACGGTTTCAAATTGTTCCATGACCATTAGTGCAATGATTGTACCCAGTACATGAATATACCAAGTCCGTTAGCCCAATGTTATACCAAGACCATTAGCTCAATGAATATACCAAGACCATTAGCTCAATGCATATACCAAGACCATTAGCTCAATGAATATGATATGGAAGTTCTAAGTGTGGCAAAACTGTTACTACGCATGACTAAGCATTCAGTTCAGTTCAACATGTAGTTTTCAAATAATCATGGTAGTTATGAAAATAATTGAGCATGTATCTCCCCCAAAACAGTTATGAAAACAAGTAAAAGTAGGGGCTACGAAACTCACTTGGTGGAATGATGCGAAGACAAAAGTGAGTACACCGAGATGTAATGTGATACGTTAATCTTGACCTATTGTGAAGGATATGATACGTCATGAGTTGCAATGTAATGTTATGCATGCACTTCGATGTTATTTATACCATTTACGGGTTTTGAAAATATTACTCGTCGTCGAAAATACTCTTTGACGCCTTGACCCTTCAAAAATGACTTTACATGTTTTACGCCAAAATGTCATCCTATAATGGTTTTATAATGATTTTTGGTGAAATTACCACTTTCGTCGCAAAACAATGTCGTCGGAAAAATCATGAAATCAACAAAATGACCCGAAAAGTAGTCGTAAAATGGTGTACGCCGATCGTTAAAGAACGAACTCGATGGTTTTGGAAAGTTTGTATCGATATCTAGAAGTTTCAGTTCAGAGTTTTCGCTCAAAAGGTCTCGATCATAAAGATATCAAAGGCTAAAGATGGTGTTTTTGCTAATTGTGTGCGTAAAATAAGTTTCGCCAATGTTTGAACATCCGTAATTTATTCACTATGACTCGCTTGACAAACGGCTTTTTGTTTTGAAAATTATGGCCGATGAACTTGATTTTACTAGAAGACACTTCGTTATAAAAGTTTCACATCATGGTTAAAAGCGCCGCAAACATAGCCCTTACAAATTAATGAAATACTTGTAACGTAAAAATAATATAGTTTTTCGTAAAATAATAGTTACGGCAACTTTATGAAAACGTATATATTTGTCGCTTCAAACTGCTTTCACGTATAATATGTCCTTAGCTTCAGATCAAGTAAACTAATATATTTTTGATAAGTCGAAATAATTTGTGAAGCTTAAGGCTCGCTTTTGACCCGAAAATACTAAAACAGCAAAGCTGAATTTTCTGAAAAGTGTTTAATTCGTCGTCAAACTTTAAAAATTCACCACGGCTCGTTATAACTCCGCTTTTATCCGCTCAAAAGGCCACGGATTCGCTTTTAAAGTATATTTTCTAAATATCAAGGCCAAAATGTCGTACCATCAGTAGGTTTTTCCAGAAACCAATTAAGGACAGAACACCAAAATATAGTTATCGAAAATAGTTTTTCTCGGACAAAACCTATTCTAATCCCTTCAAATCAACTCCAAAGCTAATCTAATCCTACCATACACCTTCTTAGGGTGTCATGGGTTCCTAATCACCATCAAGACCAAAGAATACCATGGGAATATTTATAGGATGACCAATATGTATATATAACTCAAAAATCATGAAATAAATGGTATAAATCACATATCATGCATATAAGCTCCAAAAATGAAAAGATGAATATGAAAATGAAAAGGAAACATGAAAATGAAAGAAACTTGCTTACAAATGAATATGATGAGGTGAAAGTAACAAGGATTGCCTAAATACTCTTGGTTTTTATTTCAAAACCATATAAAGAGTATATACTAGGTTGTAATTAACTTGAGCTTGATAAAAAAAATGGTGATCCCTTGTGTTTTTTTTTTTTTGATGAGGTCGGTTCTTGAAGACCCAAAGGAAGGAGAGAAACAATTTTTCTTGCTAACACTTGTAGAATTGAAAATGAAGTGAATGAAGTGTATATTTGGTTTTATAGAAAATCTACCCACCAAGACTTTTGTCCCCCCCCTTGGCCGGATTTCATGGATCTTGTATCCCAATCATATATTTTTTTTTTCTTCTAATTATTGTGTATACATTTGCTTGTACAATTTTTAAGAAAGTGTAAGTAAAGGTGCAATTAAATGTACAAGTAAAGGTAAAATAAATTTTTGGCACAAGTAAGTTTTTAATAAGTCAAAATAGATTGTATTGGGATGATAAAAATTGTAAAAATACTTGCCTTGTGAAAATTGAGTGATAAAATAATTATCGTATAATTTTTAAGAAAAACGTCGTAATAATTAAACTTTAACGATTTAAGTACCAAATAAATTTGAAACACTGGAAAAACTAAAAATATAGTTTTTATGAACTAGATGTAAGTTTAAAAATACCTCAGGATCATTTTTGAAAGTAACGGATTAAATAATCAAAATAAAAACTCACGCGATAAAAATTATTAAACATAAAAATTACGCGTAGAAGGTGAAATGAAATGTCGTGAATGAACTAATGAGATGCACATGATGTCCATGAAATGTAGACTACTCATAGTCCATATGAAATGTACGTGATGTCATGATCATGAATTCGCCGCTAAACCTCCAAGGTTACGCGATTTGAAACAAGTAAACCAAGTTTACTAAAATGTTGAAATAATGAGACATGAACGTGTCGAGAAATGACCGAAAGTACGGGTTGTCACAAAACCAAACTTTTTAGGGAATCGGGAGACCCTTTATACCTCTCACACAGTTTGTTTACAATGGGTGAGCCTTACTTTCGAGGTATTAAAAGAAGTCAATTTATTAAAATAATCTACCAAACAAACAAACAAAGGAAAAATAACAAAGAAACAAAATAAATGAAGTGTGCAACTAAACTTCAAAGCACGTAAAGATAGGAAAAAATGATATTATAAGTCTAAGTGAAACGAAACCTTCAGGGCCAAACATCACGATCGAACTTCAAATGATAAGATGCTAAGCAAACGCTAGCATAAGCGTGTGAGATCAATCGATTTCTCATCCAAACATGTCCAATCAAGAGCATAAGGTTCACGATCCAACCAATCCTTCCTCCAAGAGCTTATTAAATGCGCAAAATAAACTAAACTACAAAAACGCGTAAATTTAAAACTCACTTTTAGGCATCACGGTTGCATTTAGCGATGCAACAAGTTTTAAACCCTCGGTGGCCAGAGGACGAGTTATAGTCTCGTGAGGGTTTCATGAACATACCCACAAAGTTCAAAACACTTTTATTTTTAAAACATGTACTTATTTATTCACAATGTACCAAATTAACAAAATTAAAAACGCAAAACAAAATAAAAGAAATGATACTCTTGCAAAACCAAAAGATATTTAACCTTATTTACCTAAACACAAACACACAAAACAAACAAAAATGAAAATTGATTTTTTTTTTTTTTTTTAATGATTACTCAACCGATCCGGTTACTGGTAGTGACCGATCGGTTGTAGTGGTTTTATTAAGTCGAGGCTTCCAACCGATCCGGTTGTAGTGCCAACCGATTCGGTTGGAGTGATCAGGTGGTTTGGTGGGTTTTTCAAACGATTTGAGCAACTTAGAAAGCAATCATTGAAATGAGCATTTTAGAACACATGAACGAATCCCAACATCAAAACACGATTTTGATGCAAAGATCATTTGAGCAATTATGAGAAATGAGAGATTTTAAGAAAAGACAAGCATTCACAAACATCATGAGCAATCAATTCAACAAGCAAACAAACACAAGAATACAAACGCATCATTCCGGCGCGCCAAAACTTGATGTGCTTCCACGAGGTTTTAAATTTATAATCAAGAATTACCGTTAACTAGGAACACATTCGGGCAAGTATACCCTAGTCAAGTTGTAGTATAGCATATGGTAAATCAAGGTCGCCCCAAGAGACTTGGTTGCACTACAAGTGTTGTTTGTTTGTTTAAGCAAGTAACAAGTAACAAGTTGATGGTTATGATTGTCACGGATCAAACCAACAAGAAAAGCATTATAAGAACAAGTAATGTTGATGGTTATGATTGTCACGGATCAAACCAACAAGAAAAGCAATATAAGAACAAGCAAGTATCAAGACATTCATCATTATTCCAATCAAACACAAAATCTCAATAATCATATCAATAACAAACATCTTTAAATAGAAAAGTAACAAGGTTTACCCAAAGTATGAATTACAATAGGCAAAGATGAAGGATTATAGCAACCTTCAAGCCTCAATCAACTACAATAGTTCTACCAAGCGAAAATGATGTCCAAACGCCTTCAACAACCCTTGAGCACACTACACGAATTTGGCAGAGGTTTGTGGTCTGGGAAGATAAGTTGGTGTAATTGGTGGAAATTGTCCTTAAGGGTGGAGGCTTGAATTTCACACAAGTTGGGATAGGATAGTTGGTGGAAACTCGTCCTTAAGGGTGGAGGCTTGAGTTTCACACCTTGGGGTGAAGATATTGAGAGTGGTTGTGTTCTCTAGGTGGAAATTCGCCCTTAAGGGTGGAGGCTTGAATTTCACACCTTTGGGGAAGGTAAGTTGAGAGGGATGTTGTTTTAGGTGGAAATTCGTCATTAAGGGTGGAGGCTTGAATTTCACACCTAGAGATGGAGTGGTGGATGAAAGGGATGAGAAAGATGGAGAAGGGATGATGAAATGAGGTGCCAAATGGGTTCTATTTATACTACTACCAAGGCTTAGGGTATTCAATGCATTTCTTGGAGGCCAAGGAGCTTGGAAGGACTAGAAACCGTGTAGGAAGGGACTAGAATCATTTGGAACACGCTTTGGAGTCTTAGTAGTGCGTAAATGGTCGAACAGACCTCCAACCGGATCCGGTTGAGCTCCAACCGAATCGGTTGGTCTTCTTGACCTCTCCAACCGGATCGGTTACGGGCTCGACCGATCGGTTGGAGCAAAATCACAAAATTCATAAACCGCAAAGTTGTAGATCTTTCTCTTAGCTTTCGTGGCCGCGAACCGGGGTCAAACAGAGCCCGTATGAAAAGTTATGTCCAAAATGGTGAAGGTGTGTCGGAACAACGAGTCTTCCAATATGTCTTCGTTTTAGCTTCTTTTCTTCATTTCTTTCTCGTTTCCCTTCTTGAACTTTATTCTTGAGTCTTTGGACCACTAACTTGATGACTTTATCTTCTCGAATATACTCCACAAGTCTTTCTTTGGTCGGGAACTCTTCATACATGGAGAAATCTTCATATTTTACTTATTTTTCCGTCTTTTCCTCCACTTTTCTGTACTTGGCTACAAATGAACTAGCAAACGCACTTTTGTACGATTAAGCATCAAAAGCATATGATAATAACCAAATAACACACATAAAATCACGGATAACGCTACTAAAAACATGCACAATTTGAGCGTTATCAGTTGTTTCATTTGCTTGTCGAGTTGTTTCGTTTGCTTGTCGAGTTGTTTCGTTTGATCTGTTTCGTTTGCTTGTCAAGTTGTTTCATTTGGTCTGTATAAAATGTATGTGGTTGAGAACTCTTATGTGTTTTAAATAAAAGGTCTGCCTTCGTGTTTGTTAATTGTGATATTGTTTCTTCTATTTCATTCTTTATACATATGTAATTTAGTATTAGAAAAGGGGTGTTTGGACACCATAATCTGGTTAACTAAGAACATGGTCAACTTTACAAATCCAGCAGGTGCTTTGATGTATAAAAATCTTGTATGTCATGTTCGATAACAAAATACTTAAAAGATACAAACGAATAAGTAAAACATGCGTATTATTCCAACAACAACAACACTACTACTACATACGAAGATTTTCCATGTCACCTAACAGCTCACAGATTATTGCATCTGACTGACATATGTGGTCGTCAGGAATCCTTGCCATTTCATGTCTTGCCTCCAGCATCCTTACTCTTGTCTCTAGCACATGTTTTTGTGATTCCAGCTTGTTTATCCTAAGATATTTGGCATTACAGTTTGAGCACTCTGTTGGTGCATATCCAGAACCTTGAGATGTTGAAGCAGAAGAGATTACTCTTAAGTATTCATCAAATTGACTCTTCCACATAAAATATCCACATCCATTATCTTTTTATCTAGGTTGTTATATAATAAGGAAATTATAAGAGATTACAACCCAATTATTTATATATTTACATAAATAAGAAATGTATGATTGTTCACCTTCGAAAGAGGACATGCACAATATTGCCATCCAAAGGAATTTTCTTTATGTGATGTTCTTAGTTTTATATTTCCTGTTCCACAAGAACACATAAAAGGATTATATCGCTCCATTTCAGGTTTTGAAATTGGTGTGAAGATAAGAGGTTGTGAGGTTGAGTGTTTTTGAGGATAAGAGTGTATATAATGTGTTTGTGAGGATAGAGCAGATCTGGTGGGAAGTTTTGGTGCCATTTTTTTGGTGGGAATTTTTGGCACCATTTTTTTGGTGGGAAATTTTGGCGCAATTTTTTTGGTGGGAAATTTTGGCACCTCGACTCATTCGTTTAACATCTCAAGTATAACGACATCACCTCGACTCATTCGTTTAACATGTTATGTATAACGATATCAACTCGACTCATTTCGTTTAACATCTCAAGTATAACGATATCACCACGACTCATTCGTTTAACATCTCAAGTATAACGATATCACCTTGACTCATTCGTTTAACATCTCAAGCATAACGATATCACCTCGACTCATTCGCTTAACATGTTATGTATAATGATATCACCTCGACTCATTTCGTTTAACATCTCAAGTATAACGATATCACCTCGACTTATTCTGTTGAACACAGACAGACCTTGATAGATCTTGAGCACTCGTGATCGTTAGTGTTGCCTATGTAATCATAAGCAAACTAATAGACAATCTCTACAACTCGTATTCTATAGCGGAATGTAAATACAAGTTGTTATAACTAAGAACACTTAGATCCTCTATGGATCTTTTATTAACCAAACTCTATGTTTCAATTTGTTATCTATTACAAACTATGAGGTTCCTTTATTGACAAGGAACCCTAATCTATTACTACTCAATCGACTAAACATGCAAGCATGCATTTAATGACTAAAACACTAAACAATATTGAGCAAGACAATAATACCCATGCTAACCTCTGGCGGTTCAAGAATAATGATGGGTTAGCATTTAAATAATAAAGCGATGTCGATCCTAGTCGCCCACCCTTCAACAGAAACACGGCACGCTTTTACACTTCAAGAGAATCTCTTCTTCACAGATTCTCGCTTACTCAGCCAGAATCCTTCTGCAGATTGTGACGAAATCCTTATTCGCATAATTCCAACAATCCTCCCATAAACCGGAATTTGACTTGGTTAAGTTCAGCTTCCTAACCTTGATAGATCTTTAGAGACTTGAAGATTAGAGGATTGTTCTCAAACATCGAGTAAAGAACCGGAAATAATCTCATCTCTATGATGAGCAAACTTTTAAACGCCTGTGTCTTTGCAAAACAATTGACATATTGTACATCAAAACTCATTAGTTGCATACTATTCTCATCACATCCGGTGTGTTAACTCCCGAGAGGTGAATCATTGAAAATAATGGATTTGATATCTCTTTACCAATAGCCATCTCACGGAGTAGCCAAATGTTTAAGTTTGAAAACTATGGTACATTGATAACCATCTGATTTATGAGCAAATCAAAGAACTATATAAACGGATTTGTTGTGTCTTTACCGTAGCTGTTTGCTCGTGACTAGTCAATTCTTAAAATTGGTGAATTGATAACCAAATATGGATTCGTTGCCTTTACCACAAGCCATATACTTGTGGGCTAGCCAATTCTTGGATTCCAACAAGGAATAGACCATGGTGAATTGATGACCATACAACTCTCAAAGAATTAAGCATGGGTGGTTCGCACCCTATGATTTTGAGCAAACCATTACAAATATTAATGATTTGATGTGTCTTTACCAAAGTTGTACCCTTTGGACTAGCCAACTCTTTGATACACACAAGGTATATCCGGTGAGTTAAAACCATCAACAAAATGCAACAAACCCGCAAAAGAAAGTTAGTTTTTTTTTTTTTTTTTTTTTTTTTTTTTTTTTAACAAAGAGTACAAACAAAACAAAGAAAAGAAACAACAAATCAAAAACAAAATAAAATCCTCCTCTGAGGTATATGCCTCCCCTTAAACTTTGCGTTAAGGGTTAAGCATTCCAATATTGACCACAAGGTGTTGAAACCTTGGTCCATCAAAAGATTTTGTTAATGATCCGCCACATTATCATCTCAGATGAATTTTAGCCACATTTATCAAATGTTTTCATATGCATCTCTTATAAAGTGGTGCCTCGATTTCGATATGTTTGGTTCTACTGTGAAAACCGGATTTTTGACAATGCATATGGTACTCGATTATCAATAAAAGAGTTGTGTTCATGAAGTTATACCCATAATCCAAAGAATTGGTTTTGAATCCAAAGGACCTCCTACGACCGTTTGCAAAGCAAAGAACATACTCGCTTCAAGATTTGAGGTAGCTACAATGGTTTGTTTCTTGCACCGCCAAGAAATCAAACACTCACAAAAAAGGTAATATCAGCCTTGAAGTCGTTAGATACATTAATGAACCAATCATAGATCTATATAAATGAACATTCGCTGTAGATCCGTTCATTGTTGGCTTTTGTTTTTGAGCTTCATAAGGTGTTGTGGCGCTCGACACCTTCCATACCAAATTTCTTCAAAATGTCCCTCACATATTTATCTTGATCGATAAATATCCCATCTTGTTCTCACGAACACGAGACCCAAAAGAAAGTAAGCTCCCCATAGCACTCATCCGAAATTCTCCTTCATCGGTTCCTCAAATTCCACACCAAGCTTCTTTAGTGAATCCAAAATGATGTCATCCACATACACTTGCACAAGTATGATGTCCGTCGAGTTCTTCTTCGTAAAAGAGTCTTATCAATGGCACATTTTCTATAGCCATGCTTCAACAGAAATGATGAAAGCCTAGCATACCATGCCCTTGGTGCCCGATGAAGTCCATAGAGCCTTAACGACCTTGTAAACATGATTAGGATGATCCGGGTCTTCAAACCTTTGGGTTGAGTGACATAAACCTCCTCTTCTATCTCACAATACGTAAAAGCACCTTTAACATCCATCCGATACAAAGATGAAGCCCATGTAGGATGCATAGGCCAAGAAAATTCAATAGCCTCTACTCTAGCAACAGTGCAAACACTTCATCATAATCAATCCTTCCTCTTGCTCGTAACCTTGAGCTACTAATCTTGCTTTGTTTTTAATAACCACACCCTTGCATCTCTTTTGTTTTTCGTAATCCATATAGTTCCAATAGCATATTTCCCATCCGGTAGTGGTACCAAAATCCAAACTTGTTGGTTTTGAAACTGCTGCATTACATCTTGCATTGCTTCAATCCAACTTGAGTCTTCAAGAGCTTGAGTGACACCGGTTGGTTCTACTTGAGAAAGAAAACACGCAAATGACAATGCTTGAAGTCTGTGTGATTGTCTCTTTGCCGATTTGAGACATAGGAGAGAAAAGCAACATGTCCAAATTTAGGACTAGAGATAGCCCTTCGAGTTCTAACAGAGCTAGAATGTCACCAATTATATTGGATTGAGGGTGAGTTATGTTGATTCTTTTAGTAGCGATGGGGTTGACATCAATGGTAGGTTCAAGATTAGACCACGCTGGTACAAAAGATGTGTCATAGGAAGGTGAGGTGAAAATGCCAGATTGGGTTGATGATTTCAAGATCCGAAGGACTTGGAAAGCGAGTATAGGTTCACCAAAGTCCGTGGACACTCTAGAAGGAATAGGAGTAAAAATGCTTGAGCTTTTCAGCAGATTTGATGACGATGGAGAGATCGCATCGGTGTCGTAGAAAATGGTTTCCACCGATGCCCTCATTTGCAAGCTCCCATTCACCTTCTCGCCTTCAAGCTTAGCTGCAAACTCTTGAGTCCGAAGCCTAGCAAGGTCCTCAAAGATAGTGTGATTCATCTTCACTCTCAGTGATATCTCTAGAAGTGTTACCTACAACATTGTTGGGGAGAAAGAAGGCACAAGTATAGGTTGTTCATCATCTTCAAATTCACTTCAGTCGAGATCCAAGGTACCGCATTGTTAGTGGAGATTCTTGAGCCTCGCACTTTGGTTAGCCATATGTCTAGTATAACCCGGATAATCGCTTAGGTAGTCAAGGTCAAAAGACCACACATGACCATGTCCTTGAACATTGGGCTTATCTTCCGTGTATCTCGTGTTCAAAGTCTCCTCAATCTTCTTGGCGATAAGTTGTACACTCTGTAAGCCTTGCTATTAGTCAATAACCCACAATATAACCATCATCACTTTCTCATCAAACTTCCCAACGGATCACTGGTGTTTAGAATGGTCACTTGACAACCAAAAGGTTTCATGTAATGAATGACCGAACCTTCCCAAAGAGAAGTTCATATGGTGTTTTGAGGTGAGGTCTAGTAATGGAGACCTCAGTACATATAGCAAGTCAGTGCAACAACTTGATCCGAACATAGTGGGCAATTTAGAGTCTGCAAGCATTGATCTTACAGCCTCTATCAAGGTCCTATTCTTTCTTTCAGCTACCCCATTTTGTTGCGGGGTTCTTGGATTTCTATAGTCCTCTTTATCCTTTAGACCTACTGTAGTTCTATAATTATAGCATTCTTGAACTCGTCCCATTATCACAATCAATTCTTAACCTTCTTGTTCAACCGATTTTCAACGAGGTGATGAAGTCTTTCAAGACCGGAGTTGTTTCATCTTTAGTCCTGAAAGAACACCCAACAAAATCGCTATAGCCATCGGTGATAACCGCACAAAAATACTTGTGATCAATGCTTCGACTTGAGTCGGACCAAATAGATCCATATGTAACAAATGAAGAGCCTCGGAAATAATGCTCATAGCGTTGATAGCTTTGTAGAGGCTATGTGTTGCTTCCCTTTATTGCATGCAACACAATTATGATCATTGGAGAAAACTTTGGAGGTAGACCTTCAACAAGACCCTTTTAGAGAGTGTGTTTATGGTCTTGAAATTCACATGAGCCATTCTCCTATGCCATTTGTTAGACTCATCCAATGATGCTTTAGCCAGCAAACAAGTGAGGTCACCTTCAGGATGAACTTCATTGAGGTTGAATGTGTATAGATTGTGAGTTCGAGGAACTCTCAGTAGAATTGAAGTATCTTCTCGAAGCTTGAACTCTTTAGAAAGCACAAGACATTCATCTTCAGAGAAGAGTACCTTGTTCTTGGTGTCACAAATTTGTGAGACTGAGAACAAGTTGAAGTTCTGAAGTTCCCCAACATAGTACACATTCTCAAAGTTCAAGAGGGGTGTCTTGATGGTGCCTTTCCCAAGAATTCTACCATCACTTCCACCAAAGGTCACATTGCCTCCTTCTTCAATAGGAACAAAATTATGCATCATATCTCTATTTCCAGACATACTTCTTGAACAACCACTATCAACAATACCAATATCTTTATGCTTAAGAGGATGATCCTACAGAAACAAACATATATACAAAAGAATGTTAGTATACAGAGGAGGCTCAAGTCATTGCTGCCTTGAACCTGCCTTGTGGATCATAAGATTTATGTCTAGCAGATGAGAAAGATCCACCATTGTTCTTGGGTTTTCATTGAAATTTAGGTCCCTTATTATTCCAAGAACAACTCACTTTGAGGACTTGACAACAAGACCCCAACATCCTTTCCCATTATTCATAGAGTCAACATATGCGAGCCAATAACCATGTTTAAAATATGGGCTAGTAGGTTGCACATAAGGTCTATCACCGATCTCCTCAGGGAGAGTCGAGATAAGTAACTTAATGGGACATAAGGTGGAATATTCTTAACATTGGTCCACACCGGGTCTAGGTTTCTCACGAGTAGTACATACACCCAATCTTTGCTCATAAAAATCACAATCCTTAATTAAATGAAGTTTACTTCCACATACAAAACATGTCTTCCTTTGGAAGAATTTTCAACAAAGAAGATGTTCTATTACATGTAGAAGAACTTAAACCGAAACATAAAAGGAATTGTTTTAACGGACTTATTATTCAAAGATTTAAAAGACAAGTCTTCGGGAAAAAGGGCTTGAAGTTGATTCCTCGCCAGCTATCCTAGAAGGCTTGTAGATAGACTTGGTGCAGTTGGGTGTAGGCTCGGTGAGGGCTTGGGAAGGTCCGACTTATCACTTGAATCACATTGAAAGTAGACCCTTGATCCGATGAATTGTCACTATCGAGAAAGAGACAAAGTCATAAGATGAAGCATCGATTATCCGCAAGTCTTTTGACTTTTGCCATACAAATGGTGTGATCCATCAAAGTCAACAAGAATGGATGGTCAAGGGCATGAATTCACCTCTAATAGGTCCAGGGACAATGTAAATCACCTTCCTTTTAAAATGTGCTAAGCCCGCGGTGTAGATTTACGCCCATCTTGCCTAGCTTCCAATCCTACATACTTTTGAAAACCTAAACCTATTCCGAGTTCACTAACCGACTATTATAGAGTTCTCTAGCTAGATTGTCACCGATATTAACCATTGTTTATGTCTAGCTATTTCCTCGACTAGTTTCTCTTAAGCTCTAGATTCTCAAAGAATAGCATCGCCTTTTTCCTTTTCGGTCGCTTAAAGTTAATGTTTGCAATATCTAGATCAAATTGTAACACCTTTATCTTTTCTTCATAAGCTATCTCGATTCTTTTGAAACCAAACCTTTGTCTTTCTAATGTTTTTAACGAAAGTTTATAAGCTTCATTATCAACCTAGCATTCATTGTATTTAGGTTTCATAGTATCATAGGCTTCTTTAAGTTCATTGTATCTTCACTACACCAAAAATACAATTGTGTACCGAGAGAGTCCCATCAAGGCAAACCGATCATGCCTATCTTCCTAAGTACACCTTGCCAAGAATCCAATCTTCTCACGTCGCACTTCCTCATTCACGTGTTCATGTGCAGCCAGTTGACATGTTCATCCAAGGTGACAAGAGTCATTGAAGCACGGCTTCTTCTGCTTTCACGATAGGAATTGTAGTTTGCTCCTCTCCATTCTTCCTATCTTTGCATTCCTCGAGAATGACCCATCCGGTGACAAGAGAAACACTTGACCTTTCTCCCGCCAAACGAAGCCGATCCTTTCCTGAAGCCAAACTTTCTACCCGCCTTCTCCTCAAACCTTTTGATATTCATCAAAGCATGGCCACCGCCATTTCGGTTTCATCTCCTCCATCTCAAGTGGGTCCACCGCCAAAGTCTTCATAGACAAGATGTCTTTGAGTATCATAATCAAGAACAAATGAATGAAGCACATCCTCCAATACACTACCGCTTTAGCTTGAGGGTAGGATGGAGTGGGACGATAAGATGATGATGGTAAGTAAGATGGGCTTGAAGCATGCATCATCATATTGGAGTGAGATGTCCCAACAAAGGTCGTATGACCGTAAGAGGATGCACGGTAGGGAGATCGACATCGTGTTCAAGAGATTTGAGTTTGTTGTACACTCATCAAAGGTGAGCATGTCCAACCTACCTTTAGCCTTAAGAGCTATAATCGACATGTAACCATGATGGAGGCAAAGATCGAGGAACTTTGAGTTGCAATCATCATTGTCGTTTTGCATTCACCGGTTTAGTGACTCGTAATCTTGTGAAACCCGCCGATCCCTTGTGGATACCTTCTTCGTAGATATTGAACTCTTGGAAGTGTTGTCTCAAAGATGGACTTCCTCATTCTCCTGGACTCTTCATTGCCACCAAACCTTGCTTTAAGAGCCATCCATATGTCCTTTGCATCAACCATGTGGTGAAAATCACCCAAGTGATCTTCGTGAATAGCTTGAAGAAGGATGGTTCTTACTTTGTGCTCTCTTTGCACGCCTAAAACCTCTTCAAGCAGCTTTTGGGAGGAGCAATGGTAAACTTACCATCAAGATCCGGGATAGTCTTCTTCGATCGTTTCCATTCTTCACAATCTCCCATAGATTCCAATCAATATTGGAGATCCAGCTCGCATCTTCATGGTCCATAGATCATACTCTTCCTTTTTCGATAAGGAAACTTGCCATTCTTGTTGGAGAGACTAAGTTCTTGCATAGAGATGGTGTTTTGATGTTGTTGTTGGTGACTCGATTCATCATCAGCCTCGAGCATGGTGAATATGTTTTTGGTTGTATGGGGTGAGGTAAATATGGTTCTCAAGATCGTAGAGACTCTCCCGAGGCTCGATACCACTTGTTGAACATGCATGCACCTTGGCGGATCTTGAGCACTCGTGGATCGTTAGTGTTGCCTATGTAATCATAAGCAAACTAATAGACAATCTCTACAACTCGTATTCTATAGCGGAATGTAAATACAAGTTATTATAACTAAGAACACTTAGATCCTCTATGGATCTTTTATTAATCGAAACTCTATGTTTCAATTTGTTATCTATTACAAACTATGAGGTTCCTTTTATAGACAAGGAACCCTAATCTATTACTACTCAATCGACTAAACATGCAAGCATGCATTTAATGACTAAAACACTAAACAATATTGAGCAAGACAATAATACCCATGCTAACCTCAGGCGCTCAAGAATAATGATGGGTTAGCATTTAAATAATAAAGCGCATGTCGATCCTAGTCGCCCACCCTTCAAAGTAAACACGGCACGGCTTTTACACTTCAAGAGAATCTCTTCATGATTCGCTCTACTTCAGCAGAATCCTTCTGCAAGATTGATGCAGTAAACCTTCTTCGCATAGTTCCCAACATATTCGTTTAACATCTCAAGTATAATGATATCACATCGACTCATTCGCTTAACATCTCAAGTATAACGATATCACCTCGACTCATTCGTTTAACATGTTATGTATAACGATATCACCTTGACTCATTCGCTTAACATCTCAAGTATAACGATATCACCTCGACTCATTCGCTTAACATCTCAAGTATAACAATATCACCTCGACCCATTCGTTTAACATGTTATGTATAACGATATCACCTCGACTCATTCGTTTAACATGTTATGTATAACGATATCACCTCGACTCATTTCGTTTAACATCTCAAGTATAACGATATCACCTCGACTCATTCGCTTAACATCTCAAGTATAACGATATCACCTCGACGCATTCGTTTAACATGTTATGTATAATGATATCACCTTGACTTATTCGTTTAACATGTTATGTATAACCATATCACCTCGACTCAATCGTTAACATCTCAAGTATAACGACATCACCTCGACTCATTCATTTAACATGTTATATATAACCATATCACCTCGACTCATTCGTTTAACATGTTATGTATAACGATTTCACCTCGACTCATTTGTTTAACATGTTATGTATAACCATATCACCTCGAGTAATTCGTTTAACATGTTATATATTACCATATCACCTCGACTCAATCGTTTAACATGTTATGTATAACGATATCACCTCGAATCATTCGTTTAACATCTCAAGTATAACGATATCACCTCGAATCATTCGTTTAACATCTCAAGTATAACGATATCACTTCGACTCATTCGTTTAACATCTCAAGTATAACGACATCACCTCGACTCATTCGTTTAACATCTCAAGTATAACGACATCTCCTCGACTCATTTGTTTAACATGTTTTTTTTCACATTTAAATGAAATGTGTATGACAAAAATAATTTAAAATGATTTAAAAATAATTTTAAATAATTAAAAAATGATTTAAATTAGTTATAAAATATTTAATTTAGTTAAAAAAATTAAATGAGTTTTAAATTATATAATTAGAAAATATTTAAATTAAATTTAAATGATTTATTAGTTTTTAAGTTAATTAAAATGATACAAAAGATTTTTTTAATAAATTCAACTTTCGGCGAGGACATGTCCTCGCTAAAAGATTTTACAACTTCCAATACTTTCCCTCCTCACATGTACTTTATCCCTTCAATATTTTTGGTGAAAAAATAGAAAAATTTGCCGGGGACATGTCCCCGCCAAAGCCCGGCTAAATGACAAAATAACCTTTAGCGTAGACATGTCTCCGCCAAATGTAATCGCAAAAAACAAAGCTCAATAATTATCAGATCTACTTTTTACACTTAGTAAAAAAAATTAACTCACTTCAACACCATCTCCACCTTCGTCTTCCTCTCGCACCACAACACCATGTCCACCACAGCACCATCTCCACCACTACTTCACCGTACCACCATCTCCACCACAACACCCCCATACTTGCACCACTGTGCACGATGCATCTCAACCCCTCTCATTGTTTAATTCTTTCTCCAACCCCTCTAATTGTTTGATTCTTTCTCTTCTCTTCTCCTTTCTTACTCGCGACAGTAGTACCAAAAACACCCACGTTTGTATTTTTAATTTTTGTTAATTTGTGTTAGTTTTGTTGTTTGTTAATTTTGTTAATTGTTTTGTGTTAATTGTATTTAATTTTTGTTTTTTGTTAATTTTTTTGATTTTTACAACCAAGACCACAGTTCAGCTGAGACCACAGCCGACAGCCCACTGTGCTAAAAGGGTATTATTTTTTATTTATTTTTTTGTGTTTGTGTCTTTAGCGAGGACATATCGTCGTCCAAATTTTTGAGTGACTAATTTGTGTTTATTTCTTTAGCTGAGACTAGCTACGACCACAACCAAGTCCAACCGCGACCACAACCGAGTCCATCCGTGAACCACAGCTAACCACTGTCGCGACCACAGTATGTTTTTATATGGCTGTTTTTTGAATTTGTTTATTAGGTTTATTGTGTTTGGTCGATGGGTTTTGAAAATAATTATGATATTGAATATGTTGATGTATGGGTTTATATATACAATCCTGGAACATCTAGGACTACATAGGGTGCGGTTGGGGTTTGGTTTCTCGGCCCGATAACAGCCCGACAGGGTGCGTTTGGTTAACAGCAGCCCTAAAAGGGTGTGTTTGGTTAACAGCAAGGCGTTTAGCTGAAGTTTCATAAGCTTATATTTTTAGCTTAGTTTGGCTTAACAGCAAGGGCGTTTGGCTAAAAGAAACGTCCGATTAGTTTGGCTTAACAGCAAGGGCGTTTAGCTTATATTTTGAGCTTAGTTTGGCTTAACAGCAAGGGCGTTTGGCTAAAAGAAACGTCTGATTAGGGTTGGCTGTTGATGGTTTATTTATTTACGTAAGTTTTTTTATCTTTTATTTTTTTAATTATTGTGTTTAGTTGTTTAAATGGGCTTATTTATTCAAATTTGTTTGTTTGTTTAATTTTTTATATTTGTTTTGTTTATATTTTATTGCAGCATTTCTTTGATCACGACGAACATCTTGCTGGCCCGCATGGAGAGGAGATTGTCGGGAGTATCGAGTTTTATCTCCAAAAGTGATACGATGACAACAAATACAGATTCAAAAAGGAGAAATTTACAAAGCAAGGTGGGGTGGAGAAAGTAGAGGAGATCAGAAGACAACGTCCGAAGAACAGACGCAACATGATTGGGATGAACATGTAAATTTTTGGATCGACATAATAATAATAACAATACACATAATAATAATAATAATAATAATAATAATAATAATATATATTATTATTATTATTATTATTATTATTATTATTATTATTGAGTGAGTGTTGAACTCCAGCACAATCAGCTAACCTAAGCTTGATAAGAGATTTACAGCACAAGCTCACATTTCATAAAAATGTAGTGTGCATATTTAAATTTCAAGTGTAGTCACATGTATAAGAATCACAATTCCATTTACCATTAACTAAATTATCACACCAATATTCTTGAAATCTCAATCGAAAGAAACTAACACAACTAGAAGCCTAAAAAAGAAGCTAAATATTCTGCACCATCATTTGCTATATATTACATGCGTTAAATGTCGTTTGAATAAAGGCACACCAGAAGCTTTTTTTCAGTTAAAAGAAAGAAATTAACCACATAAGGTAGAGAGATAAATATTCATAAGAAGTATCTTAAACATTCTTATGTGTTTTTTCCTTGCGCCTGATGCTATGTTTATAGGGGAGTAGTCTGATGGCAACTTAAGAAGTATCATAAACATTCTTAAGTGTTTTTTCCTTGCGTCTGGTTTGCAAATAAATATTCATAAGAGTCAAGTGATGGGCGTGGGTGTTCCAAGACATGTGTAGATCAGGCGGCATCTTCTATTGGTTGTTCTATTATGCAAAACAAGTTCCGTTATTTAGCTGTGATGGTTGGAGATTGTATGTCTCGGAATAAGGCTTGGGCTCACACTGTTCTCAAATTAAGATCGCGTCTCTCTAAGTGGAAGGTGAAAACCTTCTCTATAGGTGGTCGATTAACTCTCTTAAAGTCGGTGCTCGGCGCCTCTCCATTTTATAGTATGTCGATTTTTAAGGTCCCTCTAGGTGTTTTGAAGATTATGGAGACTATCCGAAATCGTTTCTTCAATGGAGCAGATCCTTTGGGTAAGAAAATTACGTGGGCTGCTTGGGACAAGGTTTTAGCTTCCAAGAAAAATGGAGGCTTAGTTGTTTCGAGCTTTCATGCGCTTAATCGTGCTCTTCTTCTTAAATGGGTGTGGCGGTTTGTGTCTCAAGATGGTTCCCTTTGGTTTCGTGTTATCCGAGCTTTGTATGGTTCTTCGATTGATTCCCATCCGACTCATATGTCGTCCAATTGGTGATCTATTGTGCGGGAATTACACTTGTTAAAAGACAAAGGGTTCGATTTTAAGTCTCATTGTAAAAAGCGTGTAGGGAATGGTAAAGATACGCGTTTTTGGCATGACAGATGGATTGGTGATAAACCCCTTAGTGTAAATTTTCCTCGCTTGTTTGCTTTGGAGTTGAACAAATATGTTTCGGTGGCTGTTAAAATGGATACTTAGGTGAATCATTCCTTTCGTAGAAGTGTACGGGATGGTCTCGAACAACAGCTTATGGTAGATTTGTTTACGCTGCTGGAATCGGTGTCCTTATCCAATTCTCAAGATCGGTGGATATGTGATTTGACCGGTGATGGAGAGTTTCGGGTTAAAGAGGTACGTAACTACATTGATGACATGCTTCTTCCTTCTCATTCTGAGTCAACGAGATGGGTGAAATATATTCCAATTAAGATCATTATTTTTACTTGGCGAGCTCGTCGAGATTGCTTGCCATCTAGGGTCAATTTGATTCGAAGAGGTGTACACCTAGAGTCTCCTAATTTTCCGTTGTGTTCCTCTTGTGAGGAGGATGTTCCTCACGTTTTGTTTCGATGCGATTTGGCCCAGCTTGTTTTGCGCCGTATTTGTCGATGGTGGGATTTGGATTGGCAGTTTTGGACGTCGTTTTCGGAATGGCAGTCTTGGTTCTCTTCTATTCGGCTTTCGTCCAAGGTTAAGAATATGTTGGAAGGATTTTTTTGTGTTGCTTAGTGGTCTATTTGGATGTTTAGGAATCACACTATTTTTTATAAGAATCCCCCTAGTCGTTCGGCGATTTTTGATAACATTGTGTCTTGTTCTTTCAATTGGTGTCATAGTCGATGTAATAAGATGTTTTCATGGGAGGATTGCCTAAAAAATCCTCATTTAATTTCCTTGTAATGGTTCCTCTAGAATCTTGCTAGTTAATAAAATTTGCCGTTCAAAAAAAATTGTAAAGAGATAATAGCCACCACTTGCACATATCTTTTTTTTGGGTAAAAGGCCTTCCGTCCGGTAAAATTCATTACATAGAAAACGTTGAATTATAAAGGATGTGGTGAATCCCCATCTCTGCCCCGATCATATCTTTAAACACAATAAAAGGGTTGTAAAGGAAAACTTGCATTCACGAATTTATAGGTTAAAACATTATGCCTGTATTCAATATAACAATGGGAAACTGTTCAAAATGACTAAAACACCTGTTATATAAAACGTCCACCTGCATTCAGACATGACAATCTTGACTCGTACAACTTTTTAGACCATATTCGTGGTGACCTATATATCAATTGTGCGTCATCAAACATGTCAATGAACCAAATAGCATCATAAACCACAAAATCACTTCTATAGGTGAGATGCATCTTATATCGTATAAACAGATTAAATGGCAAAAACCCTAGCATACACATCTTAATTAGCCGTAACTGAATTCAGTCAAAGATATACGCTTTATGCATAGTCTACTTACCTATCACATGATTTTTAAATCTTGATTGAGATAAGGTCGTAAGATACTAGATTTTCCAACAAAAAAGTGTCTTAATCACGATGACATTCCTCAAAGAAATCAATTAGAAAATAAAAACCGCATACACACTGTTTTATTTAAAAGAAAACTTTAAATAAAAACATTACATCATTTACTAATAGTTTTAACCATGCATCGATCGATTACACGGCATCTCGACAAAATTACATAACCAGACACTTGTTTAACAGTATCAGTACGTAGATACCCTTTATTAAATAGAAGTTGATACTTTGATTCAAATTTGGTGTAAGACCAAATTTGTTGTCTTGATTTAAGTGATCGGCCGGATTAATTAGGAGCAGGCAAACCACGAGTCTTATGACTGTTTGACGGCCGTCTGGAGGTCTAAAATCACCAACTGATACACTTAAGCTACGGTCACATGCATGCAATCAATATCATATCGCCATCTTCGTCTTCATATTTGAGGCTAAAGCTACCTAGCTTGAGTTGAAACCTTGTAGCAATCTCCTCTTCCAGCTTTATAAATCCATCTGAAAGTTCGAATGAAAACCTTACCATATCCTCTTTGTATGTTGCTTTGACAGTCAAAAGTGTCATGGAGTTTCTGTTGGTTGTTTCAGGCTGCGCAAGTTCATCAGGCAGATTCGTTTGTACTAGCTGGTGGCGAATAAATGTGGAACTATGCTTACCATTTTTGCTAAAGGTAGCAGGTGCGGTTGGTTTCTTCTTAGACAAAGCTGCTCCCTTCTTCGGTTTGGCGGCTGCAGGAAGCTTGTAGGAAGCTTTGACCTTAACCAGGGGCGGAGCCAGGAATCCACGTTGAGGGGGGCCGTAAATAATTTGTATAGCAACATATAATGCATAGATCAATTGTAATATTTACTCGACAAGATGGGAAAATGAAGAAAGCTAAACCAAAGTGGTTCCTTTAAGTAGTCGAGAAGATAAAATAACAGGTCGGGTCGTTTGAGTGGTTCGGGTGCGATTTACAAAACATGTATTGATAATACATAACATCAAAATTATTATAGCTTGTTTAAGTTTGTGTTATGTAACAAGTTTATACCAATATAATAAAAATATTTTGATACATGTAAGGCTATAAATTAATTTATTTATATCGATGTGATCTATATCAGGTACATACTTCGAAAGCTATTACTTATTTGGCTGTTCAAATGACCATTACAAACAAAACTATATTTCATTTTGTTAAATGTTTATTTTTGCTGTCATTAAAAAAATAAAATAACATTATCACATCACATTGGAACCACAAAAAACAAATGTAATTTACTGTAAAAAGACATATTTCTCTTTCTTCTATCATCTTCTCCATTTTCTTCTTTTCCATTTTTCTTCTTTTTCAGATTTTCCTTTAACTATCATTCTCCGTACTACATAACTTCTAGAAAAAACCTCTAGCAAATAGGGTGACTAATATCAGTGACTGCAACATGCAGTTATCATGGACGAGCGTGATGAACATGTTTGTCCCACTATATTGAAGAATTTACACAAACGTGAACCGGAAACCAAGCCACAAGCTAGGGTAGTTGAGCCGGTTGGGGGTGGCTGAGCACCCGCTAGCCACCCTATTGGCTCCGCCTCTGACCTTAACTAACTTGTCACTAGCAACAAGCTTCTTCAACTGAATCAATAGCATTTTCTTAAAATTTGCAGGCAGGTCCTTATGCTTGTCTTGAATAAACTTCCCAATCGCATCTTGACTTCGACCACATTCGTTCCTTCAACGTCACTATCGCGTCACTTATCATCCGTAAACAATTAAGGACACAAATTAAAGATAAAATATATATGACACCATGCATTTTAACGAATTTAACAAAAGTTGTACGTGATGAAATTACCTCCAAATAAGGTGGATGTTTTCTAACCGCAACTGATTTCTTAGCTTTCAAATGGATAACGGTGGGAGGTGATGGAGCATCGCCGCAGGTTGCAACGATAGTTTCTTTAGTGGACATGCTAGTAAGTTAGGGTTAGCTAGCGTTTGGTTTGCGAAATGTAAGGGTGACTGGTTTAAATAGATTCCATCGGATGTCCATGATTAAGACACTTTTTGTTGAAATTAAGACATTAAAATAGGCACCTGCATTCCCAACATCAACATCAAATTTCACGTTGGCCTGCTAGTAATTTTCTCTCTTTGTTTTCTTCTTTATGCCAGTCAATCTTTTTTATGCTACTCAATCTCGCAATCTGACTTTTCAACTTCTGTCACGCAACTTTTTATTTTTTTTATAGATGTAATTTGATGTTGATGTTGATGTTGGGAATGCATGTGCCTGGTTTAATGGGTCCCATCGCATGTAGAGTTGATATCAATCTAAATCTCATATTTATTATAGAGTTAATTACATGAGTCGTTTTTGTGGTTTGGTGAAATTTACGGATTTTGTTCATGTGGTTTTTTTAAGCGGGTCACGTCCCCGTTGTTTCTAAAGTTACGGATCTTGTTCAAATTTTGACCCGATCGTTAAAAAGGACGTAACTTGACATGATGGACTAACAGAGGGTTAACCTTGTAATTTGGGTTTTCCCTCTCAAAATACAAACCACAGGGACAATATATGTAACTAGCTTCATAGCCCGCCCGAATGGGCGGGCTAGCTTCATGATAACGCATGTCGAAATCTGAATATGTTGTAAAAGCAAACAATGCAATATATATTGAAAAATATAATATATCCGTTTTTCGAATACAGTTATATGCTACTTGTTCAAATACGAAATATAACTTCCTTGGACACGACGTTTGTTGCAGAGTTTGTGTAGTTTCCATATTTTTCGCCAACAAAATACCTTCAAGCCTTTCCTTTATATCCTTAGACCGAACACAAACAATAGCAAACTTTAAATAAATTATTAAGAAAAAAAAAAGTCTGGTTAAAGGAAAATAGAATTTGGTTGCAAAAAAAGAACCACATAGATTCCACATGCCTCACGCACATCCTTTTTCTTTTCTCGTTTGCTCTTCACCTCATGGAAATGATCTACAATGCAAAAAAGACTTCATATTGGGACTTATGTTAAACATAATATGCACATATAGAGTGTTCATGTAATATGCGATCACCAAATGAAGATCACTCTACTAACATCCTAATACCTTAGCAATTTCTTCGGCCTAGGACCCACCACAAGCATCACCTCATCACTGCATATTCTAGATGATCTGAAAAGTGGAAAACAAAATATATCAATATTCACATGTCAAGAGCTCACAATCTTGATTTGTATGTGTCAATCATAAGCAACTAATCATGCGAGTGAGTACAATAGTCTTGCCCCCAAGAAATGCTCCTTAATATCAACCGGTAGTATAATGGTTCGGACCAATCCAGCAAGCAACTGAAATATGGTATCAAAATATATTTCGTTATCTCAAGATAAAAGCAATAAAAGGTTGTTGGGATAACTAAACTGAACGTTGAATTACCTGGATGAACTCGAGGACCCACAAGAAACCAAGTTTTTGGTATTTGGGACTGAATCTTCTAATAAAGTTTTTGGTAATGGGTCAAAAAGATATGACCTGAAACTGGTCACAGTTTCAGTATGGTAGGATTCTGGTCCACTTTTGGAGTGTTTATTAAACAATTTATGCTTAAATTATGATTACAAAACAACATCACTACATTAATATGATAAATCTTCGAATAACACAATTAAAGGGATTGTATGCATTATGAATATATTTGCGCAGACTTTCAAGTCATTCTACTAACGGACCCATTTCCCTTTTAGCTAACTTTTCTAACCTATGTGAGATAGATAACAACTTGGAAATTAGATTGAAACAAAAGCGTCAAGAAAATGCCCAACGTGTATTTTTAATAACTGAAATCCCCATGATCATTTTATATTACTGAAATAAGTAAAGTTTGTAAAAGCACGTATTAATCATATTTCATGAAAAACAAAAAGGTTTGTGTAAAACCCTTCATTTATCTAACACACTTCCTCTCTCACCAATATTCTTCACATCGAAACCTGCTTAAGTGTTATGTATATTTAGACCAGCACCCCATCCTACTGTTATCTCTAAACCTTTCTTTGGGTTCGACAAATATCATGTCAAGTTGGATCCAAAAGTAACTAATTAATTACCTAAATGGGTGAATTACAAATATGCCATAACGTTATAGACAAACAAATATACCGGGCCAGAATTGCTAAGTGCATATGAGATTAAATATAAGAAAGTAGGTAGCAAGGTAAGCTTATTTCGGTTTTTCTAAAAGTGTTTTGACAACAATAAGTAGATATTAGCATCACAGCAAATCTAGTTTTTATAAAAGCGTTTTGACAGCAATAAGTAGGTAGCAAGGTACAAAAGTGTTTAAATCATAAATCATAAACAACAAAATCACTTCCTTACTAATCACTTTTTTTTATGAATAACAAATATTAGCATCACAGCAAATCTACTTTTCTGTTTAAGCATCATTTCATAATACAGACAAAAGAAACATACATATTTAAAACCAACCTTTTTGATGAGACCATCCCTAGGAATAGGTAGAAAGAAAACATCTCCGTATGGTCCATGTTGAGTGCATAGCTTTTAGGAACCTGAAACATATGTGAACAATTTTATAGCATCAATATGTGACCTTTCCTTATATCTCATACGAAACAACAATTCCTTTGTGTATAATTCCTTTACTTTTTCTAGATGCGCCGATTCCAACTTGGGTACTCTTTTCCCATATCTGACTGCTGCAAAGTAATTTCAATTTTCTACAGGCACATATCAAAATATATTAGCTAGCCATGGCAGTTATGTACATGGGTAATTAGTTACAAACTTATGCAGTCAAACAAAGAGGTTTTAGCATGAATTCATTATATAGTATGACAATCAAGCAAATGTCAAGTTCTGAAAAATGTTTTACCAGACAAAGAGTGGTTTTCCATTAGACGCATCCTTTGCTGATGTGTAATTCCAAATTCAATTCCTCGATTTGCGCCAGTCATCACAGCTATAGTTTCTTCACACCTCCATCTAAATATTTCCAAAAAATAGAAAAATTACATTTAGGCTCCAATCTCAACATTCAAATCCATCAGATATAACACCATTACTTTTATAGTATTTCATTTATATTTTTATTTGAGAACTTATAGACTTAATAGTCAATAATGAAGTTAAAAGTCTATCTACTGAGAAAAAAGTCAGACCCAAAAACACGGACTAAATGTACAAAACGTAGAACAATATAATTATTATATACAATGACAGACAAGTTTCTTATATAACAATCAGTTGAATCCTAACCGCTAACCTTACAAACACAGTGTGTAATCCACCACATTTTCTGTACCAGAAACATAACACGCATAAAAGCTATTGTTATAACTCCTATGACTACCACGATAGTTGTCATCGCAAGAAATAAACAAACAAACTATCGACTGCCAACTTATCTCTACTACTAAATGTTTGCATACCCATCACAAAAACTATATAAATCATAAACAAAAAATTAACCAAATATGAATCATGAGTATATAAATTGATAAAAGTTTGAACCACCTGTAAGTAATCAAGACCGACAGTAAATGGATTCCACTTATCAAAAGCCTTCCAGTCCATAACACATCCATTAAATACCCAAAAACAACAACATTCAATTAAAAAAATATATAAATTAGTAACTATTCCACACATATACCAAAAATTGAAAAACTATAAAGCTAAAGGGAAGGGTTATAACTGGTTTGTCGAAACTAATGAGTGAGTGGAACAACAAAATTTAAAAATCTCCGGCCTTTGAATTTGAATTAGAATTGCCCCTGTCTTGAACAGCTTCCTATTTGCTGCTTTGGCTCGTTTGTGATAAGTTATAACAAAAATTGATCCAATATAAGTAAGTAAATCAGTTCAAATTGTCACCCTATGATCTAAGAAAGAAAATGATAAAAAAAAAAAATAACTTGTTCAAGTAGCACATTTAGGTTGCTCATTTACACCTTTCTCAAAATAACACATAATTTTATACCCTAAAATTAGTTACCTCACCTCTAGACAGTCTCACAAAGAGTAAGTTGTGTAACTGACAAAATATACTAAATTACTAATACATTATTTCCCGTGGCTGTATTACAACTTATATCCATTAAGCAACTGTTAAATGAGTGTGTAACTATAGATACGCATTTATACCGTAAAGAATAATTTAACATAATATTAAGACTAACCTCTTATAGAGAATGATCAAAGTTCCACTCCATGAGTATGGCATCTAAATGAAAAAAAAAATAATAAATAACCAAGGCATCAGAGAGTTAATCTAGCATTCGGATGCAATAAACCATCTTTTCAGATGTAAAATTTGTTACCTTTAAAACATCTAACTATCAATATGCTTGCATATCCAAAGACTAAGCAAATAGTCAATACGAAAAGAATATAGTCACAATAAATAAGCGACCAATATCATATTAGATCAATATCCATTGACGCCTCTTGTGTGTTGTAGAAAAGGACACATGGGTTAAATGTAAAACCTATACAGAAGGAAAATAAAAATCTTATAAAAACGATATACAATTAGAAACCAAAAGATAATAAGAACGATTGCAATCAAACTGAGATAAAACCAAGAAAAAATTCAAACCCCCAAAAAAATAGATCCAAACATGGTGTTTCGCAAGTAAAGAAAGTAGAGAGTTGAATAGTATGACCAATATAGCATATCTCCCGAACCAAATAAGAGTGAATGAGTGATTTACCTAGTAATTTGTAAATAGCCATTTTCAACTTCCATTACAGCCGACTGCAATTTGAAACAAAATGCAATTGTCAAATAAAAATCATAATCAGTTGAAAACAAAATAAAGAGAGGATCACAATTACTTGAAATATAATTTTCGACATTCAGTAAACCATGGAAACTAATTAGAAAACAACAATAATCTAAAGCATAACACCACCTTTCAGAAACATGTTGGGAGTAGCTGTGACATACATCATTTCCATGATTGCTTGTTCCTTCTCCAAAAATAGCCTTTACCCTGGATGGAAAAATCAAAATCATATTGAGGTACGATTTATACTGATAACCTTATATACTGATAATCACAGCAAAACATTCATTTCCACTAAAGCAAACAAAACCCATTACCTAAAATCGTTAAAACACAAAACCTACAAATTAAATCACCCAAAAACAACATTAAACTCACCGAGACATTTAATCAAACAGCTGGCATGCAAAAAGAACCAATTAAACCCACGAAATCCACTATGACTGAAATTAATATCAATTGCAACACAAACATAAAATAGCATCAAATGAAAACACTGATTCATTTAAAAAAAAGAGAGAGTGAGAGAGAGAGAGGCACAATAATATTATATGATTAAAATTGAAAAGATATACCTGACTGATCGAAATTTGGGGAGGATTAAGAAGATCGTATGAAATGAACTGTTGATTATCTAGCGTTGATATTGATTTGCTGTTACTGAGGAGTTACTGATTATGTGTGAAAGCCGGTTGATGATGATATTGATTGAGAAGAGATGTTTTTTTTATGGGAGGCGTTTTGTGTTTGACCTTTTCAGTCCGTTTTTAAAAATAGTTTGATTGGAGCGCATAATTTGGAAATGCCGATTGAGTAAGGGATTTGTTTGGGAAGATGGTAAGTGTTCTCACATTGACTATCAGTTTTGAAAGAAGGGTTTATACCATAAAATGTGTGTTGCTCCACTGGTTGTGGCACATGTATCTGTAGGTCTAACCCAAGTTCGAACCTCGCAGGATACGATTTTTTTTCTTGTGTAAATGGATGTTGTGCCTAATCACCATTTCCACCTCATCAAATGATGTGACATGTCAACATTAAAGTGTCTAGTCAGCATTAATGATGTGTCAACGTAGTCATATATATGTATAGATTTACTCTTAAAAAAAAAAAAAAAAACGCTAATTTTATTTTAAGAAAATATTTTAATTTTATTATTAAAAATTTATTTTACGAAAATATTTTAATTTTATATATGTTTATTTAAAAATTAATTTTATTAAACTTTTTATAATAATTAAAAAACTTTAAAAAAAAAAATTTTGTTAAAAAAATGTTATAAAATTAAAAAAAAAAATCATTTTACTATAGTATTTAACAAAATCTGTTCATTTAAAAAAATAATTTTATTAATTTTTTTTAGAGTAAATTAAAAAAATTAGAAAAAAATATTTTTTTAATTTTATCATAAAAATGTATGAAAGCGCCATTTTTATCGTTTTCGTCCCTTTTTATAAAAAGGAAAAACAATCGTATAAAAACGGATGAAAACATACGAAGACGTACAAAAACGGACAAAAACGCATTAAAACATATTAATGTTCGTTTTAATGCATTTTCGTACGTTTTTGATAAAACGTACGAAAGCGTACAAAAACGTACGAAAGCGTACAAAAACGGACATTTATAAGTTTTAAAAAGGACACTTATATGCATTAGAACGGAAATTTAATTCCTTTTTATAAAAACGGACATTTATACGTATAAAAATGGCGCTTTCATCCGTTTTTATTATAGAATTAAAAAAAGATTTTTCCTAATTTATTTAATTTATTCTAAAAAAAATTACTAAAATTCTTTTTTTAAATAAACAGTTTTTGTTAAAGGTTATAGTAAAATGATTTTTTTTTAATTTTATAATATCTTTTTAGCAAAATTAATTTTTCTTAAGTGTTTTTAAATTATTATAAGTGTTATAGTAAAAAAGTTTTGTAAAATTAATTTTTTAATTAAACTGCTTTTTTTAAGTGTTATAGTAATATGATTTTTTTTAATTTTGTAATATTTTTTTTTTAAAAGAATTATTTTTTTGGAAAAGTTTTTTTTATAATTTATTATAATAAAATTAAAATATTTTCGTAAAACAAAATAAGAGATTTTTTTTAAGAGTAAATTACATATATCGTCCCTGTGGTTTGTATTTTGAGAGGGAAAACCCAAATTACAAGGTTAACCCCCCGTTAGTCAATCATGTCAAGTTAAGTCCTTTTTAACGAGATTTGGACAAGATTCGTAACTTTTAGAAACCACGAGGACGTGACACGCTTAAAAAAACCACCAGGACGATTTATGTAATTAACTCTTTATTATAAATTCAATAAAATGAATAAATCAATCTTAGCAATTCATTTTTTTTTAATCAAAACTAATAAAAAAATTATTTTTCACTTTTTTTTCTTTTCTAAAACAAGATATCTTTCAAACGGTAAATATTCAAACTATAAAAAATACACCATCGCAACGAGAATTAAATTGTCTTTTTATAGATATGCACTTATTTATATTTTCGACAAACTTTTTTTTTCAAAAATTCCACCCAAAAAAATCATATATGATTTTCAAAAATCACATGTGATTCGATTTTTACAAATCACGTATGATTTTTTTCAAATCATATATGATTTTTACAAATCACATATGATTTGCAAAAGTCATATATGATTTATAAAAATCGAATCACATGTGATTTTCACAAATCAAATATGATTTTTCTGGCCCGAAATTTTGAAAGAAATGTTAAAAATATATAGAAGTGCATATCTATAGAAAGATAATTTAATTTCTGTCGTGATGGTATGATTTTTTCTCGTAACGATTAACGGTTTGCGAGATATTTAATTTTTTTTTAAATGAAAGTTTATTTATTTATTTCTTTTAATTAGAAAAACAAATGACTATGATTGGTTAATTGAATCTATGATAAATTTGAGATCTATATTGAACTTTTGTCATCGCATGTCCTCATCACCTGTTTTTATGTGCCTGGTTTAGATTAGGTTCCACACATGCTCTCGTAATCACGTACGTGACCTTTTTTTCGTCATATAATTTGGAAGCGTCGTATAAGGAAAAAATGTGCCGAGTCAACTAAAATAAAACCATCAATAACAAGTGTATAAAGAAGATGCACATCATCTATTTTGATGCATACACCACATTTTATAACATTGTAATGCATATTGTACAACACTGTAATTCATAAATGTGATGTATGCATAAAAAAAGATGATGTGTGTATCAACAACCGTAAAGAAGAATTGAATGGTGCTATTATCTCTATATACTAAATAGCGTACAACGCCATCAGAACAACAAAACTTTCACTACCTTGCATTAAATGCGGTTCACACACACGCATTTAATGCAAAGTTTGCTAAATTGCAAAAAAAACCCCGAGGTTCAAGCGTCGTTGCAAAGACAAGTCCTTTAGCATTAATAACTTTCGCAACTTGGCAAAACAGCCCCTAAGGTTCAAGTGTCGTTGCAAAGCAAGTCCTTTAGCATTAATAACTTTCGCAACTTGGCAAAAATAGTCCTTGAGGTTTAAGTGTCATGTAAAGTAAGTCCTTTAGCCGCGAAAATAGTCTCTAAGGTTTTAATCGTATTTGCAAAGCCGGTCCAAACAAATTTTCCGGTCATTCATCGCCCAAATTCACGTCTAAAAGCAATCCCTTGCGTGATCGCTGGTTTTCCTCACTCGTTTGAACTCATGCACATGTCTAATCAGTAATCACTTATCAAATTTCTCATCAATGATTTTACCATTACTAGTATATTTCTTTTGTCTCATAAGATTTACTAGCTCCGTTTTATAATTATTGTTATCAGACAACAAATATATAGTTTAAAAAATTATATTATTTCATTAATCAAATATAATCCCTACCTACTGAACTTTATTTTGATTGGTAGACATAAAAGGAGAGTTTAATATATGTTTTCTATATGTTGTGTTAAAGTTATGTCACAAGGTTTAAAACATAAATCAAGTCAGGATCATAATCATAAGATATATTAATTAAAATTGTCACTAAGCATATTAGAAAGTAACCACTGTTTGTTGACATGAAGAAATTAAATGACATCTATCTAAAGATTGGCAAAACGAGGCTATAAAAACCCGTGCGTTGCACCGATTAGTTAAGGGTTGAATATATACGTGTTTTTTACGTAATATTTTATGAAAGTAGTTACATGTAAGGTATTGCAATTGATGTTATCATAAGTTTTGTATTTAAAGTAGTTTATTTAATATTTTAATATGAATTATGTATATATTCGTTATTTTCCATATTTATTTGCCACTTTTGTTATGTTTTTGGCTCTTATAAATTGCACGATTTTATGCGTTTATGGTTTGTGCAATAGGCACGTGAAGATGATGTATTCTCAAAATTGCTTTTTCTTTTTTTTTTTCTTTTTTTTTGGTTTTTTGTTTTTTATTATTTTCATAGTATTTTATACAACCTGTGCGATACACGTGCTATTGGTCGAATAATTAACTAATTTTTCATAACTAAATGTTTGGTCATTAGGTTCCTATTATTTTAGTTACATAAATCATTTTTTCCTATTTACATAAACTATTTAAGATAGTTATTTAACACCAAATAACACCAATTTTGGGACTCACTTTTTTATAATTATGATTTACAAATTTTGCCCTCAACAATTACATTCATTAAACAATCAAATAATTCATTAATAAAATTAAACATTAAAAATAATAATAATAATAATAATAATAATAATAATAATAATAATAATAATAATAATTAAAAAAAAAAAAAAAACGCGACATAAAAAATTACAAAATGAAAAATACGAAATTAAATAAAATAAGTAAATAAGTTAAACTATTCGGTCGGCGGTGATGGCAAATTATATAAATTTCAATTACAAATATATGATATTACAAAGATATGATATTTCCGATCAATGTTTGGTGAAAAAACTCGATTGCTAGTGTAACTACACATTTTAAAACATTGTTAACAGTATAATAGTTAGATCAAAGTAACATAAATGATAAAGATCCATTGAACATAAATGACTAAAATCCATCAAAACAAAAGTCATGTGTAACCATCAAGACATATATAATCATGGATCTTTAAAGCAAGGTTTCATGCACTCCAATGTCTTCACTTCAATGTCATCATCAAACTCTGGCACTTGCTGAGGTAGCCGAAGGATCTCTCTTAATAAACTGAGAAATCATATCAATATATAGTGAGTAAAATAGGTAAATAGAATGCACTTGGCAACGATGATGAATTATATTATATATTATACATAAGAACCTTTGAAACCACTTCCTGTGTTTACGAATTCTCTACATCATACTTCTTTCATCGATATCATGTGCACCGAAAATATTTACACATATTACCAAGATGAAGTGCAAACTAATTGTTAAACAATTAATCATTTAATTAGAATTATCAACAAAGCATGGAAACTCATACTAAATACTTAACGATCATATATTAACATTCCTACGAACCACTAATAGCAAACAATCAATGAACCATTAAAATTAATATGAACCATTTAATGTGAATAAGTTGAATGGAAGGAAAATATGAAAAACCATCCAAGAATGCACTTACATTGAGTAGGCATACATTAAACCATCCAAGAATGCCATTTACACACAAATAAATAAACCTGCAAAACGCATAAAAAATACAATCATTTCCAGCAGTTTAGCATTAATACAACGCTTCATTAAATTGTTTATATACATGTAAAATAAATGAACTAAGGTTTACCTCTACATTTGATGAACAGTGTGAGTTTCATGAATTACATTCTCTTTGTCACGTTTCTTCTCTGCATTATCACCATCTTCGAGCTTCCCTCCGACAACCATATCATGTGTTGTGTCATTTGTTTCAAAAAGAAAAGGAGAAGGGAGAGTATCCGATGCTACATTCCCCATGTTACTTCTCACATTGCCTACCATGTCATGATTATGCAAATTCTTTGAACTTTGAGGAAGGAATATGCCACTTGCTTCGGCAAAACTATTTGTTGTTTCCATGTCGATTTTTTCCTTTGGTGACTCCTCAAGATTTGAACTTGTGGGTTCGATCACTAAACTGTCTTCTTCATGAATGTATGCTCGGAAATCAATTAATGAAGTACTGTACCGTATATAGGGAATCGGTACGGTTCCGGTTCGGTTTCGGGATTCGGGTCTAAATGCTCATCCCTAATTTCAAACGATGTCAAAATGGTATGTACGTCCCGATCGATTATACTTTGGGAAAGAATGGTTCAAGAATAATATATATGAACCTATGGCAAAAGAATTTTTTTTACCTGCTTAAATATGTTTCGACGATATTATAACACGGCTGCATGTCAACCGGCTGGTAGACTTTTGTTGATGAAGAGGTTGTTAGATATCTAACAAAACTATAAAAAGCAACGGAATTTACTACAACTTATAATAAGATAAATAACCTTAAAAAGGAAAACATTTGCTTTATCATGAAAAATCTAAAATCAAATATATGTTACTATGTTAGGAACTTACAATAGTTACAAAGTTTACCTAAACCCGCTTTCCCGCATAGCATACATCATCTTCTACTCCTTGAACCCACAAAATAAAGCCAACCTATTAACCAAAATTAATTGATACTAATCAAATGAGCAATTAGCTTAATGGGTTGTACTCGAATATAGAAATCATGTAGCATCAACTACAGCTGAATCCAAAAGACAACAAAACAAAATAGTCATCACAATAGCCATATATATAACACACATGCAAGGCAATCTAGCACATATACATGATCTTGCAACATGCCTACAAATTCCAATCTACATCATCACTGGTACCTCCAGCAAGCATATCCTGTATGGAAAAATCATCATCAATTGAACACCACCAATTATATGGCATATCCACATGCATGGTATTTATACATGAAGTTTTACAATTAACACTAAATGAGAGCATTATTAAGAGTCATCCAAAAGTTATAATAACTCCATGTTTCTTTGCATACCTCCCATTAAAACCATAGCCCTTTTGTATGCCTCCATTGAAGGAGACATTTCATGCGTATGCATTCAATTCGCCAAATAGATAGATTGGTGTGCAATGCATTGGTTGTACCGTACTTTGATTAGTGCACAAATCCTCTCCCACTTTAAACCATTCATGAAAAATTGTATTTATTGGTGTGCAATGCATATGTTGTACCGTACATGATTTTGTGCACAAACCCACTTGCACATTAAATTAAGAGGTTCAACTTTTAGGTATAATAGATAGGTGGGTTGGGTCAGGTTTAGATCATGGGTTTAAATGGGTTTTGGTTTATATGAGTCCGGATTTAGACGGGTCTTATATAAACATGGGTCTAAATAAGTTTGGGTGTAGATGTGTTGTATAGAAACATATGTCTAAATGGGTCTGAGTCTAGATGGGTTTTGGTCCGGGCGACATGATTGTTTTTTAGTAAAAGATGAAAAAGATGAAAAAAAGTATTTAAAAAGAAAACGCTAGACCCTTTGGGTAATTATGATATAATTGCATTTTCTCAAATACTATACTCATTTATAATATATAACAAGACCCAAATAGATTCATTCCCTACTAGATATTTACCCAACTAGACATATGTTAAACCAATGTCACTACAACAAATCAGGCTTTATAGGACGCCGAGTTGTGTCCTATCAGGTTACTTTATAGGAACTTTAGTATAATAGGACCAATGACATAAGTGTCACATATAAAGGCGTTGTATAAACTGTAAAAATTATTAGGACACTTATAAGCATCTTAATATGTGCCAATTTTATGAAACAAAAAAAGTAGTCCCATAAAGCGTTTAATACAACACAATTTGTGTCCTAATACACAAGTTAATAGGATACCTTAAAGTGTTCTAAGATATGCTAACCTTCTATCACGTATTGAGACACAGTCATGCGTCCTAAGAAATATTTTCTTAGGACGGAATTATTTGATGCATTAACTCTTATTTGGGTGCAAGAAAAAGGTCCTAATACATAAGTGTGTGTTGGGACCAAATTTGGTGTCGTGACATACATACATCATAAGACATTTTCTATTTTTACAAAATTTTGGTTTCAATATACTTTCATGAACAAGTCCTAAGAATAATTCTAATTGCACATTATATAAAACACAACAAGTGAGAGACTAATGAGTCAAACCATAACAAGTAAAAACACAAAAAGTTTCATTTACACAACCAAAGTTTTAAGTTGATTAAGGTTAACATCATCCAAAATAGTCTTCCAAATTTTATTACATGGAAATTAAATAATGAGAAGTAGAGTTGAAGTAGATAATCTTGAGTTATCATGGATCATCTTCACGCGTCATCCTAAGGTTCCACCTGCAATTATACAACCCACACCCATAAGATACCAATGGCTATTTAATTTTTTAGCAGCAACAAATTATGTATCAAAATATGACATAGATTTAGATGATTACTTTTGTACCCACTGACACAAAACTCAAAATCAAGAGTATAGTTAATGTAATTTTGGTGATTATACTACCGTGTCATATAGTTTTAGAAGATACAACAGTTGGTGTGCATCACTTTTTGGTTGAATTTTGACATTATGAGTTTGTGACCATGAGCTATTTAACATACCCAAATACCCCATAGTCTTATAAAGATATTATAAAGATAGAGCAATACCCCATAGTCTTATAAATACCATGAGCTGTTTAAAAATACTAATCATGATTTGTTTACCATGTGGACATAGTTCAACAAGACACAAGAGTAACATGTATTTCATTACAATCATGCATAAAGATAGAACAATATGTATTCATGCAGTCATGAATGAATATAGAACAATATGTATAAAAGTATAACCCATTAAAGTCCCTCTTGATGTTGCAGCCCAGCCCAGCCCATTACTCATGTTGAATCCTAATGGTATAAGTTGTCACAAGTTTAATAAGTTGACATACCAAAACAAAAGAGCAAGGCCATGCAACGGTTGCACCAATAGCATCAATAATAACACCATAAGTTGACATCCCGAAACAAAAGGGCAAGGTCATGCGACGGTTGCACCAATAGCACCAAATGGACAATACCATCGGTAGAGAAGCAAGCACAAAACAATTCCCTTCTTGTTGGTTCATCCCCTACTAGATATTACCCAACTGGATCTATGTCAAACCAATGTGTCTCAAAATGACACCTCTAGTTCTATCTATGTCCACTACAAGAAGTCTTGGTTTAACTAGGTACACATTGCACGCTATATACATTTTGTGTATGGTGAATACAAGGATAGAGATAGCACGGTGGGTGGTAAAAGTATCAGATATCTATTGTGCAAGTTAAGATATGTCATCAATTATTTGTATTCACATTGTACATGTAGTCTACTAATTAAGAGTGTCCAATTGGTTCAAATTTAAAGCCAAAATTTATATAACTAGAAAGTTCTACAACTCCAAGATGAAGATAAAAGTGTAGAGTTTCAACTCTCAATGAAATATAGCCGAGACATCTTACATCTTCACGTGTATTTTAATTCATATCGATATAATGTTTTATTTTCAAATAAAAAAATTCAAATACTTTGTATCTTTTTAATTGTTACTTTATTATATAATGAATGACGAAGATCATTCTGAACAAAAGATTCTTTACATATCAGCGATCAACTCCACCCTCCATTTTATTTCGATCTAATTACGAGATTAATCACAACAATTTAAAACCCACATCATCATTTTTTCTAAATATTAATATTTTAAATCATTAATCGTTGTCGAAAAAAATATATCGTTGACGAAGATTTAATTATCTTTCATAGATAGACTTTGATATACTTTCGAAAAAAATTTTCGTATTTTTCACGCTTTTTTAAGTTTTTGTTTTTACGTTATCGAATTTGCAGATAAAATCATATACGATAAACATTAATTGAATCACACGCGATATTAATGTTAAATCATATATGATATATTATCATACGTGATATTAGTGTAATATCAAATATCATATACGATATTACACTAATATCACACGTGATATTACATATCATATGATTTAACACTAATATCATACATGTGATATTCAATTTATTGTTTTATCATATACGATTTTTTCACGCAATTCTCAAGAACGAAAAAACGAAAAACGAAAAACGAATTTTTTCTTTTTTCGAAAGATATCAAAGTCACTGCCCATAAAAGATAATTAAACGCTCGTCGCGACGGTGTAAATATTTTCGCTTAACGATTAACGCGCTTAAGAGATATTTAAATTATAAAAATAGGTGAAATAATAAAATGCTTTTAATCTCAGCCATTGATTTCTTTTTAAATGGATTGTAGAGATGAGTCCCTTGGTATATGAAAAAAGTTTGGTATGTAAAATAACTCTCCTCATAATGAATAGGTAAACTTTTTTACTCAACTAGCTCGAATGCATTTTTGGAAGCCGACGCAATATTAGTCTTAAAGTCATCTAATAAAAACTCATCTGGGACGTGTTTAGCTTTAAATATACAATAACCATAATATGGATATAGCCTCTTATTGGTGTTTGTCTAAGCTTATAAATTAGGGAGGTGATTTGCACACTTCACAAATTGATTGGTACATTCCAATTTAGTGTATATTGTCATTTATAACCTTATAGGGGTAAAGAGGAGTACAAGTGATGTACGGGTATAAATGATACTCCCTCCGTCTCAATTTAATTGTCATGAGAGAGAAAGCACAAAGTTTAATAAAAGTGGGAACTTTAATTTTCAACCACACAAATAAATATTCCCTTTATATTCCCTAGTTTTTATTAAAAGGGAAAGTGACAATTTTTTCGAGACATCCAAAACGAAAATATGGACAATAAAATTGAGACGGTGAGTAATACATACTAAATTGGAGTCAATCAATCAACTCATGTGAGCTGAAATCACCTCCCTCAGAAATTAGGTTTATGCTTATTTTTTTATAAGCGGCTTATGACTTATATATCATAAGCTCATAAACCCTTGGTAAGTATTTGGTTTAGCTTATTATAACTTAAAAAGTAAAACGACAAAAAATTTCATGAACATTAAATGAGTGTAATTATTAAATAAGGGTATAAAAGTCTTTTTATAAAATATTCTTATATAAGCTCACCCCTTCTCAAATAAGCCACAAATTTTAGACTTATCAAAACCTTCTTATATAAGTTCATAAGCCCACTCGTATAAGTTTAGCGAAACACTTAGTTTAAATAATTTAACACATATAAGCTTATAAGGCCATCATATAAGCTTAGCCAAACACCTCCTACGAACCAAACAACATGAATGATGAATATAAGGGTGCTACTATGAATACCTTCCTATCCCATATTTTACCTCCTTTACCCCCTTTTTTTATCATCTTTTAATGGTATAACATAGTTTTTTTTTATCAGTTATGTTTCGTACTTTTTTGTTTTTTAATACTTTTTACTTGTCAAACTTTATATTTTTTGTTCCGCATTTTTTTGTTTCATAGTTGTATAACCTGTACTAAAAAAAATAAATAAAGAATAAAGAATAATTAAAAAGTTAAAGGGGGATATTTTTTAAAGGGTACAAATATCAAATGACAAATGCGTAAATATAATACTCCTTAGTGGACATGCTAGTAAGTTAGGGTTAGCTAGCGTTTAATTTGCGAAATGTAAGGCTGCAGACAATGGATCGGTTGAGAGGCTCGGTTGAGCTTTGGTCGACGATCGATCACTCCACTGTGGGTGATCGGTTGAGGTCGGTTGCATAGCAAGAAACACACGAACTAGTTCGTCCTCCCAACCGAGTTTATTACTCACTATTTTCTTTCTTTTTTTCCTTTTTTTTAATTCGTTTAAAAAAATAAAAAAGTTTGTGTCTTAGATCTGAAGGAGGTAGAAGAAGTTTTTTTTTTTTTTTTTTTTAATAATGAATTTGCGCCTAAACCGTTAAAGTTTGATTTTATTATCATTTTTATTTTATAGTTTTAACGAGTGGGTGATTCAAGCAAGTCATGGAAGTGTTGCTGCCGTTATATTTTTATGTAGCGGTCCTTTAAAGTTTAATTATGTTACATCGTTAGTCCTCAAAGGACCTAGTTTACAAAGACATTTAAACCTTAGGGACTATTTTCAAATGGCTATACATACTAATTAATGATACAAACAAAGGACTTAGTTTGCAAGGACAACTAAACCTTAAGGACTATTTTTGTCAAATTTCTATAGATAGTAATTAATGCTACATCACATTCCCGCTTTTTAGTATATACGAGTGTGGGAACCCGCGACGCAATGGACGGCTTCAAAAGACTTACTTTGTAATGACACTTAAATCTTGGGACTAATTTTGCCAAGTTGCTATAGTTAGCAATTAATTTGCTGTGAGTTACTTTGCAACGCCGCTTAAACCTTAGGGACTATTTTGCCGATTGCTATAGATAGCAATTAATGTTGTAGGACTTATTTTGCAGCCGCCACTTAAACATCGTGGACTATTTCGCCAACTTGGGAAAGTTTGCAATTGATGTTGCTACAAGACTTACCTTGCAACGCCTTAAACCTTAAGGACTATTTTTGCCAAGTTGTGAAACTTTGCATTTAATGTTCGACTTACTTGCAGTCACTTAAACCTCGTGACTGCTTTCCGCCAACTGGAAAACTTTCGATTTAATGTTTGATTATTCTCGCTTTCTTCCCGACAATTAGTATATATATATAATATATAATTTTCTTACATTTTAACAAAAGAGAATGTATAAAAATTAATTTATATGTAATACCAGTACTTTGTTTTATATAATGTTTTAATGTTTATTTGAATAATCAAGGCACGTCACAACTTAGATTATTAGTTTTAGTTTTTAATAAGATTGTAATTTTTCGTTTTATTAGTTTAAGTTTTAATTATTCAGAATGTTTAAGTATTTTATTAATGGAATTTAAGTGTGTAAAAAAAAAAAAAAAAAAAAAAAAAAATGTCACCACTGTGCCAACTGGTTTAAATAGATTCCATCGATGTCCATGATTAACACTTCTTGTTGAAATTAAGACATTAAAATAGTCGCATTCCCAACATCAACATCAAATTTCACAATTTTCTCTCTTTGTTTGGGATGATCTAATCTGCACCCCTTTTTCCTTCCCATGCATCTCACTGCGCTAATCATCGCCCAATGATTGCTTTGTCTTTTTTTTTTTTTTTTTTTTTTTTTTTTTTGTTTTGTATAGTTTTTGTTTTTGTTTTGTTTTGTTTATAAACTTTTTTATAAACTTTTTATAAACTTTTATAAACTTTTTTATAAACTTTTATAAACTTTTTATAAACTTTTTAATAAACTTTTATAAACTTTTTATAAGCTTTTTTAATAAACTTTTATAAACTTTTTATAAACTTTTATAAACTTTTTATAAACTTTTTATAAACTTTTATAAACTTTTTTATAAACTTTTTATAATTTTATAAAATTTTTATAAAAAAATTTATAAAAATTTATAAAAAAGTTTATAAAAGTAACGAAAATAAATACCGTATAAAAACACTACACAAATAAATACACTATACATATAAAAACACTACACAAATTAAATATACCACACAAATAAACACTATACCCCGAGGTCTCGGCTGAAGCTAGCCTCTACCCCGGATTTATCCCAGGGCAGGGTAGGATCTGTCTACATTTTACTCTCCCATACCGCCTCCTACGGATTTTTTGGGTTGTTGTTGGTTGTTGTTGTACACAAATAAACATTACACAATTAAATAAAATAAATACATTATACATATAAAAACACTATACAAATTAAATATACCACACAAATAAATACTACACAATTAAATAAAATAATAAAAAAAAAAAAAAAAAAAAACAAAAAAAAGTAGCCGCCGCATAATAAAAAAACAATTGAAATACATTTAATAGAGCCACAGATATTGGGCCTCATTTCGCCTAATAAAACAAAAACTTTTCTTGGTCTATGTTCCACTTTAACATACCCGCGACCCAAATAGCTTTAATGGAGAGAGAAACCCCACACCCCTAAAATTTTTACTAGTGCGAGCGAGAGAGACCCTTTGTTTTCTTCTTTATGCTAGTCAATCTTTTTATGCTACTCAATCTCGCAATCTGACTTTTCAACTTCTATCACGCAACTTTTATTTTTTAAGCGATGTTTATTCACACCCTCGAGCATAAAGTAGATTCAATGATCGCGTCGTCGCGTGCTTTGTACGGTGTGCGACGCGTTATACTGGTTTGACTAAACTCATGGTGTCGATCACGAATTATTTGTTTAACCAAACCCTCGATATGATAATATAGGCAAGGTTAGATAACATAAACCATTTTTTAATAGATGTAATTTGATGTTGATGTCGGGAATGCAGGTGCCTAGTTTAATGGGTCCCATCGCATGTAGAAAGTAATATATAGTAGTTATTATATACTAATTAAATCAGGATCAACATCATAATATATATTAATAAAAATCGTCACTAAGCATATTAGAAAGTAATCATTGTTTGTTGACATGAGGAAACAAAATGACATCTATCTAAAGATGGCAAACTAGGTTGGTTGGGTGAGGTTTGGATCATGGGTTTAAATGGGTTTTGGTTTATATGAGTCCGTATTTAGATGGGTCTAAATAGGTCTGGGTGAAGATGTGTTTTATAGAAACATGTGTTTAAATGGGTTCGAGTTTAGATGGGTTTTGGTCCGGACGACATGATTGTTTTTTAGTAAAAGATGAAAAAGTGAGAAAAATGTATTAGAAAAAAGAGACCCGCTAGACCCGTTGGGTAATTATGATATAATTGCATTTTCTCAAATACTAGACTCATCTATAATATATAAAGAGACCCAAATAAATTCATCTCCTACTAAATATTATCCAACTGGATCTATGTTAAACCAATGTGTCTGAAAATGACGCCTCTAGTTCTATCTATGTCCACTACAAGAAGTCTTGGTTTAACTAGGTACACATTGCACGCTATATACATTTTGCGTATAGTGAATACAAGGATAGGGATAGCACGGTGGTGGTAAAAGTATCATATATCTATTGTGCAAGTTAAGATATGTCATCAACTATTTGTATTCACATTTGTACATCTATTTTTTGTTTCGTACTTTTTTGTTTTTAATACTTTTAACTTGTCAAACTTTATATTTTTTGTTTCGCATTTTTTTGTTTCATAGTTCTACAATAACACCAAAAACACCTCTCCTTCTCATAACACTATATTCTGGTGCCGTCGTGCAACCTTAAAACCCATATATTTTATTTAAATAAACAAACATTTAGCTAAAATTGGTACATGTCGGTAATAAACTTATTATTAGGCTAGTTAATAAATTAAAGCTTCCTCACACATTTTAGGAAACAAAAAATACAAACAATACATATGTGTCCATTGGGATAAGTTCTTGTAAAACAGCCTCTTAATGTAAAAAAGGTAGGACACATCCTAAGGACGTCACGTGTCAAGGAGATTAAGGGTATTTTGGGTATTGCATTAAGAGAAGAGATCTAGTGAGAAGACAAAATAAAATGGAATAGTGAGAAATATTTTGAATCACATATTTCAAATGAAAAAAAAGAAATTAAATGGAGACGATCTACTAGAGCAAGATCCGAAATGTATCTATTGTAGTTTTTTCTCATTTTTATTATTTCAACTTTATTTCTCATTTGATCCTCACTCATTGCATTAATATACAGTTTTGCTCAATGTTTAAACGGCAAATGCATGATGCATCTAAAGTTTTTGAACATGCATTCAAAAATATAATTCCAATTTTACCTTTTTAATTATGAATCTATACTTTCCTCTTAAAAGTTATGTATCGTGTTTCACTTTGCATCCAAACCTGACTAAAATGTATCAAGCACCATTTTTATTCATTAAACAAGAATCCTTAAACCCATAAATGAAGAAATCATAAATCATCATCGTAATAATATAAGCTTATTTTATCATCATCTTCATGTTTATATCATCGTTCAACGTCATCTATTTTGGCATCTTCGTCTTTTTCGGCATCTTTGTCTGTCTTGCATCTTCGTTTTCGCATCATCGTTTGTTTTGCATCGTAGTTCATCATCGTCGTCAACCTGCATCTTCTTTAATCATCATCATCATCGTTTACGTTATCATTCATCGTTATCATCATCGTCTATTATGCATCTTCGTTTACGCATCATAGTCATTGAATCATTAGCATTACAATAGAACGTTATCATCCTCGAACATTGCCATCATACCCACACCATCGTCAGCAAGTTTATAATGATGATGATGATCATCATCATCATTAAGTGAACTTGCAATCAAACCCGAAAAAGAAACTAAACACAAAGACCGACAACTGTAACCAGAAAATCAAATGCAGGAATGAAATAGAACAAAGCAAAAAAAACACAAATAAAACTGGAATCATGAAATAGAAAACCTGCACCAGACATGCCAATAAGAAATTAAACACATATTTAAAATCGATGAAATTCATGGATGATTGCAATCACGTCATAATGGAACTCCAAATCAAAATTGACTGAAACACTCATGGATGATTTTAGAAGGTCACGAAAATTTGATAGAGAGAGTTTGATAGAAAAAAATAAATTCCGATCTTCTTGCAAAGAGTAACTGACCTATGCATAAAGTGTAAAATTACACAAATAACCTTCAAGCAAAACTATTTATATTTATAAGTAGCAACCTATTTACGAAATTGCCATCCACATCCATGCCATTGATCTAGTCAAAGTTAATGTATCCAACGGTTGATATGTTATCTTACAGTTTTTACTTTAACAGAGTGTTTTATTTGAACTCATCTCTGTGTGGATATGCGTAAACCTAAACAAAATTTCAGCCCAAACCAAATTAGCCCTAAAATGACTCTTATACAGCCCCCCCCCCCCCCATCTTCTATCAAGTCAAAGCCATGTTTCAGCCGCCGTCGTTGTAGTAATACATCGAAATTATTTGTGATTTGAAGATGAAGTACTTGAGCCATTCACCTTATACCAGATTTACTAAAGTTGCATCCTTCAAAGCGAGGGCGAATACTTGGTCTTAGTGTTGGGACCGATGTCGCTTTCACTAATTGTGTTGGCGTGGCGGTTTCGATTCTAACAATGTAGTTGCTTCACCGTTAGTGTTATCGAGGAAGAAAGACAATTTCTCTGCTTTTGAAGACTGTTTAAGGATCTCTCGTGTCCGCCGTTATAGTTGGATACGGAAGGACCCGTGCGATCTAAAAGATCATTGACGGTATTATCGACTCCCAAAGGACCCTCGATAATACCGAATTAGTCAAATTTCGTGGACCTTAGCGAGGCCGGAAATTTCGGCCAGATACCTATTGGCAAGAAGAGGACTTGTTTTATCGGTGTGTCGCGTGTATGGTGGACCCATTCAATTTCAACCAAGATTAGCAAAATGTTAAGAGATAAAAATATTGTGCTCCGAAATGCTACAGGATTATCCGAATGAAATGAAGGATAACATGACCGAGCAAGCAAATGAGAATCACACTCGGTGGAAGGATGTTGAATGTCGCTTTGAAATGTAATTTCATTATAACGAGTAGAAACCCGCTGCGATGCAAATGAGATTTGCTTCAAAGGACTTACTTTGTAACGACACTTAAACCTTATGGACTATTTTTGCCAAATTGCTATAGATAGCAATTAATGCTACTGAGTACTTACTTTGCAACGACACTTAAACCTCGTGGATTGCTTTTGCCAAGTTGTGAAACTTTGCATTTAATGTTTGGTTAGGACTTACCTTGCAACGTCCGCTTAAACCTTAGGGACTATTTTTGCCAGATTGCTATAGATTGCAATTAATGATGCAGGACTTATTTTGCAGCGCCACTTGAACCTCAGGGACTATTTTTGCCAAGTTGGAAAAGTTTGCAATTAATGCCTTGTTGCACACAACTTGTGTCCTGCCTTTTAGTTAATACGAATGTGGAAACCGCGCGACGCAATGGGATTGCTTTGTAGACGGAATTTGGATATGGACTATTTTGCCAAATTGCTATAAAGGACTTACTGCGTGATACTTAAACTTTAGGGACTATTTTGCCAAATTGAACTTACTGCAGAACGACACCTAAACTTCATGATTATTTTGCTAACTCGAAAGTTGGCGTTAAATGTGGGACACATGGGCTTTTGACACTTGGTCATGACACCAAGTGCCCCGCTCAATAAGATATATATCTTGGGTAGTTTTGAGGCCGTCTTAGACTCACCACAAAATCAACATTTATTGTTAGATGATCGCTCATGGAGATATATAAATTAATTATTAGTTTTAGTTTGAGTAGCTCATGAGTTACATCGACATAATGTAGTGAGTAGTTAAAAAATCTTGAATGTTTAAAAACATGGATTTTTTTGTGATAATCATCATGATTTATCACATACTGTAATAGATAATAGCATATAATGGAGCACCTTACTTGCCTCGCACCGTTTACATTAAGCACATGAAATACATATGTAATCGGTAAAAGATTGTGTTATTACACTCTTACTCAATACGGAGTAAACATTATAAAAGAGGTTACTATATTTCCATTGAATGTGTGTAGGCATACAATTTATTACTCCGGTATCAATTTTTTAGAAACAAGTTTTATGAAAAAACATGTGGAGATCAATAAAACAAATAAACAAAATTCATGTAAGCATAAAAAGTCTCCTACCAAATACTATTGCCATGCTTTGTCAGAGTATAGTCTAGTCCCTGTCCCTGTAGCTTACACCAACTCTTCACAAATCTCAACTTTAATTAATAAAGGGCACAAGATACCATTCTTTTTTACACCACCACCATACTGCTCTCAAGTCAAACTTCTTCACCTTTTTCTTTGCACGTCTCATCACATTTACAATTAAATATTTTCTTTGTAATTCTTTCTAGTGATCGATCACTTGCATATATTTTCATTGTAGCTCAGTTGCATAGTATTTTCTTGACGCATTCGAGTTTCAGTGTGTCTCTAATGTGTGAAATACTCAAATGTGTACCTGATATAATGAAAGATACGTAGTAGTATTTAACTTTGCTGTTAACTTGTACAACAAAATGCCTTTATATTATTAAATATGTAGCGAAATATGTAAAAGTTACAAATCCATATATTAAAATTAGCAATCGAAAAGTTTGTCAAAGAAGATTAACTTTGTTCCCATAACTGGACTAAGAATGAAACGTATGTAATATGGGTTAATTAAAAGCACGCATTTCACAACAATCATTATACAAAACTCAGTTTTTTACCTAGTAACATCAAACCCTCCTTGTGAAAAGATCAAACATTATGTAGAGATATGGTGATACTTTATAAATTTTCAAGTTCTCCATTTAAACCATTATCTATTTTAGTATAATGTGTCTTGCTTTGATTTAAAGCGTACTTAATATACTTTGCTCAAAAAATATATATATATACTACCTACACCACCACCACCATGAACCGACACAAGCAAATACTTCATCATCAGTCCATCAATATGAACCAACAATCCAACACACTAAATGATCAAAATCCTATAATAACAAAATATAACCTTCTTCTTTTACTCACTCCCACATCGATCTATAACAAAAGAAGAAAACACAAAACATACCAACACTCATAATATTCTCACAGCCCAAAACACACCGAAACACATGAATCATATCATAATACGAAATCCACACATGCATTTAAATTCTAAAGACAAATACACAAGGAGATTGTGAAAGCATAAACAAGTAAAAGAGTAGTCATACCGTCTTTTGCTTTCCGTGACAAAGGAGCATCGTCATTATCCCCCATCAAGAAACAAGTAAAAAGGATGTATCCACTCCCCACCACCACCACTTCATAAATGTAACAGAACATGCATTTGTACTTACAGATTTGAAGCCACGAGTAAGTGATTTGAGCACAAATCTACAAAATGTAAAGAAAATTTGTTAGTATGTGTGTGAGAGAGTGAGAGAGGGGATGAAAAATGTGGGTTCTAAGAAAAGTAGTGGGGGAGTAAAGAGATGATATGCAGATGGTAGAATAGTAACAAACTGTTACTTAACACGTGGCCTTTTTTTAGGCTCCACAGTAATCTGAAGCGTTTCATTTATAGTATAGGTAGATATATAATATATAATATCTGTAGTTGAACTATTTTTGGCTTTGCAAAGCCAATCTCAGCAGTTGGGTTAAGATATTAAGTTAATGTCTCTTATTATTTTTTATGTATCACAACTGATAACAGTCTGCAAAATTTTATATTTTCTGTTGATTATATTATTAATGTTAGCTTTTAAGTTTTTTTTAAAAAAATGACTCTTATATGATAACTCTAATTTTTCTTAAACCTAATTTCACTCACACCGCCACCACCTGGTACAACCACCATCACTATCAACACCAAGAAGCTGCCACTTATATCCGGCCGCCGCAACAGTTACTCCGGCCATCCGTCACCATCACTTGTCCACGCCGCCATTCAATGAAGACAAAGGGTAGCTTTTGTTTACGGTTATAAAGCGATTTATGCTATTTCGTGGATTAAAACATGATATAAAAACATTTTTACAAGATTTTCGTGTGGTATAAAATTGAGTAAGAGGGGTGTTTGTTTTGATTCTGTTAAGGAAACGGGTCGGGTCGACCCGATTCTAATTATGATTTGGTTCTTTGACTTGAGTTCTACTTGTATATTGGTGTCGTTGTTGTTGCTGACAGTCTCGTTTTGATGTTGACCCAACTAGAGTCACGAGTCTGACTTTTGCATTAGCTTATTTGTTTGTTTGACTTATTGTTTAGCTTATTAAGCTTATTTGTGTTTGTATTGTCTTCGGTAAATAAAGTATACATGAGGGGTGTGGTTTTTATTCAGTTGACTAAGAAGACCTGTAAGGATTGTTTGTGTTTGGTCTTGGTTGGTTTTGATTATGTGATGTTGTTAATGTTATTTTGTTACGGACTTGGAATCAGTATAAAGTTGCTTGCGTTGTTGGTCTCGGGTTCGACTTATGTTAGGTGTGTTCAACGTGTTTGTTATTTGCTTGGTCTAGTGATAACTTGTATAGATTCTAGTTATTTGCTTATGAATGAGGGTTTTCTTTTGATTGTGCTATGCTGCCTGCTTGTTTAGATTTGACTAGACCACTAGGGTTGTTTGCTAGTTTGGTTGGCTAACGAGCCACCATGGGGTACTCGTTTGTGTTTCCTTTGGACCGCAACCACACTCACAAAGAGTGCTCGGTTTATACGTTGATTAGGTTGGTTTTGGTCATGGCTCGACACTACCCACAAGGGTGTGTCGTAGCTTGGTTTAACATGACTCAAGACACCACAACGATGTCGAGAGTAGACTGTCCGGATTAAACATAAGTATTTTAAATGATTAATTGTCAAACTATTTTTGTAAGTAAAATTTTATTGTGATGTGCGTTGTGTAAGTTTGCGTGATGAATCAGTAGCAATAAAGGGTGCGTTTGGCATCAGGCTGCAACTCTGCAAGCCCAACTTTGGGTCTGGTAGTTTTAATGGGTCGAGCCCACTCACAAGACTATCAGGGTGCAGCTATTACTTGAATAAGAAAAAATTACACGTTTGGTTCCTATGGTATACCCCAAATAACAACTTTAGTCCCTAAGTCGAATTTATTACACCACAGATACCTATTTTTGAAACATTGCACGCATTTAGTCCCTATTTTGGATGGGCGTTAGTTAAGTCCGTTAAGTATTTTCTACCGTTAGTTCTTCGTTAATAATTTTGCACCGTTAGTCCTTATTTTTTAAAATATAGTTTTCCCGCCAGTCCTCCGTTAATAATAGTTATCGCCCGCTTTTTACGTTTTGTCCGTTTTATCCGTTTCGCTCGCTTTTATCCGCTTTCCCTTTTTTCGTCGTCCGCTTTTATCCTTTTTCGCCTGCTTTTATATGTTTTGTCCTGCTTTTACGTTTTGTCCGCTTTTGCCGCTTTTATCCGCTGTTCGCTTTTATCCGTTTTTCCACGCTTTGTTTTCATTTTCGTCCGTTTTTATCCGTTTCGCGTTTTTTATGTTTTCGCCCATTTTACGTTTTGTCGGTTTTATCCGTTTCGTTTGTTTTTATTCATTTCGCCATTTTCGTTTTTTTACCGCTTCGCCGTTGTTTTAAGTTTTTTCCTTTTAGCGTTCATTTTATCCGTTTTGTCTGCTTTTATCCGTTTTCGCTTTTTTTTCACAAAAATTTCCAAAAAAATTGGAATTTTTCACAAATTTGAAAAAAATTCCAAAAAATTTTGAAAAATAAATTGGGAAAAAATATTTTGAAAAAATAAAAATTTGAATAAAACTTAAAAAAAAAATTGAATAAAAATATTGAAAAAAAACGGACATATTTTTTAAAGATTTTTTAAAAAATTTGAAACTTTTTTTTCAAATTTGTTTTGAAACTTTTTATTCAAATTTTTTTTTTTAATTTTTTCAAAATTTTTTGGAATTTTTTTTCAATTTTTTTTTTGGGAAAAATTTTCAATTAGTTGAAATAGTACAAAACGAAAGAAAAAGCGGACAAAATGTAAGAAAACGAACAAAACGGATGAAACCGATAAAACGAACGCAAAAGGAAAACCGACAAAACGTAAAACAACGGCGGCGAAAAAACGGACAAAACGTAAAAAAGCAAGCGGCGTATAAACAACGAACAAAACGGATAAAATGATAAAACGTAAAAGCGGATTAAAACGTAAAAAGCGTCGAAAACGGATAAAAACCGACAAAACGGATAAAACGGGCGATAACTATTATTAACGGAGGACTAACGGGAAAACTATATTTTAAAAATAAGGACTAACGGTGCAAAAATTATTAACGAAGGACTAACGGCAAAAATACTTAACGGACTTAACTAACGCTCATCCGAAATAGGGACTAAATGCGCAAGGTTTCAAAAATAGTATTTGTGGTGTAATAAAATGACTTAGGGATGAAGTTGTTATTTGGCGATACCTGTAAAAATAAACGTAATTTTTCCTTGAATAATGTGTGTTGCTTTCATTAGTATAAACTTATTATGTATTATTGAAAATTTATTTGTTCATCTAAATTGTATTATATCAAATAATTGACTAACACAAATTACTTGTTCTGTCTATGATTATTGAAATGTTTCGGATGCTTATTGGGAATACACTTGGGATTGATATGGATTTAGACTTGGATATTATAACACGATCTATGCTTGGATGTATTTGATTTTGGATCGTTATTGGATTTACGATATTATACATTGGAAATTATTGGACATTTTGGGTACAAAACTATATAATATATTAGACTCGACAAGAATTTAATATATTAGACACGCATCGGATACAAAATATTCAATAAGCCAAAGGCAAATAATTACGCGAATGATAACGAAACCTAAATTAATTATTAACGAGATTATAAAATCGAAATCAACTTAAATCACAATGACATGCGGATGTTATATAAATGGATGCTTCATGTCAAAATTTTATAAACTTTTTCTAAACTTAAAGAACTATAACTTGTAAACATAGTAGCTTTTTTAGAAATCATATAACTTTTCTCTCGAAAAACATACCACATCTTTCTTAAATCATAATGATTTACCAATTATTTGGGTTACGGGATAAACACCGAAACTGATCATTGATTATTTCTTTTCTAATCCTTTTATTTGATTCTTTTATTCCTTCTTGTTGACCTTCCGTTACCAATTTCTTATTGTTTTGGCATGAGTTACATTTTGAGTCTACACTTTCTTACCACCACACAAAACATATATACTAAACTTGCTTACGACGTTGAAACTAAATTTTCTATGAACATTGACACTAAATTCTTTACAAACATTGATACGAGTATTCCACGAAAACTAAAATATTTTATCCTTTGAAAACCTATCTACTTTACGAGACATATTCTGAGATAGCCGTGTACTATTAGGTTGTGACAATATCGTACCGTTGTGCGAGTGTCTAAGTATCTTTATGCTAGAATCCCCCACATGAGCTTACTTTTGAAGGCGTTTGGCAAATGGCATGGCATGAAAAATACGAGCTTGGTGCACTTCCAAATGAAAAATACGAGGAATTGATGTTGAAGATAATTATTTCCAATCAAGGTTTGAGTCCAAAATTTCGTTGAAAGACTATTATTTACTTTCCGTTTAAGAGTAGAATGCGGAATGATCCCTTTCTCGTGCATAAAATTAATGGATCCAGCAATTCTACCCCATACACCTTCATCACGAACATGATTAAAGAAATAAGATGTGTCCTCAGGATGGCCATGAATGGCAGTAATCACTTGGACCCAAAGAGCACGGGATTCTTGAAGAAACGCCATTGCCATTTTTGAATTAAAGCGTGATTAAGAGAATAGAGGCTACCTATACCAAGACCACCCTTTTTTTTGGAAGCAAAAGCTGATTTCCAAGAAATCCGAGATATCTTTTTAACATTAACATCACTACCCCAGAAGAAGTTGGATCTATAACTTGTTAATTAAAGTGGTTGTATATGGCCCTATTGAGAGGAAAAAACTTTTTGTCAATCTGAGTTTCAAACAAGTCTTTTGTTGCATGTTTTATATAATAAATCTGCTAAGTCTTTAATGGTTAAAGCAAACATTACAAAATTCACCGTTTTTTACACCGTTGTTTTCCATCATGATAAATGAGGCGCACCTCAAGGGAATAAAACTTAAACAAGAGATAAAACTCTAAAACGTAATTTTATTAATATTCCAAGATATCTCATACAATGATAATAAGCCCTGTAATTATAGGGAAGTAAAACTTGTAGAGAAGGAAAACTAATTTAAGTAAAAATGAACTTGATAAATAATAGAAGATTTTGGAATCGATGTCTCTACGGCGTAAAGAGGTGTTTGTCTCTCGACATAGAGACGTTAAGCCTCGACCATAATTCTATTCGAGAACTCTATGGCGTAGACATGCAAATCCCTCTACATCATAGAGAAGGTTGGCTTCACGTTTCAATCTTCTCCCATCAAATTCAATAGTGGTATGTTGTTTCAATACATTTCGTAGTTCCATAGACCTAGAATCGAACATCAGCCATGGCAGATGCAAGTGATTCTAGCAGACCCATATACTTAACTATGATATTATAGATTAATATGGTTTTAAGAAAACTAAGTGAAATAGTGAACCAATAACAGTTGCATAATTAACTATCCGTTACATTTTTAGAAATCATGTTACAAAATTAACACAATGTTAGAAACTAACAAACATGATCAATCGAAAAACTTGCAATGATTGCGATTCCATTAATCTCTTTTCTTCATATATGAGGCCTCCTCGCTGACAGCAACCTCGCTTATGTATATGGGGACTTTAAGACCAACAGATTGCTGATGACCAAAAAGGAGTCCATAGAAAGTGTAAGTATGTTTTATGGATTCATGTGCAAGAATAATCTCCATCTCATAGTTATCAGCCTGCAGCAAAAAAGAAGACATTAATTATTACATTGTTAGTGACTGTTGAAATCCAGCACAATCCCATGTACTATCAATTAAATGAAATATCAATTAAAAAGAAATTTACACAACCTAATCTACTTAAAGAAGTTTTAAAAGAAAAAAATCAAACCAAACCATAACCTAATTAATGTGCACCATGCTATATATTAGATGCCTTATATGTCATTTGAACCAAAAAAAAAAAAAAAAAAAAAAAAGGCCATTTACAAAGATCTTTATTAACAATAAAAGGGTTGGTAAAGGAAAACTTGATTTCGGGATTTTTTTTGTTAAACATTATGCTTATATTCAATATAACAACGGGAAACACTTCAAAAAGACTAAAAACACCTGTTACTTTAAAGGTTCACCTGCTTTCGCACACAGCGATTTTAGGCCGGACGGCAACTTATAAGAAGCTTTGACCTTAACTAACTTATCACTAGCAACAAACTTCATTTACTAATACTTTCATCCATTGATTACATGGACACGTTAGCAAACTTACACCACCAAAAACCTTTTCTTAATAGTATTACTAATTGCACCATATTTAGTGTACCAGACCACATTTTTTAATTGAAGATGAACCTCCACACTTTAACCCCAAATTTGGTGTTTTAGTATTGGAAATCTGATTAACTGACAAGCAGGCAAACCATGAGTCTTTTGACAGTGTGATCGTCTGGTTTGTAAAACTCATTCACTAATAAAGCTATATCATCGTCACATGCAATCGTTATCGTATCTCCTTCTCCGTCTTTATATTTGAGCCTAAAGCTTTCTGGCTTGAGCGGAAATTGTAGGGGATAAACAGTAATAACGAACACTATGGATATACTTAAATCTCTGAAAGGCGTGTGAACACTTTCAGATCGAATCAATTCGGTGGTTCTACCAAATTATTCAATCGGATACAATTCAGAGAATGAGAATTTTCTGTATGTGTTTGTGTGAGATTTTATGAACCGAATGATCTGATATGACCAAATAAAACCGTATATAACTATAAAACGGGATAACTGCCAAAGGCAGTTTTCAGGTTTCCAACTTGTCAAATTTAGTCCCTCAATTTCCGAAAATTAATTTTCTGAGGAATTTTTGACATAGCAACTTAGTGGAAATAAAAATTTCGGTGACCCATTTCCCGGTAGTGCCCCCCTTGACCACTTCTTCCCTTGGACCCTCGCTACTAGAACCTTTTCACATTCATTTCTTTTTCATTCTTCAACCCCTTCAGTGCTTACCGAGACTTCATTACTAGAACCTTGTTGGGTTTATTCTAGTTCTAGCTCTATCTCAGTCCGCACTCTTCCCATTTCTCACTTTTCTCCTTTTTCATCACACCTAAGAACTCTACACTATCTAGTGGATTGTCCCTGGGTAGATCCCTCCGGCTCTGGCGGGATCATGGGAACGCATACCTAACCTAACCATCCTTATATCACCATACATAAAGTAAATTTGGTCGGTCTTTTTGGTATTGTTCATCTGCCATTGGAACCAATTGAAAACCATTTGAAAATCAATCCAGGTGCTTGTGATATATTATCAAAGCATTTTGTACCTGAATTATTTTTGATATTTTAGAAAAAGGCTCCCCCTCAACATGTGCATCGTATGTTTGAAACCAGTTTGACACATGGAGGCAAGAGGAAGAATTCACTTCTTTGATCAATTTTTTCTAAAAATATCGACATCACCTTCCCGATTAAAATTAGTGTTTCAAATACGCTTAAAGATATTTTGGGAAAGGATGTGGTTTTCAAAATTTACTCCCCTCAATATGTGCATCGAGATTCGAAAGTGTTTTGCACATATTAGGAAAACTCGACTTAGAGACAAATCAATCACGATTCAATCCTTATTGGTTTGATGTAGATGCTCCCCATAACATGTGCATGGAAAATTTGAAATCGTTTGGCACATGTCGGGAGGAGAGCTTGTTAATTACTTATAAAACCATTTATCGAATTATCGGTTTAAATCCAATTTAAATCACAAATTCTCCCCGATCACAATTTTTAAATCCTTTGAGATTTGTGATCTCTATTGATTTAAATTACATTTTGAAAACTTTTGAGGAGAATAGTGACTTGCTTTTGAAAAACAGTTTAACTGATAAGGATCAGATTTTAGACTTTAAACTCCATTGTTCAAACATGCATAAATATCTTTTGAAAACATAACATAAGCCAAGGTCTTGAATCAATTGTATAAAACATTGTTCTTTTTGTTTGTCCAAAAGTAGACCTTGCTCTTTTACGTGCCAATTGTTTGAAAAATAACCTTTTTGACTGATTTGAAATCATTCTCCCCCTCAATCAATGACATGAGTTGTTGATTGAGTGTTAGGGATTTTGTCAAATAATAAGCCCAGATGATTTTCAGAAATGTGGTCCAAGTTATTTTCAAAGCAATATGTTTTCATTAGATGATAAATATTTTTCAGAAGAATATTTAGAAGGAAAAATATTTGTGAAAGAAACATTTGTCTTTTTGCCGACAAATATTTGGTTTTTAGAATCAGAGCATTAAATTTTAAAACCAGATAAAGCATGGCTCTGTTCTTTCTTTTTAAACACAGGTTACTGTCTGAAATAACAGTAAGCCACCATTTTTCTCCATCTCAATTTTTTTTTTTTAACAATTTATGTACATTCGAACTTCATCTAAAGACCCGTGACACTCTTTGAATGACAACTCAAAGACCGTAGATGAAATCGAATAAAAAGATCAAGACCAAAATGACAAAATTTTTTGAAGATTTTCAGAATTTTTAAATTTTTATGGATTTTTGAAAGTTTTATATTTTTCTATTTTCTTTTTGTTGGTTTTATATATATTTTTTTTTTTTTATATATTTTTTTTTGATGAAAATATGTACAAAGAATAGATGAATAGATGCCTTTACTCCTCTTCTCCCTCTTGAAGACGTTTGAGTGTTTCAGGTTGAAGACTCTTAAGTCCAAGACGGGGAAGAATAAACTCGAAACGTTCTCGAGGGAGTGCTTTAGTGAAGATGTCTGCTAGCTGATATTCAGTTCTCACAAAGTAGAGTTCTACCACACCTTTTTCCACTTGTTCCCGAATGAAATGATGTCGAATGTCGATGTGCTTTGCTCTTGAATGTTGAACGTTGTTGCAGGAGAGAGCAATGGCACTTTTGTTATCACAAGATGAGGAATTTTGTTGAAGTCAAAGCCATAGTCGATAGTTGGGATCTCATCCATAGGATTTGAGCACAACAAGATGACATGGCGATGTATTCACCTCTGTAGAGGATATTGACGTACTCATTTGTTTCTTAGAAGACCACTTACAAGTTTTTCTCCCAAGAATTGAGCACCACCGATGTGCTTGACGTGTATCTTGACACCGCATGGTCTCGCATCCGCATATGTTTGTTAGTGACATGTTGGTGTCCTTCGGATACCAAAGTCCCATGTTAATGGTACCTTGGAGATACCGAAGACCCGTTTAACCGCTTCAAGGTGCTTTTGGTAGGCTTAGCACGGTATCTAGCACACATGCATACAACGAACATAATATCGTGTCTCATCGGTCATGAGGTACATCGTGATCCAATCATACTACGATATTTCGTTTGATCTACCATGATCCCCGAGTGGTCCTCATCCGTTTGGTACGCTCCACCATGGGAGTGTCAACGGTGTCACAAGTGTCAAATCCAAATTTCTTTAAAATTTCATTAGCATATTTAGATTGATTGATAAAAATGCCTCCGGACTTTGTGAAATTTGTAATCCCAAGAAAATGACATTTGTCCCATCATAGACATTTGAAATTTGGAGCCCATTTCATTTGAAAACGGTCACATTCGGTAGGGTCGGTCGAGGCAAAATAATATCATCTACATAGATTTGAACATGGATTAAATGTTTGCACGACTTTACGGTGAACAATGTGGGATCCATCGCTCCTTTGTCAATCCAGTAGATAAGAGGAACTTTGACAAAGTATCATACCACGCCCTTGGAGCTTGTTTCGCAATATAGAGAGCCTTCTTTAAGGGATAGATGTGAGTAGGACGTTCATGATCCACAAAACCTTTTTGTTGATTGACGTACACGATTTCTTTCAGATCTCCATTAAGAAAGGCAGTCTTTACATCCATTTGATAAACCACCATGTTCTTACTAGCAGCATTAGCTAAGAAGATTCTGATTGCCTCAATACGTGCAACTGGAGCAAATGATTCCTCAAAGTCAATACCCTCCTCTTGACGATATCCTTTTGCAACGAGTCTTGCCTTGTTCTTTAATACATCCCCATGCTCATCAAGTTTCACTTTGAAGATCCATTTGAGAGCAATGATCATAGCACACTCGTGAGTCGGTACTAATTCCCAAACATCAAGTCGGTCAAACTCATGAATTTCTTCCTGCATTGCATTGAACCAACTGTCCTCTGACATTGCGGTTTTGACATCTTTTGGTTCGACTTTTGACAATATGGAATTGAAGAAGCACCATAAGGCATCTGTTGCAAGCTGTTTACGGGTGGATACCGGACGAGAGGGATTCCCTATGATATTATCCAATGGATGATCGTGTGTCCATTTTCTGAAATGCTCGTGTGGTTGTGGTTGAGGAACTGATGTAGCAGAGTTGTTTTCCCCTGATGAAGATGGTTCAGATGATGGATCAGGGGCAAAAATATTTTCAAAAGGTGCATCTTCTGGAGTGGCAAAAGGGTTTACTTCATCTGTGACTGCAACAACGTTTCCAGTATGTACACTTGTAGATTGAAGAGTTGATGATGATGAAGAATGATCTGCAGAAGGCGCTTCGTGAGATACCGACATAGAGATGGATGGATTGACTGTGTTGGACGGATTAGGAGCAGCCTCTGTTGAAGTAGTAGAGTGGATGTTGTCCTGAGATTCAAAGTATTCATCAAACATTGGATTAAACAATTTCTTCACATCTTCTTCTGAAGGTGGTACATACGGAACTGCAGATGAGGGATTATGTACTAGAGAGGAACTAATGGGACTACTTAATGAAGGTTGAGAGGCGGGTCCGGAACTGGATTGTCCTGGAGCCATTTGACCGGTCAGCTCATCGAACGTAACGTGAATTGTTTCCATGATATTTCTGGTTCTTTTGTTGTAGATTCGGTATCCTTTTCTGTTTGGTGCATATCCTACAAACACTCCAATGTCCGCTTTAGCTTTCAGTTTACCTAAATCTTGACCCTCATTAGTTGGGTAACACAAAGCACCAAACACGCGAAGGAAGGATAGATCGGGTTTTCGATTGTGGACAAGTTCATATGGAGTTTTCCATGAGTTGTGTGAATTAGGGATCGATTTTGGGTGTAGCATGCGGTGGCAATGGCTTCGCCCGTAGAAATGTTGGAACCTTTGAATAAATCAACATTGTTCTTGCGGCTTCCACAAGAGTTCGATTTCGTCTTTCAACTACACCGCTTTGTTGAGGAGTTCGTGGAACACTTCTTTGATGACCGATTCCAACACTTTCATAAAACTCACTAAGTTCTTTATTAACAAACTCGGTTCCATTGTCGATTCGGATGATTCTAACGGTCTTGTTAAGTCGAACCTTCAATGTGTTGATAAATTTAATGATGACATCTGGAGTTTCATCCTTTGTCCTCAAGAACTTAACCCAAGTGAATCGAGAGTAGTCATCAACCACGACTAACACATATTTCTTCTCGTTAATTGTTTGCACTCTCATAGGTCCGCACAAATCCATATGAATAGTGTGAAGAACTTCCATAACTGAGTTTGTGGGTTTGGGTTTGTGGGCATATTTCCTGCTTTTTCCCAATTGGCATGCTGAACAAAGATGATCCTTTTCATACTTTAATCTAGGTAAGCCTCTTACTAGGTCCTTTCGGAAAGATCATTAATGGTGGCGGTTCAAGTGATTGAGACGACGATGCCATAACCATGACTTTGTTTTCAAGCCTTTGACAACAAGCGATAGGAGAAGACTTCATCATATCTTCGATAGAGATGGTGTATAGGTTTGTGCCACGTGTTCCTCTTAAGAGTTCCACACCATCAAGTTCTCTAACGAAGCAAGTATGTTTTCTAAAAGCCACCTCTAGATCGGAATCACAGAATTGACCAACAGAGAACAAATTATGACCAAGACCTTCAACATAGTATACCCTGGAGATCACACTACTTCCAACAACATAATCTCCATAACCCAAAATAGCTCCAAAATGATCATTTCGAATCTAACAGCCCGATGAATTTACTCACGAAGTTCACGAGCCGTGACCGGTCTCCAATCATATGCTTGGAACAACTGAGTCCAAGTACCACGAATGATTTGAACGACTGCGGTTGAACACGGAATGGATAATCGGATAATTGGGATCCCCATGCAAGAATGGGTTCCATTTGGTTAGTAATGATGATTGGAACACCCACATCGAAAACAGAATCAATGGAATCATTAGGGATAGATGCGGTGCTAGTGTACGCATTAGACCTATTCAAAGTATGTTCACTTCTTAAAGGAATAGTTCTACCGGTAGGCATCCATTTCCTAATGGGCATTGACTTAGATAATTTAGGCACAACTCATTAAGATTAAATTTGCGGCGAGGGTTTCCACCGATAACCTACATTACTAAATTTTCTTCCGTGGGTTTCAATGTTTTCTAACCTTCTTCCGCCTTTGCTTTCTAGCCTTCTTAGCTTGATTTTGGCATTAACAATTTTAACGGGTATTTAACAAAGATTAATCAAATCATTCACACCACATACATGATTAGTAATAGAAACCAAGCAATCATTATTACATGTTTTGCCAAAAGTAGCAGAATTCGCATTAATTACAGCATGCTTAGAGCTAACACTAGAATTAACACGATTCGTTTTATTCAAATAGGTTCATTCTTCCTAAGGTGATCTTCTACTCTCTTCCATCGAACATTCCTAGCTTGCAAGGTCCTATCATTCTTTGTGTTGCCTTGAGGCTTTGACCTGCTCGCTTTGGTGTCACTTTTTACTCCTGTAGAGGGAATGGGAACATTAGTTGGTTTTGCTACTTTTTGCATTTCATGTTTAGAAGTGTTGGGATCTGAACTACTTGAAGGCACATTAAAGTTCACTTTCTTAACACTGGGCATAGAGCAAGGCATCACAGCTTTATCTTTCTCACATAAGGATTTAGGACATGTTGCTCTTAAACATTCTAACAGCTCCTGAGATCGTTTGGCCTGAATGCAAGCAAACCTAATTTCACTATCAAGTGGCTTATTTATGTGATCCTCTTCTACAATCTCACGGAGACATTCTAGACTATCCTTAAGGTGAAAGAAATAGTTATGAAACACAAGTTCGTTATTTCTAAGATGAGGAGGAATGTATTTAATGATCACAATATATTTAGAGTCCAGAGATGACTTTGATGCAACATTCTCATTAAAGACAAGTGGCATTTTCCTTTTACCGACTCTTGATTCTCAATTTCCTTTTGTAACGAAGTTATTTTTTCATTGTTTTTGTCACGAGTGACTTTCATTGAATCGTATAACTCTTTGAAGTGTCGTTTGACCTTTTCATTTTCTTCTATAAAACTCTCATTTTCTTGTTGTAATACGTTAATGATGTTTTGAAGATGAAAGTTTTGAGAAAATTGAGAATCTAAAGGAGGAGGCATTTGGGAGCCAGACACATTGTTCTTTTCACCCTTTAATTGTGAAATTTGGGCTTTCAACTTTCTGATCGTGTTACAATGAGCTTGAATCTGTTCGTCACGTTTGTTTATTTCAAAAACTGCATCAAACTCTGAACATTTGAGGATGTCTTGATGTTTGAGGTTTTGACATTTTCTTTGAGATGTTGATATTTTAGTTGCAAATCAAAATGTTCAACTTCTAGCTTAGAAAAATGTTTTACCAAATTATCGTGATCATCCCGGTCAATTTTCTCATTTAGTTTTGAGTTTTGTTTTCAAGCTCAATGACACGATCATGGGAAACTTTCAAAGCAACAGATAATTCATGAAATTGAGAAGCGAGAATAGAATGCTTAGTAATCAGATAAAACACATCTTGAGCCACACAACTCAATACTAAGTTCTCATTTAAGATATGCGATTCTTCCTTTCAATTTCATTATATTTGAGTTCCCTTCATAATCATTGACCTCAACTATCATTGCATCAAATTCCTTTTCCATTTCTTTAATATCCGAGTCTATCCCTTTTGAAGACTCTCAAATTGACCTTTAATTGTTTAAAGAAAGGTATGACCTCGCTTAAATAGCATTCTTTAGTTTGCTCAAACCCTCTCCCTTCGCTTATCCCCAGAGGTGTGATTCTTTTCTTACATGTCTTCTCAAAATCAACGAATAGTTGATAAACAACATACAGGCTGATTAAGGTCTTGCTCTTAGTGGGAATAGATCTAGGAACTAAATGCATTGGTGTATTCGGAGGATACACAGTAGCTGGAGGCATTTTCCTAAGGGGAGTGTTTGTTTTAACAAGTGCATTAGCTTTTTGCATATCTATGTCCTTTTTCCAAAAAACTTGTTCTGGGGTTAATTGAGTTTGAGGCTTAAACATGTTCAGGGAAATCCAATTTTCTTTAGTGTAATCATGGGGTTTGAACATTATGTTTTGCTTTTTACACTCAGGATCTTTTAGCTTCTTATCCATTTTCTCCCTAGAGGCATCTTCAAATTTTCTATCCTCTTCCGTGCTTCCAATACATGATGGTGTTTGCCTAGGCTTGAGGATCTCATTACCATCATATACAATCGTATGGAAAGCTTTAGCCTTTTTACAATACTCGGGATTTGGTTCCTCTACTAGGGAATACTATGCTTATCGCTTAAGACTCGTGCTTAGTGATCATGTGAGCGATCTAAATGGTATTCCTTGTACGCACAACTTGTTTTCAAGCTTGTTTTCAAAGTTTTAGGTTGGAAAAATCGGTTAAAAGTTTTGATTCCTTAGCATTAAATTCTGTTTAAGCACTTTAACATTTTCTTGAAGTTCTTGCTTTTGCTTAATGCTTTTGTTTAGTTTGTCTTTTAAGGAATCTAGCTCTTGTTTTAATATTTCTTCCTAAAATTACTTTTTCTAATAATTGTACGCATTTGGTCATCCATTTCCGCTCACGGGTAGTTAACTCAAACTTAGCACGTTGTTCATAAATGGCAACTTGTTCTTTATAGGCATTCGCCTAGAGATAACAGAATCATCAAGGGCACATGCGGTGTATTCATCAAAACATAGTCATCATTGATCGCGAAGATGCATCACTTTGTACGATCTCACTTTCACTTTGTATCACATATTGATCATATGGGACAATATTACTATTACCCACATTATCAATATCTGATTCATTAGTTTCATGTGATTGTACTTTGTTATGCATCTCTTGCTCATCAACTTCATCGTATAGTTTTAATACCTCTGAGATGATTAAATCTTTAGATGGACCAGCCTGCTATGGTGATGAGACCTTTGGAGAGACCATTGGTGAAATGCTAGCCATGAAGATTGTCAGGCGAGAGGTTCATCATCGACATCGAGTCAAATGCATCACGATCAAGAACTTGAAAGGCATTTTGATGATTGTGACCTATTTCCGAATTGGTCGCTCATCCACATCAAGATCATAGGTTTTGGCATTTCCTCAAGAAGAAACAACAACTCTTCTTCATCCAAACCGCTCCATCGTCCCGAGCTTGCACCAGAAGATCTTGTCCCCGAAATACTCAGCATTTTGAGGCGTTTTGAGACGTCAGTTCCTTGCAATATGTCCATCACCCCACAGCTTGTAGCACTTGATTGGCTTTCCTTGTCCTTGATTTGCATTCCTTCCACGGTTCGATTAGCCACATACCCTCCACCTACTCCACCCTTTCCTTGTTCATATTGTCTTCCTTGCACCGGTTGCACCATGATCTTACCATCTCGACAATAGCATGATTGTGTAGATTGGATGCGCTTCGATATCATTGTTAGTGTGTGGAGTGAGGTTCGATTTTGCTTAACCATAAGAGCCAGTTGATTGATGAAATATTCCATGGTTGCTTCAAAGATCGTGTTGCTTAAAACTTGGATCGGGAATGAGTTTGTGATTACCATTACCGATGGGTATGACTTGAGATGCTTTGGTGGTTATTCCTACATTGGTGTAAAAGGTCATTGAATCATTTGACGAACTTGCATTACCGAATTTGAATTGAATTTTTCCAAGATCATTCGTTCAAACATAGCATGTCTCTCATTCTCAAGCAAGCACGCATACAATTGCTCATAGTTGGTGTTCCTCAAACCTTTTGTTAACTTGATGAAGTGACAAATTTGTGCCATTCGGGATTCATGTTGTTCACAAACTTTGAATTTAGTGAATATTTGGCATAGTCATTTTAATATTCCTCATGTCATTCACAAGCTTGTGGAACCTCACGTAATATTCAAGGACACTTTCCCGGTTTCATCTTAAAGTGCTCAAAGTCATCATACGTTGAGATTCTCTGTCTTCTTTAGTTAATTCGGAACCAGAGAGAAGCATCTTGACATTGTCCCAAACTGCTTTGGCTTCAGTGTTGTGATTGATTAGTTTGTAGATGTCCTTTGGTAGACCCTGAAGTACAATGTTTGAGGCCCTAATATCCGCATCGTATCTCTTTTTCTCCTTATCACTGAGCTCATCATACGTCTTTGGTCTGTCCAATCCTAAGATCACTGTACCATCCGCAGCAGTTTCAAGTGTGTCTCTTGTAGTCTCAATCTGATAAGGTCCTTCATCAATTGATTTGAGAATGTTAACCCCATTTTCCTTTCCCAAACAGTACAACCTAATTCGTTGACCCCATGAGTCATAATCGCCTACATCAAGCATAGGTGGACGAGTATCCGATCCACCGCTGAACGTCCTCGCCATGAGAGAAACGATAGTAGGTACGTTGTTAGACATGATTCCAGATTCTACGGGATTTTACTATTCTTTGATTAAACCGGGAAATTGATTCTTTCACGGGATTTTACAAAATCAAAAGAACAACCGTAAAACGTAGCACGAAGAAGTGACAAGTCTCAATAGACAAGTAGTAAACTTGACAAGTCGCAACCTTACCAACTCGCTTTGATATCAACTCGCTTAATAGACAACTCGCTTAAAAGACAAGTCGCTTAAAACCCAAGTCGCACAAAGAGACAACTCGCTTAATAGACAAGTCGCTTAAAACCCAAGTCGCATAAAGAGACAACTCGCTTAATAGACAAGTCGCTTTAAAACCCAAGTCGCTTAAAGAGTCAACTCGCTTAATAGCCAAGTCGCATAAACCAACTCGCTTCCAAGACAACTCGCTTAAGTGTCAACTCGCAGAAACAAACAACTCGCTTACAAAGCAACTAGCTTAGGCGACAACTCGCTTAAGTATCAACTCGCTTCAGAGACAACTCGCTTCCAATAACAAAGCAACTCGCTTCCAAGAAACGTATTACCGTGTCTCAACTCGCTTTGTACAATTTTCAAAAACAACCACTTTAACAATCAAAAACAGCCCAACCACGATGATTCAAGCCTTCCAATTCAAAACCTAAACACATATGATGATCCTAAACACAAAAGTACAATCAAAATTCAAACTTTAACACTAGAAATTAACCAAATGATTCAAACTCTTCTAAACACTTATAACCCCAAAAACCTTATGAAATCCACCAAACCAAAGAGCATGAAAGATGAGTGATCAAACCATGGCTCTTGATACCAATTGTAACATATAGGATTTCACAAACACATCAAACCATAAGCATATGGGCGTATACTAAGTTTAGAGAGAAAGTTCTAGAGAGAAAGGAAGAGAGAGAGTTGGGAACTATGTGAAATAGTGTCAAAGATACGAAAATGGTATTGAGCTCCAACCACTCTACCTTGGGAGGTAGAGGGTATTTATAGTGTATTTCTTACAAGATTACGCCACAACTACGGGCGTGGATCGTAAGAAAAATCATAAACCATAAAAGTAAAAAATAATTGAGGGGTAAAGACCCGTCGAGTTCTCCCACAAAATATTTTCCGCCAATATTTTTGTCCTCAACTTCTTGTCGTACGGTGTTACTAAACTAAATACTAACTAAGTACATTAAATAACTACGACTACAACCATTAGTTTATGAATATAGTCCATATTTGCAATTAGTATTGTTGCTTGACAAGCTATTAGCCTGGCTGTACATTTTGAAGAACCACAATAACAATTCTTGATTTTTATATTTCCATCAGCATCATGAACAATAACAATACGTTAACATTCATCATGATATGTTAACATTTATGTTAACATTCATTTGTTAACATTCATCACGCTACGTTAACATTCATTAGATGTATAACTTGTTAATTCACTCTACTTTCTTTCATCTTTTCCTATTTCTAATTCAATTGGGTACATGCCATTAATTTCATTTTCAACTAAAGAATCATCATAATTACAATTACACTAACTATCTCACACACAAACACAAAACCCAGATAGATACATGTTTTTAGTGGGTTTTCAGGAGTACAATCATGATAAGAAGAACAAAACCGTTAGTTTATGAATGTGATCCATACACTTTCCAAGAACGACTTCTGACTTCATGAGTAAATGAGACTATGCAGCCCATCAAAAGAACAATTGACAGTGTGGTTCGACCCACCAGAAGACAAGACTATGTCATGTTCGACAACAATGGGTATGCATTTCATTGGGATGGTGCGCACCAATTAAATAGGTCGGGGTAGATCAATCTATAACAACATCTACATTACTAGCTTAAAGCGAACAATTTTTAGATTAATTTAAATGCCTTTTAAATCATTTATAATTAATTTACGTCATTTATATTTAATTTATATTATTTTCAAATTATTTATAATCTATTTAAATCATTTACAATTAATTTTAATCATGTTTAAATTTATTTATATTTAATTTACACTCAATTAAATTACTTTTTATTAATTTAAATCATACATACTAATTTAAATTAACTTAAATAATTAAGTTAAGTCACCCAAATCTATAGCAACGACTTATAACGACCACTTGTCATCGTTGTGGGTTTGGTTGGCAAATTTCCCTCGTCGGGAAATAAGATTTTTGACCGTGACTTCAATTTTGATCGTCACTACACTTATAGCGACTACAAAGTTGTCGCTATAAGTCAAAGTCAATGATTTTATATGCACTTGTTTTGTCGTATAGCAACCTTTTGCAATGACCGAGCGACGACTCAATGTCGCTAAAGGTTTCTATTAAAGACGGAGCCACGAAAAAGACCTTCTTTTCGTATAGCGGACCTTTAGCGATTACATCTGTAGTTGCTAAAGGTGCCCCGTCGCAAGAAGTGGAAATTGGTGTAGTGTACACTGTTTTGTTTAAAAGAATACTTTAGATACAAACATGATATTATTTACTACTCCCCCGTCCCATATTAAATGTTTAGGTTTGACTTTTCAAGTCTTTCTTTTACAACGTTGACGTTAAATATTTTTGCTTGTGTTATATAGATTAGATAAAAATAATACGTAGTGAAATACATTTGAAACTCAATCTATACGTATATTCTGCATCAAATATTTTATAACACAACCAAAAATATTTATGGTCAAAATTAAAAAATAAATACTTAGAAAATTCAAACCGAACATGTAATATGGGACGGAGGGAGTAATAGTTTTAACCATTGATTATTGACACCTCGACAAAATTACATCAGCAAAAACCCTTTATTAGAGCATCCACAATGGGTCTACCTTTTAAAAGACTTAAACATTAATGACAATAGATGATAAAGGTGTTATGACTTGATGCATTTATTATATTTTTGCAAGTAAAAAGCTTTTACTTCAAACCACTATCTACCAAGTCTTTGTTAATGCTAAAAACCTTATGAAAAGCTTTTTCAAATAGTAAAAAGTTTTTTGTCAAATGCCCCATTGCAGATGCTCTTAATAGCATTAATAGAATTGAAGTTGATCTGATATTACACCAAATTTGATGTAGAAAAGTCGCTAGTAAGTGTGACAAACTAAATATCACACCAAATTTGATGTCTTGACTGATGCGATCGGATAAATTAACAAGCAGGCAAATCAATTCTTATGACAGTTTGACGGCCGTCTGGAGGTCTAAAATCACCAACTGATACACTTAAGCTACTGTCACATGTTATCAATATCATATCGCCATCTTTGTCTTTATATTTGAGGCTAAAGCTACCTACCTTGAGTTGAAACCTTGTAGCAATCTGCTCTTCCAACTTTATAAATCCATCTGAAAGTTTGAATGAAAACCTTACCATATCCTCTTGGATGTTGCTTTGACAGTCAAAAGTGTCATGGAGTTTCTGTTGGTTGTTTCGGCTGCGCAAGTTCATCAGGCAGATTTTGTTGTACTAGCTGGTGGCGAATAGGTCTGGAACTATGCTTACCATGTTTGCTAAAGGTGGCAGGACTATGAGTTATATTTGCTGTAAAATGTGGTTCATTGGATCCCTCAAAAATCGAGTTAAGGGAATCAATTTTATCAGTCTCATATGGCCATCTAGATACACCAAAACTTCTGCAAAGGCGCTTCAACGTAGCTCTGCTAGCTATATATACAATGCACAAGTGAAAATGAGGATCTTAGAAGTGTTTTAAAACTTCGAACCTAACCAGGAGGATGGCAGTTAACCAGGAGGAAGCCATTAATGAACTCCGTTATCCAAACCAAGTGGTTAAATATGCTTTTGCTATATTAATATGACATTTTTATTCAACCATTTTCCATTTTGATTAAATCTAAAGCTTGCCTAATTTAAGATATACTACAACAACCCAACGTCTACCCATTTATAGGTAAGAAGTTAAAATGCCACCTCTAGACACTACCAACAAGAGAATATTGATTATACTCACCACGAAGGATGCCTACAGCTTCCTCCATTTGCTCTCCAAAGTGTTTGATGACTTCCTCCAAACTAATTAGCCTGCCACTTGTCTTTGGACTTTGGAGCCACTTCAATTAACTGGAGCTTTCTTCCCCAGCATCCATCTAGTCGATGTCCTTGCAATTTAGCCGCCGGCGATTTGCGTTAGCTGCTGGTTTAGCTTTTGGAACATGCTTAGCTTTAGCAGCCGGATTAGCTTTTGGAGTCGGCTTAGCTTTAGGAACTAGCGGGCTTAACTTTAGCTGGAACAGCCTTAGGTTTTGCAGGTGCGGCTGGTTTCTTATTAGTCGGAGCTGCTTCCATCTTCAGCTTGGTGGCTGCAACTGTTTTAGCAGTAAAAGGAAGCGTATAAAAAGCTTTAACCTTAACTAGCTTCTCACTAGCAGCAAACTTCTTCAACCGATTCGACAACCTTTTCTTAAACTTTGCAGGCAGATCCTTATACTTCTCTTCAATAAACTTCCTAATCGCATACTGAATCGACCAATTACGTTCCTTCAACGTCATTATCGCATTACTAACCATCTAAACACAATCAAAACTACAAATTAAAGATAAAAAAATATATGACAGCATTTTAACGAATTTAACGAAAGTTGTACTTAATAAAATTACCTCCAAGTAAGGAGGATGTTTTCCAAACGCAAGTGATTTCTTAGCTTTCGAATGGATAACGGTGGGAGACATGTGAGTAAATGTAATTTGCAGGTGTTGATATGTATATTTGAGAGAAATGTTTGCCAAAAAAGAGGAGCTTGGTTTGAAAAGGTGACTTGTTTAAATAGGTATAAGTTTGCTTTTGCGCATGGTTCATTCCATCACAAAATCATTGTTATTTTCTTCTCCGTACCCTAGTCAATGTCGCCACACCCAACTTTGTTTACTTTAGGAACCGGCTCTTAACCTATCTGGTAAAAAATTGTCTTTTTTATTTAACTTATTCTAAAATTAAGAATATCCTTGTGAAAGGGGTTCTGAAATGCATGTTTCTCAGTTAATTATCCATTTGAAGACAGGTCCGGATGTGAAGAGAAATTTTGGTTGGTTCCTTTAAGTAATAATCAAATTTTATCATTGTTAAATTGAAGTCACTTATACGTTGTTTCAACTATAAATTCAACTAAAGTTAAAAATTGTTTCATTTGGCCTTTGGAGTGGGCTTAGCTTTAGCTTTTGAAGCCAGCTTAGCCATAGCGGCTGGTTTAGTTTTAGCATCAGGTTAAGCTGGAGCTATTTTAGGTTTTAATTTGCAGCTGGCTTAGGCTTGGCGGCGGGTTTCGTCTTCGGCTTGGCAGTAGAAGGAAGCTTTGACCTTAACTAACTTGTTGATACAAAAGTTGGACGTTCCTAGTTTGGAGCTCCGGTTCTCGTACCAATTGAGAATTGCTGCTTGAGACCTGCGCACTAAGAGACAAGAAACACCGTTAGGCTTACCGTGGGATTGTCTCCCACGATTATCCTCCGGCGTGAGAGTGAGTAATCGGTTTAGGGTTTAAGGAGTTTTAGGGTTATGAGATCGTCCCTTAAGCGAGGATATGATTCCTTTATATACGCACGGAATCCTTGTTGGTTCCGTGTTCCCCAACCTTCGCGTATCCCGCACAAGTCGGTTGGGAATGATTATCTCCTTATTTTAGAAGATACGGATATCTATTCCGTAAATAGATTTGGGCTTGGGCTTTGTGAGCCCAAACTCTTATTGATATTGGCCCGGTTCGGGCCGGGCTTGTGAGTATTGGCCTGTAGTCGGGTTTATGACCCGACTCCAGACTATACGTCATCATAACTTATCACTAGTAACTAGCTGCTTCAACTGAATCAACAACATTTTCTTAAAGTTGACACGCTGCAGGTGCGATTATACTTATCTTCAATAAACTTTCGGATAGCATACTGACTCGATCCGTTATGTTCTTTTAAGGTCACTATCGCGTCATTTATCATCTACACAATCAAAACCACGAATTAAAGATACAAGCATTTTAACGAATTTAACAAAAGTTGTACGTAACAAAATTACCTCCAGGTAAGGAGGATGTTTTCTAAGCGCAAGTGATTTTTTAGCTTTCGAATGGATAAAGGTGGGAGGTGATGGAGCATCGCCGCAGGTCGGCTCTGTCGCTGTAGTCGCAACGATCGGTTCTTCAGTGGACATGCTAGTAAGGTAGGGTTAGCGTTTGGGTTGCGAAATATGATTTGCAGTTGGGAGTGAGGGGTGGCTGGTTATTAATGTATAGGTTCCAGCGCATGTCCATAATTCTTAGGTATGTTCTTCTCTCTTTGTTTTCTTCTTTATACCCTAAGCATAAGTTAATAAAGACTTTTGGAATATACCTAAATCCAAAAAGAGTCTGTAAACGCTCTACTTCCTCAGTAATCCAAAATTTCTGCATGAGAAGTTCCACTCGAAGCATTCTTCTTTCTTCCTATATAAATCAAAATCTCACAAATAACTGAATAAGGAGAGTATAATCCAAGCATTAGTTGAATAACAGACGAAGAGCTCCGGCTTCAATGAAACAGGATGACCAATCTCCTCTACTCCATGCAGAGTACGTAAACCTCACCAATCATGGTTTTTTTTTTTTTTTTTTTTTTTTTTTTTTCAGTTTTATCAATATGCGTTTTCACTGCTATTTCCTTGGTATATGCATTGTATTTTTTGAAAGACTTGACGTACTCATTGAGATACATGTCCCTGTTTTACAGTATCACTATAGAATTTATTCTCGAATATGTGTTTTTACGAGTGTGACAATGGTTTGGTGCATGTGTGCATTAGTGTTTGTATCTTTGTAATACTATAGATTATTAGGCATTTTTCTTTACTCTCTGGACACCTTTTTCTAGTTAAGTTTGGTTAAGTAGACATAATTCACATTACAGTTTCAGAATAACAATACTTGACCTAAGACTCGAGAGGTATAGATAATTAGCGCCAGAAGGATTTTGAATGTTTTCTTGTTTGAAGTTGTTGCTATTGTTAAATAATCTCGTCTATACACGAGGCTTCAAATTAATATTATACTTCATTTCTATATTTATATCCCCTATGTACTAGGGCATATGGTATGATTATCAGTGTGTTTAAATAATACGTCAAATATAAGGCTGAGTGCGCGAATATTTGATATGATTTTCTCCCTTGTTATTATCCTTTTTGGGAATTGAAAAAAATTCAATGGCCTTACTAAAGCAGATCTGAAAGTTCTCTTTGACTCACGACACTGGAAAACGTGTTTTTATTCATATCTTTAGTATGATTAGTTTTGTCCTAGCTAAAAAAGTGGGGGCTCAAATAATATCTCAGCGTTCTACTAATAATCTGTTAATCTTATGAATTTCTAATAAAGTGAAGTTTTATAATACTCTAATAATAATAATAATAATAATAATGATAATAATAATAATAATAATAATAATAAGGCAAATGACAAAAAATACATCGAACTTGACACTTTATGTAATTGTGTGTAGGGGTGTTATCGGGTCGGGTTATCGGGGTTATCGGGTTTGTCGGGTCGGGTTGAGTCGGGTTTGAATTTTTAAAGTGACCAGAACCCGACCCGATTAAAAATCGGGTTATCGGGTTCGGGTGGGATTCGGGTCGGGTTATGTCGGGTCGGGTGATTCGGGTTATCGGGTGACCCGATTAAGTAACAGTAAGTAAAAAACATCAATTATTTGAAATATATTTATTCATAGACGTGATAAAAAAAGTCAAACAATATGCATTTGAAAAGCTTGAATTTGTACTTATAGACACGTGAAGGTGGTATTGAGTTTGTTTTTGGTTATCAAAATGTGCTTTGATGTCTTCAAGCTATTCTTTACTCTGGACTACTTTATTGCTCTTGTGGTTCTGTTATTTTTATTGAAATCCACAAGACCAGAGGTTAGATGTCTTGAGTTAGAATTGGAATATCCTTTCGATAATCTTCTTATAATAAGAAATCGTAAGGCCTTTTGTTTGGTACATGTAACGTCAATTGCAAACGTTCAGTTAATGATCTCTAACTAGTAGTAAACTAATAAAACTATGATAATCAAAAGCTTGTTAAACTGTATGTCAAGCACTTTTTCGTGGTTTCATGCATAGGAAAAGTAATAATTAAAACATCAATAGGTAATTGTCGGGTCTTTTCGGGTTGACCCGATAACCCGATAGCATTATTTATTTAACCCTAACCCGACCCGATAACACTATCGGGTTATCGGGTTCGGGTCAAAATAACCCGACAAGATTTTTTGACCCGATTAGACCCGACCCGATTAGCCTTATCGGGTTCGGGTCGGGTCAACCCGACCGGTCGGGTCAACCCGACCCTACTGACACCCCTAATTGTGTGTAGCCAACTATTTTTTTTCTTATTGTATGTACTGAACTTTTAAATTTCGATCATTATGTGTCTTTTGTGACTATTCTGCCATGTAAAATTACCATTTTACTCTTCAAAATTTGAAAAAATTAAGGGTAAAATGGTCACAAAATACACACAATAATCTAATTTTGAAAGTTCAGTACACACAATAAGAAAAAAATAATTCTACTGTGATTATAAAAAGTGTCAAGTTCGATCGATTTTTGTCGTTTGCCCTAATAATAATAATAATAATAATGAGAAATGTGTTTCCTTTAAAAAAAAAAACTAATATTTTTAGAAAATCCATTAAATTTATAGCCTAATGAAAAAAAAAAAAAACCTTGTGAAAGAACCAAGAGTTTTGCCATTAAACTAATAGAAGAGTACTTGTGCATAATCGCGAATTTTATAACGACATACAAAAGTGGCAAATTTCTTACCCGACGTTAAACCGACACAAAATTAACGTGTTTTGAGTTAAGTCTATAATAGATTTTGGGTCGGTTGGGTCAACCCAACTACCTGTTTATTAAATGAATAGGTTCGGTTGAGAATAAATTAAGCGGGTCGACCACCAACCCTTTAAGATTTTTACTTAAATTAAAACTACTTATATTTTATTATCTGAGTTAAATTGGTTAAATGGTTCGACTGCAAAACTTGTTTAACTCATGTAATGTGCCTACTTTTATATAAACGGTTAAATTGGTCAACTCAAAACCCGTAAATTAATTAGTTTAAGTTTCAACATTTACTTTAGTAGTTTAAGTTTTCACTATTTCCTTTATTAGTTTAAGTTTTCACATTTCTTTTATTATTTTAAGTTTTCACTATTTTCTTTATTAATTTAAGTTTTTACATTTTATTTTTCGCTTTTGATTTTTACTTTATATATAGAATAGATATGAGATCTTGTTTTTTTTTCTTTCTTAATTTTAGATATAATTAAATATTACATTAACCAGTTAAGATATAACATTATTTCACATTTAAGTTCAAAATAAAAAAGTTTCTAATTAGTTGAGTATTTTGCTTTGTTCTTTAAAATAAAACTAATCCGATACAGATTTACTTAATTATTTTTTTTTTGGTAAAAAGGAACTTCCATCCTGGTAAAATATATTAACCAAAAAACCATTTAAAGTACAATAGAATGTGGCTGAAACGCCACATTAACCTCAAGCAACCGCTTGAACAACTACTAGCTCATTTATATCATTTATGACATGCCATAAATGAACTAGGGTGGTGGTTGTGGGTTGTGCTCGGGTGGTGGTTGTGGGTTGTGCTAGGGTGGTGGTGAAAAATTCCGATTTTACATTCTATTAAACCAATAAAAATGAGATTACTGTACTAGGTTTTATTTTTTGATTATCGTATCTACAAAACTAAAAAAATGCAAAATCAGTCATTTTATAGTTTTATTTACAACGGAATTATAATTCAAGTTTATTAGATTGAGATGACTCTATAGTGTTTTTAGAATCATATCTCTATTAACAAACTTTTAAAATCAAACAATATAATACCAACAATAGTTTATAACTCTAATTTGTTGTTTCATCAAAATTTAACCATATCAGTCACCACCACTTTAACTTCTTCGTTTAACTATAAACTTTTCAAATCATAATATGTTTATCCATACAAATATAATGTAGAATTTAACCTGTCATAAATTTTAAGTTTAGCGAAAATAAAATAACAAAAAGGTTTTGTTAGTTTTAGGGAAATGAAAATGTTTTGTTGTTTAAAAAGAACAAAAGTCATTACCGGACAAGGCTTATCAAACCGGTCGACCGAGCCAATGAAAACCGTTGGTTCAATTCGGTTTTAAATAAGCAAAACACGGACACATCCGCCCCGCCTCTAACCGGTTCAATTGGTCGGTCGACCCGGTTTTAAAACACCGATTACATGTCGTCGCTATAGGTTAGGTCAAAGTCAACGACATTTTGTCGCTTAGCGAAACTTATAGCGACCAAGGAATATTTAGTGACGACATGACGCCGCTATTGGTCGCCGGAAAACAAAATTTTCGGAGGGCTTATTTGACTTTTGTGAAAAAATTACGAAACTTATAGCGATGATGAAACCACTTATAGCGACTACAAGTCATTGCTATAAGTTTTTCAAAATTTTTCCATTTGAAAAGTTATAATTATATAAAAATAAATTATAAAATACAAAATATTCTAAAAGATAGTATGCTAATTTGGATAATACCACGAGTGTTAAAAAGTGTGACTAAATCAAGCGGTGTTAAACCACAACAACGTTTGTTCAAACGAATGTTGTTAGCGATTTTGATTTTGAGCTTAAGATTCGGTTTGAGCGAACAATGTTATATTTATTGTATCGATAGCACACATGAATCAATATCTTTTGAACTACATAACAAAGAATGGTTCGTATAATTTCCAATATCCATGAACCAAGAAACCATGTACCTTCCGGTCGTAAATCGAGAGTGTTCAATTTATTTATATGTTATCATTGCAAGATCTTGATGGTTGTACAATTGGGACAATAGTTTAAAGAAGCCTCATGAAGTACTTAAGTTGGATCCTAAAGATAACTCAACTTCGTTATGATCCATAACACACTTATACTTCACGATGCTTTTTAGCATCTCTTGTACATCAATATCATCTTGACTAATTTTTTAACATCTCTTGTATATCAAGAACATCTTGCTTGATCCGTTTAACATCTCTTGTATATCAATATCATCTCGGCTTGATGTGTTTAACATCTCGTGTGTTTCAATATCATCCGGACTCATTTTTTAACATCTCTTGTATATCAATATCATCTCGACTCATATGTTAAGCATCCTTGTATATCAATACCATCTCAAATGATCGGTTTAACATCACTTGTATACCAATATCATCTCGATCGATGGTAAAGTCATTTTACATATGTGTTGACGCAAAATCATTAGTATATGAATATAGTCCATATTTGCAATTAGTATTGTTGCTTGATAAACTCTTAGACTGGTTGTATATTTCGAAGAACCACAATAACAATTCTTGATTTTTATATTCCCATCAGCATCACGAACAATAACAATACGTTAACATTCATCATGATATGTTAACATTTATCGCAATTTGTTAACATTTATCAGTTAACATTCATCACGCTACGTTAACATTCATTAGATTTATAACTTGTTAATTCAATCTTCTTTATTTCATCTTTTCCTATTTCTTATTCAATTGGGTGCATGCCGTTAATTTCATTTTCAATTAAAGAATCATCATAATCACAATTACATTAACTCTCTCACACACAAACACAAAACCCAGATACATGTTTTTATTGAGTTTTCAGGAGTACAATCATGATAAGAAAAACAAAACCGTTAGTTAATGAATGTGATCCATACACTTTCCAAGAACGACTTCTGACTCCATGAGTAAATGAGACTATTAGCCCATCAAAAGAGGAATTGCTAGTGTGGTTCGACCCACCAAAAGACTAGACTATGTCATGTTCGACAACAATGGGTATGCATTTCATTGGGATGGTGCGCACCAATTAAATAGGTCGGGGTAGATCAATCTAAAACAACATCTACGTTACTAGTTTAAAGCAAACAATTTTTAGATTAAATTAAATGCTTTTTAAATCATTTATAACTAATTTAAGTCCATTTATATTTAATTTATATTATTTTTAAATCATTTATAATCAATTTAAATTATTTACAATTAATTTTAATCATTTTTAAATTCATATATATTCAATTTAAATTCAATTATATTTAATTTAAATTCATTTAAATTATTTTTTATTAATTTAAATCATTTATAATTAATTTAAATTTCTTTAAACAATTAAGTTAAGTCACCCAAACCTATAGCAACGACTTATAACAACTTGTCATCGTTGTGGGTTTGACGGTAAATTTCCTCGACGAAATAAATTTTTGACCGTGACTTCAATTTTGATCATCACTACACTTATAGCGACTACAAAGTTGTTATAAGTAAAAGTCAAGTTCAATGATTTTATATGCACTTGTTTTGTCGTCTATCGACCTTCAGAGCGACCGAGCGACAACATGTCGTCGCTAAAGGTTTCTATCAAAGACGGAGCCACAAAATGTATTTTTTCTTCGTATAGCGGACCTTTAGCAATTACATCTGTAGTTGCTAAATGTGCCCCATCACAAGAAGTGGAAATTGTTAACACTGTTATATTTAAAAGAAAAATTTAGATACAAACATGATATTATTTACTAATAGTTTTAACCATTGATTACATGACACCTCGACAAAATTACATCATCAAAAACCCTTGTTAATTAATACTCCCTCCGTCTCAAAATTATTGTCAGGAGACAAAAATCACACGGTTTAATAAAAGTGGGACCACTACTATTCTCAACCACTCAAATAGAATATTCTCCCACTAAATTACCTTTTTATTACTAAACATAAAAAGTGGACTATTAATTTGAGACATCCCAAAATGGAAATGTGGACCATTATTTTGAGACGGAGGGAGTAGTATCTACACGTAGATACCCTTTATTAATAGCATTAATTGACTTGAAGTTGATCTGATATTACACCAAATTTGGTGTAAAAAAGTAAGTAGTAAGTGTGACAGACTAAATATCACACCAAATTTGATGTCTTGACTTATGCGACTGGATTAATTAACAAGCAGGCAAATCAAAAGTCTTATGACAGTTTGACGGCCGTCTGGAGGTCTAAAATCACCAACTGATACACTTAAGCTATTGTCACATGTTATCCATATGACATCGCCATCTTTGTCTTTATATTTGAGGCTAAAGCTACCTATCTTGAGTTGAAACCTTGTAGCAATCTGCTCTTCCAACTTTATAAATCCATCTGAAAGTTCGAATGAAAACCTTACCATATCCTCTTTGTATGTTGCTTTGACAGTCAAAAGTGTCATGGAGTTTCTGTTGGTTGTTTCGGGCTGCGCAAGATCACCAGGCAGATTTGGTTGTGCTAGCTGGTGGCGAATAGGTGTGGAACTACCATGTTTGCTAAAGGTGGCAGGACTATGAATTATATTTGCTGTAAAATGTGGTTCATTGGATCCCTTAAAAATCGAGTTAAGGGAATCACTTTTATCAGTCTCATATGATACACCAAAACTTCTGCAAAGGCGCTTCAACGTAGCTCTGCTAGCTATATATACAATGTACAAAGTGAAAATGAGGATCTTAGAAGTGTTTTAAAACTTCGAACCTAACCAGGAGCTTGGCAGTTAACCAGGAGGATGTACTAATGAACTCCTTCATCCAAAACAAATGATTAAATATGATTTTGCTGTGTTAATATGACATTTTTTTCAACCATTATCCATTTTGATTAAATCTAAAGCTTGCCTAGTTTAAGATATAACAACCCAACGTCTACCCATTTATAGGTAAGAAGTTAAAAATGCCACCTCTAGACACTAACAACAAGCGAATATTGATTATACTCACCACGAAGGATGCCTACAGCTTCCTCCATTTGCTCTCCAAAGTGTTTGATGGTTTCCTCCAAAGTAATAAGCCTGCCACTTGTCTTTGGAGCCACTTTAGCTGGACCTTTCTTCCCCTGCATCCATCTAGTCGATATCCTCGCTAATTTAGCCGCCGGCGGCTTTGCCTTAGCTGCTGGTTTAGCTTTTGGAACATGCTTAGCTTTAGCAGCAGGATTAGCTTTTGGAGTCGGCTTAGCTTTAGGAGAGGGCTTAACTTTAGCTGGAACAGCCTTAGGTTTTGCAGGTGCGGCTGGTTTCTTCTTAGTCGGAGCTGCTTCCTTCTTCAGCTTGTTGGCTTCAACTGTTTTAGCAGTAAAAGGAAGCATATAAAAAGCTTTTACCTTAACAAGCTTCTCACTAGCAGCAAACTTCTTCAACCTATTCGACAACCTTTTCTTAAACTTTGCAGGCAGATCCTTATACTTTTCTTCAATAAATTTCCTAATCGTATACTGACTCGACCCGTTATGTTCCTTCAATGTCCCTATCGCGTCACGGACCATCTAAACACAATCAAACCACAAATTAAAATAAAAAAATAGCAGCATTTTAACGAATTTGACAAAAGTTGTACTTAATGAAATTACCTCAAAGTAAGGAGGATGTTTTCCAAACGCAAGTGATTTCTTAGCTTTCGAATGGATAACGGTGGGATACATGTGAGTAAATGTAATTTGCAGGTGTTGATATGTATATTTGAGAGAAATGTTTGCCAAAAGAGGAGCTTGGTTTGAAAAGGGACTTGTTTAAATAGGTCTAAGTTTGCATTTGCGCATGGTTCATTCCATCACAAAATCATTGTTATTTTCTTCTCCGTACCCTAGTCAATATCGCCACACCCAACTTTTTGTATATTTAACTTATTCTAATTAAAGAAGTGCCTATATACTTAGATATGATATTCGAATGGCAAAGATGATATGTTTTTATAATTTAGTCATTAAGTGTATGTCCCATTGGTAAGTCTATGTATAAATAAAAATCAAGAATTCTTTTTTCTATTTGAAATGGTAATAAACATTTTTAGTTAAAAACACTTGTTACAGTCTTCGAGTTAAAACTTTAGATTCATTATTGAGAAGTGAAATACTCATAATATATATTTATCTTTACTATATAAAACTAGTTATAATACCCGTGCATGCACGAGGTTTTTCTAAATCTTTTAATTATGTATTATTATCAACTAAAAACTAACATTAATTGATTTTATTTGTGTATTGTTATAATTTGCACTTGGTTCTCAACTTGTGTGTACTACCCTCACCCATCTTTGTCTTGTGGCTCTCGTGTGCATCCTCTTGTTGTATATGAGTCATGTTGGTCTCGATATCAACTTTCGGTTGCTCTGAAGCAACTTCAACTTCTCCATATAGTTTTTTGCTAATATAGCATTCTCCTTTGTTGTGCAACCGCAAAATACAATAAGAGTTTATAAGTAGACATTATATTTATTTTTAATTTCTATTTAGAAATTGTTGGAAGATTGAGTTAGTTTAAAACAAACGATATCAACGTTTTATAACCATGTTTCCAAAGATCATACAATTACTCACAACCTAATGCCTTAATTACTTACGAAAACATTGACTTAGAAAGAGATTTTAAGGAAAAGCACATATAGTAATATATATTATATAAACTTTAGGGCATGAAGCTACTTACCTTTATGGTTGGTTACGAAATCTTCCAACCATCAAAAATAGTTACACCAAGATGTTTTATGTCATGCCTCATGAAGCATTGTCTTGAGGCCTCCTGCTTGTTTCTCTCGTTCTCAAACCACTTCCCCACTTAAAACTCTTGCCAAGTCCTTTCTAGTTCTAGCAGGTAGAATATAAACTCGTCGAGGAGAAACAAAATTTTGCTAATTGCATTCAGTACTAATTCTTTCAACCGGGTATATTGATCCTTGAAAGTAACCACAAATATGAAACCACATTGATATCCTTGGGTCCCAATTCTATTTTAAAAGTACATGACCATCTGATCCTCAGAAAACTTGAGGGCATATTAAACATGCTTTTAACCATAATGTTTTAGAGGTTATTTGGTGCTCCTTATTTTTTATGCTTTTCAACTTATTTCTCAGCATGAGCAGTTGACAAATAGGATCATCATGGATAAACACTAAAGAGCCAGCTTTTACTACTTCAACAGGAATAAAACCTTCTTTTTTCATTTTCTATACTATAAAATCATACATATCCCCAAGCAAATCTCAAACCCCAATCCAAGCCAAGAGACTCCAAAACTAACCCCCCAACATTTTAACTTTCAAAATTTAAAATTTCCACCAACACTTCCCCTATCTTTCTACACATACTAACATATACATAATTCATCTAAAAAACTACGAACAATAAATCAACGTCCACTCCAAAATTAACAAAAACTAATTGTGACCACCGCTTGACGCGGGTACTATGCTATAACTCATAAGACGGGGATGGCTCGTTCAAGTTTACACCTTCATCATCTCTCGAATAAGCCACCTCAACAACCGATCTAGAATCAATAACTCTAATATATATTACGTACAAAAACGCCAAAGACCCACATGCTAATTACACATAAATACTTAACTGTAAATAGAAGTGTTCAACAATCATATTTAATTTGATCTTAGCCACAACAATAGATATAACCCATTTGTAAACACAACATGATTGTACGTGTCGTAACAAACACGCATACCTACTTCCATTGCCTTCTAAAAATCAACAATTATATATGACATTTTACATGTCACTACTTTAATCTCTTTTTAATAAAATATTCAGTGATAACAATGGATAAAATTATCGGTTAGTTTTTTATTGCCAAAAACATCCTAAGCTCCAAACATAAATACTGATACATTTATTAGTCAATCTTCACAACCTCTGACTAAAGGGCTTAAACTATATACAAATTTAATAAAATGTAAGCTTTATGGTTATAAGTGGTCAAACTCGTAATTACCATGAGTTTAATGGAAATGTTGACAAGGTCAAACAGAATGAAATTATTGAAAGTGTAATTTAATTGCAAAAAATCTTATAAATGTGATACCATAGAAAGATCATAATATTATATTATCATTGAAATTAAGGAACTTTACAAAAAAAAAAAAAAAAAAAAAAAAAAAAAGGTTAAAAGGCCCCATGGTGCAAATTAGGATATTTGTATCATCCAACCTTATCCTTCTGAATACCCTTTCATGATTTCATCAGCCTGAAAAAATTGCCAGTCGCGGCTTGCACCATTAGATTACAACATAACTCTTAACACAAATCAAGATGACACCGTAGCAGGTTTTACTATTAGAATGCGTCTCATCTTGGGAGAGATGTGCTTCTTTCGAAGACATGCAACTTCAAACTCAAGTCGAATTTTATATTTTTTTAGATGTCTTTTAACAAAATGGCAATAATATAAGTATACCAATTAATGATGAAAAATGCCACCAAAGTCGTTGGGAATAATACTTTTGTTAATCTTGTTGATGGGTCAACTAAACATAATAATACAGTTAACTTATCACTTTATCTAGTATATATAATCAGATGTTAACTCTTACCCATATGTATCTCTACCATTTCAGTAGTTCTCATAATCTCTTCATAAGAGTTTCGTGATATAAGGTAGTCACATCTAGTAGAAACCAAGGCATTCGCATTCTGGTGAATTATCAGTAGGCTCTCTTTATATTAGTGTAAATTAATATGACCTCATATTCATATCATCCATAGGTCTCCCAAGCTTGTGAAAATTAAGTGAAAGGCTAATGTTTGCAACGGTGTCTAATTGAGTTTGAACTTGAATGAGTTATATTGCTTGTGGAATTTAAATCCCGGACAATGATATTGGAAATTACGATAATTACACATTCATCCCACATTATTGAAACCATCCAAACATGGAGGACGTCGACCTTAAAAGTATAAGTATGACCTATGTAATCTAATTTAGAAAACCCTAAACAAAATTACCTATGTAATCTTGATTCTTAGAATCCTAAGCAAAAGAAAACCCAAAACAATATAAACTCTAACTCAACCATCATATTCACACCGCAAAAACTATTGATTGAATTAAACAATGTGCCACTTCGGAAAAATTTAAACCACATTTTAACCAAGTAATTAATTTTGAAATTAATTAATAAACTACAAAGAGCAACAATTATTACCTCAAGTAGCCTTCATCTTGTATCTTTAATTGAAACACCAATGGGTAAACATTTGATGTTTAGATTAAATACCAAATATCGATGTTCGAACCCCAATTCATTCTTTTCGGTTAGGGCGTGGATTCCCACATGCATTTATAACAAAAAGCCATAAAAGTTATCAAGATTTAGTTTTTGCCTTAAAATTTAAAAACCCGCTATAAAATTTTGATTTTTTAACAAAGATTTAATCGAACCAATAAATACAAAATACTAAATTAGGTTGATGATTAATACCTTGAATTCATTAATTAAAAACCATACCTTCGATTTAGGGTTGTTTTTTCGTTGCTTTTGTTCGGATAGTGTTTTTGTTTAGTGGGATGTAGCAAGGTTGTCAAGATCGCGTAAACTTGTAGGATAGTACGAGTTTACGTGTTTGCTAGCTAAAACCGTGTAGGATCGTGGTAGGATCGCATATGTGGTAGGATCGTAAGTAAGATCGTAGGATCGCCAGTAAGATCGTAGGATCGCCACGCGATCCGAGTTCACCTCACTTGCTTAGGCCAAAAAACAAACGTGTGTTTTACTATGGATATACTTAAATCTCTGAAAGGCGTGTGAACACTTTCAGATCGAATCAATTCGGTGGTTCTACCAAATTATTCAATCGGATACAATTCAGAGAATGAGAATTTTACGTATGTGTTTGTGTGAGATTTTATGAACCGAATGATCCGATATGACCAAATAAAACCGTATATAACTATAAGCGGGATAAGCGCCAAAGGCGTTTCAGTGTTTCAACTTGTCAAATTTAGTCCTCAATTTCCGAAAATTAATTTTCGAGGAATTTTGACATAGCAACTTAGTGGAAATAAAAATTTCCCGGTGACCCACTTGACCGGTGGCGCCCCTGATTCTGCCGGGTCTGCCGCCTTGGACCCCGCTACTAGAACCTTTTCACATTCATTTCTTTTCATTCTTCAACCCTTCAAGCTTACCGAGACTTCATTACTAGAACCTTGTTGGGTTTATTCCAGTTCTAGCTCTATCTCGATCCGCACTCTTCCCATTTCTCACTTTTCTCCTTTTTCATCACACCTAAGAACTCTACACTATCTAGTGGATTGTCCTCGGTAGATCCCTCCTATCTGGCGGGATCATGGGAACGCATACCTAACCTAACCATCCTTATATCACCATACATAAAGTAAATTTGGTCGGTCTTTTGGTATTGTTCATCGCCATTGGAACCAATTGAAAACCATTTGAAAATCAATCCGTGCTTGTGATATATTATCAAAGCATTTTGTACCGAATTATTTTTGATATTTTGAAAAGGCTCCCTCAACATGTGCATCGTATGTTTGAAACCGTTTGACACATGGAGGCAAGAGGAAGAATTCACTTCTTTGATCAATTTTTTCTAAAAATATCGACATCACCTTCCCGATTAAAATTAGTGTTTCAAATACAGTTAAAGATATTTTTGGGAAAGGATGTGGTTTTCAAAAATTTACTCCCCCTCAATATGTGCATCGAGATTCGAAAGTGTTTTGCACATATTAGGGAAAACCTGCACTTAGAGACAAATCAATCACGATTCAATCCTTATTGGTTTGATGTAGATGCTCCCCCTTAACATGTGCATGGAAAATTTGAAATCGTTTGGCACATGTCGGGAGGAGAGCTTGTTAATTACTTATAAAACCATTTATCGAATTATCAGTTTAAATCCAATTTAAATCACAAATTCTCCCCCGATCACAATTTTCAAATCCTTTGAGATTTGTGATCTCTATTGATTTAAATTAAATTTTGAAAACTTTTGAGGAGAATAGTGACTTGCTTTTGAAAAACAGTTTAACTGATAAGGATCAGATTTTAGACTTTAAACTCCATTGTTCAAACATGCATAAATATCTTTTGAAAACATAACATAAGCCAAGGTCTTGAATCAATTGTATAAAACATTGTTCTTTTGTTTGTCCAAAAGTAGACCTTGCTCTTTACGTGCCAATTGTTTGAAAAATAACCTTTTTGACTGATTTGAAATCATTCTCCCCCTCAATCAATGACATGAGTTGTTGATTGAGTGTTAGGGATTTTGTCAAAAAATAAGCCCAGGTGATTTTCAGAAATGTGGTCCAAGTTATTTTCAAAGCAATATGTTTTCATTAGATGATATATATTTTTCAGAAGAATATTTAGAAGGAAAAATATTTGTGAAAGAAACATTTGTCTTTTTGCCGACAAATATTTGGTTTTAGAATCGAGCATTAAATTTTAAAACCGGATAAAGCATGGCTCGTTCTTTCTTTTAAAACACAGTTCTTTCTCGAAATAACAAGAAGCCACCATTTTTCTCCATCTCAATTATTTTTTTTTTTAACAATTTATGTACATTCGAACTTCATCTAAAGACCCGTGACACTCTTTGAATGACAACTCAAAGACCGTAGATGAAATCGAATATAAAGATCAAGACCAAAATGACAAAATTTTTTGAAGATTTTCATAATTTTTAAATTTTTATGGATTTTTGAAAGTTTTATATTTTTCTATTTTCTTTTTGTTGGTTTTATATATATATTTTTTTTATTATATATATTTTTTTGATGAAAATATGTACAAAGAATAGATGAATAGATGCATTTACTCCTCTTCTCCCTCTTGAAGACGTTTGAGTGTTTCAGGTTGAAGACTCTTAAGTCCAAGACGGGGAAGAATAAACTCGAAACGTTCTCGAGGGAGTGCTTTAGTGAAGATGTCTGCTAGTTGATATTCAGTTCTCACAAAGTAGAGTTCTACCACACCTTTTTCCACTTGTTCCCGAATGAAATGATGTCGAATGTCGATGTGCTTTGCTCTTGAATGTTGAACGTTGTTGCAGGAGAGAGCAATGGCACTTTTATTATCACAGTACAGAGGAATTTTGTTGAAGTCAAAGCCATAGTCAGATAGTTGGGATCTCATCCATAGGATTTGAGCACAACAAGATGACATGGCGATGTACTCAGCCTCTGTAGAGGATATTGACGTACTCATTTTTTTCTTAGAAGACCAGCTTACAAGTTTTTCTCCCAAGAATTAAGCACCACCTGATGTGCTTCGACGTGTATCTTGACACCCTGCATGGTCTGCATCTGGATATGCTGTTAGTGACATGTTGGTGTCCTTCGGATACCAAAGTCCCATGTTAATGGTACCTTGGAGATAGCGAAAGACCCGTTTAACCGCTTCAAGGTGCTTTTGGTAGGCTTAGCACGGTATCTAGCACACATGCATCAAATGAAGAATATCGGTCTCGGTGTGAGGTACATCAGGGATCCAATCATACTACGATATTTCGTTTGATCTACCATGATCCCTGAGTGGTCCTCATCCAGTTTGGTATGCTCCACCATGGGAGTGTCAACGGTGTCACAAGTGTCAAATCCAAATTTCTTTAAAATTTCATTAGCATATTTAGATTGATTGATAAAAATGCCTCCGGGACTTTGTGAAATTTGTAATCCTAAGAAAAATGACATTTGTCCCATCATAGACATTTGAAATTTGGAGCCCATTTCATTTGAAAAACTGTCACATTCAGTAGGGTCGGTCGAGGCAAAAATAATATCATCTACATAGATTTGAACATGGATTAAATGTTTTCCTGACTTTCTGGTGAACAATGTGGGATCCACTGCTCCTTTGCTGAATCCAGTAGATAAGAGGAACTTTGACAAAGTATCATACCACGCCTGGAGCTTGTTTCGCACCATAGAGAGCCTTCTTTAGCGATAGACGTGAGTATGACGTTCGGGATCCACAAAACCTTCCGGTTGATTGGCGTACATGATTTCTTTCGGATCTCCATTAAGAAAGGCGGTCTTTACATCCATTTGATAAACCACCATGTTCTTACTAGCAAAGATTAGCTAAGAAGATTTTGATTGCCTCAATACGTAACTGAGCAAATGATTCCTCAAAGTTAATACCCTCCTCTTGGCGATATCATTTTGCAACGAGTCTTGCCTTGTTCTTTAATACATCCCATGCTTATCAAGTTTCACTTTGAAGATCCATTTGAGAGCAATGATCATAGCACACTCGGGGTGGTACTAATTCCCAAACATCAAGTCGGTCAAACTCATGAATTTCTTCCTCATTGCATTGAACCAACCGTCCTCGACATTGCGGTTTTGACATCTTTTGGTTCGACTTTTGACAATATGGAATTGAAGAAGCACCATAAGGCATCTGTTGCAAGTCGCTTACGGTGGATACCGAACAAGAGGATTCCTATGATATTATCCAATGGATGATCGTGTGTCCATTTTCTGAAATGCTCGTGTGGTTGTGGTTGAGGAACTGATGTAGCAGAGTTGTTTTCCCCTGATGAAGATGGTTCAGATGATGGATCAAGGGCAAAAATATTTTCAAAAGGTGCATCTTCTGGAATGGCAAAAGGGTTTACTTTATCTGTGACTGCAGCAACGTTACCAGTATGTACACTTGTAGATTAAAGAGTTGATGATGATGAAGAATGATCTGCAGAAGGCGCTTCGTGAGATACCAACATAGAGATGGATGGATTGACTGTGTTGGACGGATTAGGAGGAGCCTCTATTGAAGTAGTAGAGTGAATGTTGTCATGAGATTCAAAGTATTCATCAAACATTGGATTAAACAATTTCTTCACATCTTCTTCTGAAGGTGGTACATACGGAACTGCAGATGAGGGATTATGTACTAAAGACGAACTAATGGGACTACTTAATGAAGGTTGAGAGGCGGGTCCGGAACTGGATTGTCCTGGAGCCATTTGACCGGTCAGCTCATCGAACGTAACGTGAATTGTTTCCATGATATTTCTGGTTCTTTTGTTGTAGATTCGGTATCCTTTTCTGTTTGGTGCATATCCTACAAACATTCCAATGTCCACTTTAGCTTTCAGTTTACCTAAATCTTGACCCTCATTAGTTGGGTAACACAAAGCACCAAACACGCGAAGGACTGATAGATCAGGTTTTCGATTGTGGACAAGTTCATATGGAGTTTTTCCATGAGTTGTGTGAATTAGGGATCGATTTTGGGTGTAGCATGCAGTGGCAATGGCTTCGGCCCAGAGAAATGTTGGAACCTTTGAATAAATCAGCATTGTTCTTGCGGCTTCCACAAGAGTTCGATTTCGTCTTTCAACTACACCGTTTTGTTGAGGAGTTCGTGGAACACTTCTTTGATGACTGATTCCAACACTTTCATAAAACTCACTAAGTTCTTTATTAACAAACTCAGTTCCATTGTCAGTTCGGATGATTCTAAAAGTCTTGTTAAGTCGAACCTGCAACTGTTTGATAAGTTTAATGATGACATCTGGAGTTTCATCCTTTGTCCTCAAGAACTTAACCCAAGTGAATCGAGAGTAGTCATCAACCACGACTAACACATATTTCTTCCCGTTAATTGTTTGCACTCTCATAGGTCCGCACAAATCCATATGAATAGTGTGAAGAACTTCCATAACTGAGTTTTTGGGTTTGGGTTTGTGGGCATATTTCCTGCTTTTTCCCAAATGGCATGCTGAACAAAGATGATCCTTTTCATACTTTAATCTAGGTAAGCCTCTTACTAGGTCATTTCTGGAAAGATCATTAATGGTGGCAAAGTTCAAGTGATTGAGACGACAATGCCATAACCATGACTTTGTTTTCGAAGCCTTTGACAACAAGCAGATAGGAGAAGACTTCATCATATCTTCGATAGAGATGGTGTATAGGTTTGTGCGACGTGTTCCTCTTAAGAGTTCCACACCATCAAGTTTACTAACGAAGCAAGTATGTTTTCTAAAAGCCACCTCTAGATCGGAATCACAGAATTGACCAACAGAGAACAAATTATAACCAAGACCTTCAACATAGTATACCCTGGAGATCACACTACTTCCAACAACATAATCTCCATAACCTAAAATAGCTCCAAAATGATCATTTCTGAATCTAACAGTCCCGATGAATTTACTCACGAAGTTCACGAGCCGTGACGGGTCTCCAGTCATATGCTTGGAACAGCCTGAGTCCAAGTACCACAGAATGATTTGAACGACCTGCAGTTGAACACAGGTAAGAATGGATAACTGGTATTTGGTTAGTAACAGTGATTGGAACACCCACATCAGAAACAGAATCAATGGAATCATTAGGGATAGATGCAGTGCTAGTGTACGCATTAGACCTATTCAAAGTATGTTCACTTCTTAAAGGAATAGTTCTACCGGTAGGCATCCATTTCCTAATGGGCATTGACTTAGATAATTTAGGGCACAACTCATTAAGATTAAATTTGCGGCCAGTAGGTTTCCACCGATAACCTACATTACTAAATTTTCTTCCTGGGTTTCCAATGTTTTCTATCCTTCTTCCGCCTTTGCTTTCTAGCCTTCTTAGCTTGATTTTGGCATTAACAATATTAACGGTGGTATTTAACGAAGATTAATCAAATCATTCACACCACATACATGATTAGTAATGAAAACGAAGCAATTATCATTACATGTTTTGCCAAAAGTAGCGAATCGCATTAATTACAAGATGCTTAGAGCTAACACTAGAATCAACACGATTCGCTTTATTCAACATAGGTTCATTCTTCCTAAGGTGATCTTCTACTCTTCCATCGAACATTCCTAGCTTGCAAGGTCCTATCATTCTTTGTGTTGCCTTGAGGCTTTGACCGCTTCGCTTTGGTGTCACTTTTACTCCGTAGAGGAATGGGAACATTAGTTGGTTTTGCTACTTTTTGCATTTCAGGTTTTGAAGTGCTGGGATCTGAACTACTTGAAGGCACATTAAAGTTCACTTTCTTAACACTGGGCATAGAGCAAGGCATCACTGCTTTATCTTTCTCACATAAGGATTTAGGACATGTTGCTCTTAAACATTCTAACAGCTCCTGAGATCGTTTGGCCTGAATACAAGCAAACCTATATTCACTATCAAGTGGCTTATTTATGTGATCCTCTTCTACAATCTCACGGAGACATTCTAGACTATCCTTAAGGTAAAGAAAATAGTTATGAAACACAAGTTCGTTATTTCTAAGATGAGGATGAATGTATTTAACAGTCACAGTATATTTAGAGTCCGTAGATGACTTTGATGCAACATTCTCATTATAGACAAGTGGCATTTTCCCTTTTTCCTGACTCTTCAGATTCTCAATTTCCTTTTGTAACGAAGTTATTTTTTCATTGTTTTTGTCACGAGTGACTTTCATTGAATCGTATAACTCTTTGAAGTGTCGTTTGACCTTTTCATTTTCTTCTAGAAAACTCTCATTTTCTTGTTGTAATCGTTAATGATGTTTTGAAGATGAAAGTTTTGAAAAACCGAGAATCTAAAGGAGGAGGCATTTGGGAGCCACCACGTTGTTCTTTTCACCTTTTAATTGTGAAATTTGGGCTTTCAACTTTCGATCGTGTTACGGTGAGCTTGAATATGTTCGTCACGTTTGTTTATTTCAAAAGCGCATCAAACTCGGAACATTTGAGGATGTCTTGATGTTTGAGGTTTTGACATTTTCTTTGAGATGTTGATATTTTAGTTGCAAATCAAAATGTTCAACTTCTAGCTTAGAAAAATGTTTTACCAAATTATCGTGATCATCCTGGTCAATTTTCTCATTTAGTTTTGAGTTTTGTTTTCAAGCTCAATAACACGATCATGGGAAACTTTCAAAGCAACAGATAATTCATGAAATTGAGAAGCAGTAATAGAATGCTTAGTAACAGTATAAAACACATCTCGAGCCACACAACTCAATACTAAGTTCTCATTTAAGATATGCGATTCTTCCTTTCAATTTCATTATATTTGAGTTCCCTTCATAATCATTGACCTCAACTATCATTGCATCAAATTCCTTTTCCATTTCTTTAATATCCGAGTCTATACCTTTTGAAGACTCTCAAATTGACCTTTTAATTGTTTAAAGAAAGGTATGACCTCGCTTAAATAGCATTCTTTAGTTTGCTCAATACCCTCTCCTTTCGCTTATCCCCGAGGTGTGATTCTTTTCTTACATGTCTTCTCAAAATCAACGAATAGTTGATAAACAACATACCGGCTGATTAAGGTCTTGCTCTTAGTGGGAATAGATCTAGGGACTAAATGCATTGGTGTATTCGGATGATACACAGTAGATGGAGGCATTTTCCTAAGGGGAGTGTTTGTTTTAACAAGTGCATTAGTTTTTTGCATATCTATGTCCTTTTTCCAAAAAACTTGTTCTGGGGTTAATTGAGTTTGAGGCTTAAAATGTTCAGGAAAATCCAATTTTCTTTAGTGTAATCATGGGGTTTGAACATTATGTTTTGCTTTTTACACTCAGGATCTTTTAGCTTCTTATCCATTTTCTCCCTAGAGGCATCTTCAAATTTTCTATCCTCTTCCGTGCTTCCAATACATGATGGTGTTTGCCTAGGCTTGAGGATCTCATTACCATCATATACAATCGTATGGAAATCTTTAGCCTTTTTACAATACTCGAGATTTGGTTCCTCTACTAGGGGAATACTATGCTTATCGCTTAAGACTTTGTGCTTAGTGATCATGTGAGCAGTCTAAATGGTATTCCCTTGTACGCATAACTTGTTTTCAAGCTTGTTTTCAAAGTTTTAGGTTGGAAAATCGGTTAAAGTTTTGATTCCTTAGCATTAAATTCATGTTTAAGCACTTTAACATTTTCTTGAAGTTCTTGCTTTTGCTTAATGCTTTTGTTTAGTTTGTCTTTTAAGGAATCTAGCTCTTGTTTTAATATTTCTTCCCTAAAATTACTTTTTCTAATAATTATGCGCATTTGGTCATCCATTTCACGCTCACGGTAGTTAACTCAAACTTAGCACGTTGTTCATAAATGGCAACTTGTTCTTTATAGGCGTTCGCCGAGATAACGAATCATCAAGGCACATGCGGTGTATTCATCAAAACATAGTCATCGTTGATCGCAGAAGATGCATCACTTGGTACGATCTCACTTTCACTTTGTATAACATATTGATCATATGGGACAATATTAATATTACCCACATTATCAATATCTGATTCATTAGTTTCATGTGATTGTACTTTGTTATGCATCTCTTGCTCATCAACTTCATCGTATAGTTTTAATACCTCTGAGATGATTGAATCTTTAGATGGACCAACTGCTATGGTGATGAGACCTTTGGAGAGACCATTGGTGAAATGCTAGTCATGAAGATTGTGGGCGATGGGTTCATCATCGACATCGAGTCAAATGCATCACAACAAGCAACTTGAAAGGCATTTTGATGATTTGACCTATTTCTGAATTGGTTGCTCATCCACATCAAGATCATATGTTTTGGCATTTCCTCGACAAGAAACAACAACTCTTCTTCATCCAAACCGCTCCACTGTCCCGAGCTTGCACCAGACATCTTGTCCCCGAAATACTCGGCATTTTGAGGCGTTTTGAGACGTCAGTTCCTTGCAATATGTCCATCACCCCAGGTTGTAGCACTTGATTGGCTTTCCTTGTCCTTGATTTGCATTCCTTCCACGGTTCTGATTAGCCACATACCCTCCACCTACTCCACCCTTTCCTTGTTCATATTGTCTTCCTTGCACTGGTTGCACCATGATCTTACCATCTCTAACAGTAGCATGATTATGTAGATTGGATGCAATTCTGATATCATTGTTAGTGTGTGGAGTGAGGTTCAGATTTTGCTTAACCATAAGAGCCAGTTGATTGATGAAATATTCCATGGTTGCTTCAGCATCAGGTTGCTTAAATCTTGGATCAGGAATGAGTTTGTGATTACCATTACCGTGAGGTATGACTTGAGATGCTTTGGTGGTTATTCCTACATTGGTGTAAAAGGTCATTGAATCATTTGACGAACTTGCATTACGAATTTGAATTGAATTTTCCAAGATCATTCGTTCAAACATAGCATGTCTCTCATTCTCAAGCAAGTACGCATCAATTGCTCATAGTTGGTGTTCCTCAAACCTTTTGTTAACTTGATGAAGTGACAAATTTGTGCCATTCGGATTCATCTTGTTCACAAACTTTGAATTTAGTGAATATTTGGCATATTCATTTTAATATTCCTCATGTCATTCACAAGCTTGTGGAACCTCACGTAATATTCAAAGGACACTTTCCCCTGGTTTCATCTTAAAGTGCTCAAAGTCATCATACAGTTGAGATTCTCTGTCTTCTTTAGTTAATTCAGAACCAGAGAGAAGCATCTTGACATTGTCCCAAACTGCTTTGGCTTCAGTGTTGTGATTGATTAGTTTGTAGATGTCCTTTGGTAGACCCTGAAGTACAATGTTTGAGGCCCTAATATTTGCATCGTATCTCTTTTTCTCCTTATCACTGAGCTCATCATACATCCTTGGTCTGTCCAATCCTAAGATCACTGTACCATCCGCAGCAGTTTCAAGTGTGTCTATTGTAGTCTCAATCTGATAAGGTCCTTCATCAATTGATTTGAGAATGTTAACCCCATTTTCCTTTCCCAAACAGTACAACCTAGTTCGTTGAGCCCATGAGTCATAATCGCCTTACATCAAGCATAGGTGGACAAGTATATGATCCACCGCTTGAACGTCCTCGCCTGATGAGAAACGATAGTAGGTGCGTTGTTAGACATGATTCAAGATTCTACGGATTTTACTATTCTTTGATTAAACTGGGAAATTGATTCTTTCACGGGATTTTACAAAATCAAAAGAACAACCGTAAAACATAGCACGAAGAAGTGACAAGTCTCAATAGACAAGTTGTAAACTTGACAAGTCGCAACCTTACCAACTCGCTTTGATATCAACTCGCTTAATAGACAACTCGCTTAAAAGACAAGTCGCTTAAAACCCAAGTCGGACAAAGAGACAACTCGCTTAATAGACAAGTCGCTTAAAACCCAAGTCGCATAAAGAGACAACTCGATTAATAGAGAAGTCGCTTTAAAACCCAAGTCGCTTAAAGAGTCAACTCGCTTAATAGCCAAGTCGCATAAACCAACTCGCTTCCAAGACAACTCGCTTAAATGTCAACTCGCAGAAACAGACAACTCGCTTACAAAGCAACTAGCTTAGGCGACAACTCGCTTAAGTATCAACTCGCTTCAGAGACAACTCGCTTCCAATAACAAAGCAACTCGCTTCCAAGAAACGTATTACCGTAGGCTCAACTCGCTTTGTACAATTTTCAAAAACAAGATCTTTAACAATCAAAAACAGCCCAACCACGATTATTCAAGCCTTCCAATTCAAAACCTAAGCGCATATGATGATCCTAAACACAAAAGTACAATCAAAATTCAAACTTTAACACTAGAAATTAACCAAATGATTCAAACTCTTCTAAATACGTATAACCCCAAAAACCTTATGAAATCCACCAAACCAAAGAGCATGAAAGATGAGTGATCAAACCATGGCTCTTGATACCAATTGTAACATATAGGATTTCACAAACACATCAAACCATAAGCATATGGGGTGTATACTAAGTTTAGAGAGAGAAAGTTCTAGAGAGAGAAAGGGAAGAGAGTTGGGAATTATGTGAAACAAAAGAAAAATGGTATTGAAGCTCCAACCCTCTACCTTGGGAGGTAGAGGGTATTTATAGTGTCTTACAAGATACGCCACCTACGGGCTGTGGATCAGGCATACAGTGGGTAAAGAACCGTTCGTCCTCCACGGTGTTACTAAACTAAATACTAACTAACATTAAATAACTAAGACTTTTACAAAAAAAATAACATTAAACTAAACACTAACTAACATTAAACTAAATACTAACTAAGACTTTTAAAAATGGAATAGACTTTTGGCGGGGACATGTCCCCAGCAAAAGTAATATTTACAAAAATCTGAATTTATGTATTTCTTAGTCCAACTATTAATATTTGTCACACAACTAAAAAAAAATCATAAATCCAACATTTTTAACTTGAGGCGGTAACAATTTGTGCTAAAAAAATTATTTTGGCTTAAAAAGTAAGAAAAAATCCCGCCAAAATCCAAACCATAAAAAGTAAAAAAAATAATTGAGGCGGTAACAGTTGTGTCATTCGAGTTGATTCGTTTGAGTTGTTTCGTTTACTTGTCGAGTTCTCCCACAAAATATTTTCCCGCCAATATTTTTGGCGCCAATAATTTCCCACCAAATTGCAACTTCTTGTCGTAAATCGAGAGTGTTCGATTTATTTATACGTTATCATTGCAAGCTCTTGATAGTTGTACAATTGGGACAATAGTTTAAAGAAGCCTCGTGAAGTACTTAAGTTGGATCCTAAAGATAAGTCAACTTATGTTATGATCCATAACATACTTAAGTACTTCACGATCCTTTTTCACCATCCCTTGTACATCAATATCATCTTGACTGATTTTTTTAACATCTCACTGATCTATTTAACATCTCTTGTATATTAATATCATCTCGACTTGATGTGTTTAAGGTCCCGTGTATATCAATATCATCTAGACTCATTTTTTTTAACATCTCTTGTATATCAATATCATCTCGACTGATATGTTTAACATCCCTTGTATATCAATACCATCTTGAATGACCAATTTAACATTTCTAGAATACCAATATCATCTCAACTGATGGTAAAGAGTCGTTTCGCATATGTGTTGAAGCAAAACCATTAGTTTATGAATATAGTCCATATTTGCAATTAGTATTGTTGCTTGACAAGCTATTAGCCTGGCTGTACATTTTGAAGAACCACAATAACAATTCTTGATTTTTATATTTCCATCAGCATCATGAACAATAACAATACGTTAACATTCATCATGATATGTTAACATTTATGTTAACATTCATTTGTTAACATTCATCACGCTACGTTAACATTCATTAGATGTATAACTTGTTAATTCACTCTACTTTCTTTCATCTTTCCTATTTCTAATTCAATTGGGTACATGCCATTAATTTCATTTTCAACTAAAGAATCATCATAATTACAATTACACTAACTATCTCACACACAAACACAAAACCCAGATAGATACATGTTTTTAGTGGGTTTTCAGGAGTACAATCATGATAAGAAGAACAAAACCGTTAGTTTATGAATGTGATCCATACACTTTCCAAGAACGACTTCTGACTTCATGAGTAAATGAGACTATGTAGCCCATCAAAAGAACAATTGACAGTGTGGTTCGACCCACCAGAAGACAAGACTATGTCATGTTCGACAACAATGGGTATGCATTTCATTGGGATGGTGCGCACCAATTAAATAGGTCGGGGTAGATCAATCTATAACAACATCTACATTACTAGCTTAAAGCGAACAATTTTTAGATTAATTTAAATGCTTTTTAAATCATTTATAATTAATTTACGTCATTTATATTTAATTTATATTATTTTCAAATCATTTATAATCTATTTAAATCATTTACAATTAATTTTAATCATGTTTAAATTTATTTATATTTAATTTACACTCAATTAAATTACTTTTTATTAATTTAAATCATACATACTAATTTAAATTAACTTAAATAATTAAGTTAAGTCACCCAAATCTATAGCAACGACTTATAACGATCACTTGTCATCGTTGTGGGTTTGGCTGGTAAATTTCCCTCGTCGGGAAATAAGATTTTTGACCGTGACTTCAATTTTGATCGTCACTACACTTATAGCGACTACAAAGTTGTCCCTATAAGTCAAAGTCAATGATTTTATATGCACTTGTTTTGTCGTATAGCAACCTTTTGCAATGACCGAGCGACGACTCGTCGTCGCTAAAGGTTTCTATTAAAGACGGAGCCACGAAAAAGACCTTCTTTTCGTATAGCGGACCTTTAGCGATTACATCTATAGTTGCTAAAGGTGCCCGTCGCAAGAAGTGGAAATTGGTGTAGTGTACACTGTTTTGTTTAAAAGAATACTTTAGATACAAACATGATATTATTTACTACTCCCCCGTCCCATATTAAATGTTTAGGTTTGACTTTTCAAGTCTTTCTTTTACAACGTTGACGTTAAATATTTTTGCTTGTGTTATATAGATTAGATAAAAATAATACGTAGTGAAATACATTTGAAACTCAATCTATACGTATATTCTGCATCAAATATTTTATAACACAACCAAAAATATTTATGGTCAAAATTAAAAAATAAATACTTAGAAAATTCAAACTGAACATGTAATATGGGACGGAGGGAGTAATAGTTTTAACCATTGATTATTGACACCTCGACAAAATTACATCAGCAAAAACCCTTTATTAGAGCATCCACAATGGGTCTACCTTTTAAAAGACTTAAACATTAATGACAATAGATGATAAAGGTGTTATGACTTGATGCATTTATTATATTTTTGCAAGTAAAAAGCTTTTACTTCAAACCACTATCTACCAAGTCTTTGTTAATGCTAAAAACCTTATGAAAAGCTTTTCAAATAGTAAAAGTTTTTGTCAAATGCCCCATTGCAGATGCTCTTAATAGCATTAATAGAATTGAAGTTGATCGATATTACACCAAATTTGATGTAGAAAAGTCGCTAGTAAGTGTGACAAACTAAATATCACACCAAATTTGATGTCTTGACTGATGCGATCGGATAAATTAAAAGCAGGCAAATCAATTCTTATGACAGTTTGACGGCCGTCTGGAGGTCTAAAATCACCAACTGATACACTTAAGCTACTGTCACATGTTATCAATATCATATCGCCATCTTTGTCTTTATATTTGAGGCTAAAGCTACCTACCTTGAGTTGAAACCTTGTAGCAATCTGCTCTTCCAACTTTATAAATCCATCTGAAAGTTTGAATGAAAACCTTACCATATCCTCTTGGATGTTGCTTTGACAGTCAAAAGTGTCATGGAGTTTCTGTTGGTTGTTTCGGGCTGCGCAAGTTCATCAGGCAGATTTGGTTGTACTAGCTGGTGGCGAATAGGTGTGGAACTATGCTTACCATGTTTGCTAAAGGTGGCAGGACTATGAGTTATATTTGCTGTAAAATGTGGTTCATTGGATCCCTTAAAAATCGAGTTAAGGGAATCACTTTTATCAGTCTCATATGGCCACCTAGATACACCAAAACTTCCGCAAAGGCGCTTCAACGTAGCTCTGCAAGCTATATATACAATGTACAAAGTGAAAATGAGGATCTTAGAAGTGTTTTAAAACTTCTAACCTATCCAGGAGGATGGCAGTTAACTAGGAGGATGGCATTAATGAACTCCGTTATCCAAACCAAGTGGTTAAATATGCTTTTGCTATATTAATATGACATTTTTATTCAACCATTTTCCATTTTGATTAAATCTAAAGCTTGCCTAATTTAAGATATACTACAACAACCCAACGTCTACCCATTTATAGGTAAGAAGTTAAAATGCCACCTCTAGACACTACCAACAAGAGAATATTGATTATACTCACCACGAAGGATGCCTACAGCTTCCTCCATTTGCTCTCCAAAGTGTTTGATGACTTCCTCCAAACTAATTAGCCTGCCACTTGTCTTTGGACTTTGGAGCCACTTCAATTAACTGGAGCTTTCTTCCCCAGCATCCATCTAGTCGATGTCCTTGCAATTTAGCCGCCGGCGATTTGCGTTAGCTGCTGGTTTAGCTTTTGGAACATGCTTAGCTTTAGCAGCCGGATTAGCTTTTGGAGTCGGCTTAGCTTTAGGAACTAGCGGGCTTAACTTTAGCTGGAACAGCCTTAGGTTTTGCAGGTGCGGCTGGTTTCTTATTAGTCGGAGCTGCTTCCATCTTCAGCTTGGTGGCTGCAACTGTTTTAGCAGTAAAAGGAAGCGTATAAAAAGCTTTAACCTTAACTAGCTTCTCACTAGCAGCAAACTTCTTCAACCGATTCGACAACCTTTTCTTAAACTTTGCAGGCAGATCCTTATACTTCTCTTCAATAAACTTCCTAATCGCATACTGAATCGACCAATTACGTTCCTTCAACGTCATTATCGCATTACTAACCATCTAAACACAATCAAAACTACAAATTAAAGATAAAAAAATATATGACAGCATTTTAACGAATTTAACGAAAGTTGTACTTAATAAAATTACCTCCAAGTAAGGAGGATGTTTTCCAAGCATAAGTGATTTCTTAGCTTCGAATGGATAACGGTGGGAGACATGTGAGTAAATGTAATTTGCAGGTGTTGATATGTATATTTGAGAGAAATGTTTGCCAAAAAAGAGGAGCTTGGTTTGAAAAGGTGACTTGTTTAAATAGGTATAAGTTTGCTTTTGCGCATGGTTCATTCCATCACAAAATCATTGTTATTTTCTTCTCCGTACCCTAGTCAATGTCGCCACACCCAACTTTGTTTACTTTAGGAACCGGCTCTTAACCTATCTGGTAAAAAATTGTCTTTTTTATTTAACTTATTCTAAAATTAAGAATATCCTTGTGAAAGGGGTTCTGAAATGCATGTTTCTCAGTTAATTATCCATTTGAAGACAGGTCCGGATGTGAAGAGAAATTTTGGTTGGTTCCTTTAAGTAATAATCAAATTTTATCATTGTTAAATTGAAGTCACTTATACGTTGTTTCAACTATAAATTCAACTAAAGTTAAAAATTGTTTCATTTGGCCTTTGGAGTGGGCTTAGCTTTAGCTTTTGAAGCCAGCTTAGCCATAGCGGCTGGTTTAGTTTTAGCATCAGGTTAAGCTGGAGCTATTTTAGGTTTTAATTTGCAGCTGGCTTAGGCTTGGCGGCGGGTTTCGTCTTCGGCTTGGCAGTAGAAGGAAGCTTTGACCTTAACTAACTTGTTGATACAAAAGTTGGGCGTTCCTAGTTTGGAGCTCGGTTCTCGTACTAATTGAGAATTGCTGCTTGAGACACTGCGCACTAAGAGACAAGAAACACCGTTAGGCTTACCGTGGGATTGTCTCCCGATTATCCTCCGCGTGAGAGTGAGTAATCGGTTTAGGGTTTAAGGAGTTTTAGGGTTATGAGATCGTCCCTTAAACGAGGGATATGATTCCTTTATATCATCGGAATCCTTGTTGGTTCCGTGTTCCCCAACCTTCGCGTATCCCGCACAAGTCGGTTGGGAATGATTATCTCCTTATTTTAGAAGATACCGGATATCTATTCCGTAAATAGATTTGGGCTTGGGCTTTCGTGAGCCCAAACTCTTATTGATATTGGCCCGGTTCGGGCCGGGCTTGTGAGTATTGGGCTGTAGTCGGGTTTATGACCCGACTCCAGACTATACGTCATCATAACTTATCACTAGTAACTAGCTGCTTCAACTGAATCAACAACATTTTCTTAAAGTTGACACGCTGCAGGTGCGATTATACTTATCTTCAATAAACTTTCGGATAGCATACTGACTCGATCCGTTATGTTCTTTTAAGGTCACTATCGCGTCATTTATCATCTACACAATCAAAACCACGAATTAAAGATACAAGCATTTTAACGAATTTAACAAAAGTTGTATCGTAACAAAATTACCTCCAGTAAGGAGGATGTTTTCTAAGCGCAAGTGATTTTTAGCTTCGAATGGATAAAGGTGGGAGGTGATGGAGCATCGCGCAGGTCGGCTCTGTCGCTGTAGTCGCAACGATCGGTTCTTCAGTGGACATGCTAGTAAGGTAGGGTTAGCGTTTGGGTTGCGAAATATGATTTGCAGTTGGGAGTGAAGGGTGGCTGGTTATTAATGTATAGGTTCCAGCGCATGTCCATAATTCTTAGGTATGTTCTTCTCTCTTTGTTTTCTTCTTTATACCCTAAGCATAAGTTAATAAAGACTTTTGGAATATACCTAAATCCAAAAAGAGTCTGTAAACGCTCTACTTCCTCAGTAATCCAAAATTTCTGCATGAGAAGTTCCACTCGAAGCATTCTTCTTTCTTCCTATATAAATCAAAATCTCACAAATAACTGAATAAGGGAGAGTATAATCCAAGCATTAGTTGAATAACAGACGAAGAGCTCCCGGCTTCAATGAAACAGGATGACCAATCTCCTCTACTCCATGCAGAGTACGTAAACCTCACCAATCATGTTTTTCTTTTCTTTTTTTCTCAGTTTTATCAATATGCGTTTTCACTGCTATTTCCTTGGTATATGCATTGTATTTTTTTTGAAAGACTTGACGTACTCATTGAGATACATGTCCCCTGTTTTTACAGTATCACTATAGAATTTATTCTCCGAATATGTGTTTTTTTACGAGTGTGACAATGGTTTGGTGCATGTGTGCATTAGTGTTTGTATCTTTGTAATACTATAGATTATTAGGCATTTTTCTTTACTCTCTGGACACCTTTTTCTAGTTAAGTTTGGTTAAGTAGACATAATTCACATTACAGTTTCAGAATAACAATACTTGACCTAAGACTCGAGAGGTATAGATAATTAGCGCCAGAAGGATTTTGAATGTTTTCTTGTTTGAAGTTGTTGCTATTGTTAAATAATCTCGTCTATACACGAGGCTTCAAATTAATATTATACTTCATTTCTATATTTATATCCCCTATGTACTAGGGCATATGGTATGATTATCAGTGTGTTTAAATAATACGTCAAATATAAAATTTGAGTCTTGTGAATATTTGATATGATTTTCTCCCCTTGTTATTATCCTTTTTTGGGAATTGAAAAAAATTCAATGGCCTTACTAAAGCAGATCTGAAAGTTCTCTTTGACTCACGACACTGGAAAACGTGTTTTTATTCATATCTTTAGTATGATTAGTTTTGTCCTAGCTAAAAAAGTGGGGGCTCAAATAATATCTCAGCGTTCTACTAATAATATGCTAATCTTATGAATTTCTAATAAAGTGAAGTTTTATAATACTCTATAATAATAATAATAATAATGATAATGATAATAATAATAATAATAATAATAATGGCAAATGACAAAAAAATACATCGAACTTGACACTTTATGTAATTGTGTGTAGGGGTGTTATCGGGTCGGGTTATCGGGGTTATCGGGTTTGTCGGGTCGGGTTGAGTCGGGTTTTGAATTTTTTAAAAGTGACCATAACCCGACCCGATTAAAATCGGGTTATCGGGTTGGTGGGATTGGTCGGGTTATGTCGGGTCGGGTGATTCGGGTTATCGGGTGACCCGATTAAGTAACAGTAAGTAAAAACATCAATTATTTGAAATATATTTATTCATAGACGTGATAAAAAGTCAAACAATATGCATTTGAAAAGCTTGAATTTGTACTTATAGACACGTGAAGGTGGTATTGAGTTTGTTTTTGGTTATCAAAATGTGCTTTGATGTCTTCAAGCTATTCTTTACTCTGGACTACTTTATTGCTCTTGTGGTTCTGTTATTTTTATTGAAATCCACAAGACCAGAGGTTAGATGTCTTGAGTTAGAATTGGAATATCCTTTCGATAATCTTCTTATAATAAGAAATCGTAAGGCCTTTTGTTTGGTACATGTAACGTCAATTGCAAACGTTCAGTTAATGATCTCTAACTAGTAGTAAACTAATAAAACTATGATAATCAAAAGCTTGTTAAACTGTATGTCAAGCACTTTTTCGTGGTTTCATGCATAGGAAAAGTAATAATTAAAACATCAATAGGTAATTGTCGGGTCTTTTCGGGTTGACCCGATAACCCGATAGCATTATTTATTTAACCCTAACCCGACCCGATAACACTATCGGGTTATCGGGTTCGGGTCAAAATAACCCGACAAGATTTTTGACCCGATTAGACCCGACCGATTAGCCTTATCGGGTTGGTCGGTCAACCCGACCGGTCGGGTCAACCCGACCCTCATCGACACCCCAATTGTGTGTGGCCATTATTTTTTTCTTATTATGTCTTGAACTTTTAAATTTCGATCATTATGTGTCTTTTGTGACTATTCTCGCCATGTAAAATTACCATTTTACTCTTCAAAATTTGAAAAATTAAGGGTAAAATGGTCACAAAATACACACAATAATCTAATTTTGAAAGTTCGATCTGTACACAATAAGAAAAAATAATTCTTCACAATATAAAAAGTCAAGTTCGATCGTTTTTTCGTTTCATTCTAATAATAATAATAATAATAATGAGAAATGTGTTTCCTTTAAAAAAAAAAAACTAATATTTTTAGAAAATCCATTAAATTTATAGCCTAATGAAAAAAATAAAAAAAAAAAAATAAAAAACCTTGTGAAAGAACCAAGAGTTTTGCCATTAAACTAATAGAAGAGTACTTGTGCATAGTAACGAATTTTATAACGACATACAAAAGTGGCAAATTTCTTACCCGACGTTAAACTGACACAAAAATTAACAGGTTTTGAGTTAAGTCTATAATAGATTTTGGGTCGGGTTGGGTCAACCCAACTACCCTGTTTATTAAACAGAATAGGTTCGGGTTGAGAATAAATTAAGCGGGTCGACCCGCCAACCCTTTAAGATTTTTTACTTAAATTAAAAACTACTTATATTTTATTATACAGGTTAAATTGGTTAAATGGTTCGACTCGCAAACTTGTTTAACTCATGTAATGTGCCTACTTTTATATAAAACGGGTTAAATTGGTCAACTCAAAACCCGTAAATTAATTAGTTTAAGTTTCAACATTTACTTTAGTAGTTTAAGTTTTCACTATTTCCTTTATTAGTTTAAGTTTTCACATTTCTTTTATTATTTTAAGTTTTCACTATTTTCTTTATTAATTTAAGTTTTTACATTTTATTTTTCGCTTTTGATTTTTACTTTATATATAGAATAGATATGAGATCTTGTTTTTTTTTCTTTCTTAATTTTAGATATAATTAAATATTACATTAACCAGTTAAGATATAACATTATTTCACATTTAAGTTCAAAATAAAAAAGTTTCTAATTAGTTGAGTATTTTGCTTTGTTCTTTAAAATAAAACTAATCCGATACAGATTTACTTAATTATTTTTTTTTTTGATAAAAAGGAACTTCCATCCTGGTAAAATATATTAACCAAAAAACCATTTAAAGTACAATAGAATGTGGTTTGAAACGCATACATTAACCTCAACAACCATTGAACAACTACTAGCTCATTTATGACATGCCATAAATGAACTAGGGTGGTGGTTGTGGGTTGTGCTCGGGTGGTGGTTGTGGGTTGTGCTAGGGTGGTGGTGAAAAATTCGATTTTACATTCTATTAAACCAATAAAATGAGATTATTGTACTAGGTTTTATTTTTGATTATCGTATCTACAAAACTAAAAAATGCAAAATCGGTCATTTTATAGTTTTATTTACAACGAATTATAATTCAAGTTTATTAGATTGAGATGACTCTATAGTGTTTTAGAATCATATCTCTATTAACAAACTTTTAAAATCAAACAATATAATACCAACAATAGTTTATAACTCTAATTTGTTGTTTCATCAAAATTTAACCATATCAGTCACCACCACTTTAACTTCTTCGTTTAACTATAAACTTTTCAAATCATAATATGTTTATCCATACAAATATAATGTAGAATTTAACCTGTCATAAATTTTAAGTTTAGCGAAAATAAAATAACAAAAAGGTTTTGTTAGTTTTAGGGAAATGAAAATGTTTTTGTTGTTTAAAAAAAAGAACAAAAGTCATTACCCGGACAAGGCTTATCAAACCAGGTCGACCCGAGCCAATGAAAACCGTTGGTTCAATTCAGTTTTTAAATAAGCAAAAACACGGACACATCCGGCCCCGTCTCCTAACCGGTTCAATTGGTCGGGTCGACCCGGTTTTTAAAACACCGATTACATGTCGTCGCTATAGGTTAGGTCAAAGTCAACGACATTTTGTCGTTTAGCGAAACTTATAGCGACCAAGGAATATTTAGTGACGACATGGCGTCGCTATTGGTCGCCGGAAAACAAAATTTTTCGGAGGGCTTATTTGACTTTTGTGAAAAATTACGCGAAACTTATAGCGATGATGAAACCACTTATAGCGACTACAAGTCATTGCTATAAGTTTTTCAAAATTTTTCCATTTGAAAAGTTATAATTATATAAAAAATAAATTATAAAATACAAAATATTCTAAAAAGATAGTATGTTAATTTGGATAATACCACGAGTGATAGTATATTAATTTGGATAATACCACGAGTGTTAAAAAAAGCGTGACTAAATCAAACGGTGTTAAACCACAACAACGTTTGTTCAAATGAATGTTGTTAGTGATTTTGATTTTGAGCTTAAGATTCGGTTTGAGCGAACAATGTTATATTTATTGTATCGATAGCACACACATGAATCAATATCTTTTGAACTACATAACAAAGAATGGTTCGTATAATTTCCAATATCCACTGAACCAAGAAACCATGTACCTTCTGGTAGTAAATCGAGAGTGTTCAATTTATTTATATGTTATCATTGCAAGATCTTGATGGTTGTACAATTGGGACAATAGTTTAAAGAAGCCTCATGAAGTACTTAAGTTGGATCCTAAAGATAACTCAACTTCTGTTATGATCCATAACACACTTAAGTACTTCACGATGCTTTTTTAGCATCTCTTGTACATCAATATCATCTTGACTAATTTTTTTAACATCTCTTGTATATCAGTAACATCTTGCTTGATCTGTTTAACATCTCTTGTATATCAATATCATCTCGGCTTGATGTGTTTAACATCTCGTGTGTTTCAATATCATCCAGACTCATTTTTTTAACATCTCTTGTATATCAATATCATCTCGACTCATATGTTAAGCATCCCTTGTATATCAATACCATCTCAAATGATCAGTTTAACATCACTTGTATACCAATATCATCTCGACTGATGGTAAAGTCATTTTACATATGTGTTGACGCAAAATCATTAGTATATGAATATAGTCCATATTTGCAATTAGTATTGTTGCTTGATAAACTCTTAGCCTGGCCGTACATTTCGAAGAACCACAATAACAATTCTTGATTTTTATATTCTCATCAGCATCACGAACAATAACAATACGTTAACATTCATCGTGATATGTTAACATTTATCGCAATTTGATAACATTTATCTGTTAACATTCATCACGCTACGTTAACATTCATTAGATTTATAACTTGTTAATTCACTCTTCTTTATTTCATCTTTTCCTATTTCTTATTCAATTGGGTGCATGCCGTTAATTTCATTTTCAATTAAAGAATCATCATAATCACAATTACATTAACTCTCTCACACAAACACAAAACCCGGATACATGTTTTTATTGAGTTTTCAGGAGTACAATCATGATAAGAAAAACAAAACCGTTAGTTAATGAATGTGATCCATACACTTTCCAAGAACGACTTCTGACTCCATGAGTAAATGAGACTATTAGCCCATCAAAAGAGGAATTGCTAGTGTGGTTCGACCCACCAAAAGACTAGACTATGTCATGTTCGACAACAATGGGTATGCATTTCATTGGGATGGTGCGCACCAATTAAATAGGTCGGGGTAGATCAATCTAAAACAACATCTACGTTACTAGTTTAAAGCAAACAATTTTAGATTAAATTAAATGCTTTTTAAATCATTTATAACTAATTTAAGTCCATTTATATTTAATTTATATTATTTTTAAATCATTTATAATCAATTTAAATTATTTACAATTAATTTTAATCATTTTTAAATTCATATATATTCAATTTAAATTCAATTATATTTAATTTAAATTCATTTAAATTATTTTTATTAATTTAAATCATTTATAATTAATTTAAATTTCTTTAAACAATTAAGTTAAGTCACCCAAACCTATAGCAACGACTTATAACAACTTGTCATCGTTGTGGGTTTGACGGGTAAATTTCCCTCGACAGGAAATAAATTTTTTGACCGTGACTTCAATTTTGATCATCACTACACTTATAGCGACTACAAAGTTGTTATAAGTAAAAGTCAAGTTCAATGATTTTATATGCACTTGTTTTGTCGTCTATCGACCTTTCATAGACGACCGAGCGACAACATGTCGTCGCTAAAGGTTTCTATCAAAGACGGAGCCACAAAAATGTATTTTTTTCTTCGTGTAGCGGACCTTTAGCAATTACATCTGTAGTTGCTAAAGGTGCCCCGTCACAAGAAGTGGAAATTGTTAACACTGTTATATCTAAAAGAAAAATTTAGATACAACCATGATATTATTTACTAATAGTTTTAACCATTGATTACATGACACCTCGACAAAATTACATCAGCAAAAACCCTTGTTAATTAATACTCCTCCGTCTCAAAATTATTGTCTCACACGGTTTAATAAAAGACCACTATTCTCAACCACCAAATAGAATATACTAAATTACCTTTTTATTACTAAACATGAAAGTGACTATTAATTTGAATCCCAAAATGAAATGTTATTTTGAGACGGAGGAGTAGTATCTACACGTAGATACCCTTTATTAATAGCATTAATTGACTTGAAGTTGATCTGATATTACACCAAATTTGGTGTAAAAAAGTAAGTAGTAAGTGTGACAGACTAAATATCACACCAAATTTGATGTCTTGACTTATGCGACTGGATTAATTAACAAGCAGGCAAATCAAAAGTCTTATGACAGTTTGACGGCCGTCTGGAGGTCTAAAATCACCAACTGATACACTTAAGCTATTGTCACATGTTATCCATATGACATCGCCATCTTTGTCTTTATATTTGAGGCTAAAGCTACCTATCTTGAGTTGAAACCTTGTAGCAATCTGCTCTTCCAACTTTATAAATCCATCTGAAAGTTCGAATGAAAACCTTACCATATCCTCTTTGTATGTTGCTTTGACAGTCAAAAGTGTCATGGAGTTTCTGTTGGTTGTTTCGGGCTGCAAGATCACCAGGCAGATTTGGTTGTGCTAGCTGGTGGCGAATAGGTGTGGAACTACCATGTTTGCTAAAGGTGGCAGGACTATGAATTATATTTGCTGTAAAATGTGGTTCATTGGATCCCTTAAAATCGAGTTAAGGGAATCACTTTTATCAGTCTCATATGATACACCAAAACTTCTGCAAAGGCGCTTCAACGTAGCTCTGCTAGCTATATATACAATGTACAAAGTGAAAATGAGGATCTTAGAAGTGTTTTAAAACTTCGAACCTAACCAGGAGCTTGGCAGTTAACCAGGAGGATGTACTAATGAACTCCTTCATCCAAAACAAATGATTAAATATGATTTTGCTGTGTTAATATGACATTTTTTTCAACCATTATCCATTTTGATTAAATCTAAAGCTTGCCTAGTTTAAGATATAACAACCCAACGTCTACCCATTTATAGGTAAGAAGTTAAAAATGCCACCTCTAGACACTAACAACAAGCGAATATTGATTATACTCACCACGAAGGATGCCTACAGCTTCCTCCATTTGCTCTCCAAAGTGTTTGATGGTTTCCTCCAAAGTAATAAGCCTGCCACTTGTCTTTGGAGCCACTTTAGCTGGACCTTTCTTCCCCTGCATCCATCTAGTCGATATCCTCGCTAATTTAGCCGCCGGCGGCTTTGCCTTAGCTGCTGGTTTAGCTTTTGGAACATGCTTAGCTTTAGCAGCAGGATTAGCTTTTGGAGTCGGCTTAGCTTTAGGAGAGGGCTTAACTTTAGCTGGAACAGCCTTAGGTTTTGCAGGTGCGGCTGGTTTCTTCTTAGTCGGAGCTGCTTCCTTCTTCAGCTTGTTGGCTTCAACTGTTTTAGCAGTAAAGGAAGCATATAAAAGCTTTTACCTTAACAAGCTTCTCACTAGCAGCAAACTTCTTCAACCTATTCGACAACCTTTTCTTAAACTTTGCAGGCAGATCCTTATACTTTTCTTCAATAAATTTCCTAATCGTATACTGACTCGACCCGTTATGTTCCTTCAATGTCCCTATCGCGTCACGGACCATCTAAACACAATCAAACCACAAATTAAAATAAAAAAATAGCAGCATTTTAACGAATTTGACAAAAGTTGTACTTAATGAAATTACCTCAAAGTAAGGAGGATGTTTTCCAAACGCAAGTGATTTCTTAGCTTTCGAATGGATAACGGTGGGATACATGTGAGTAAATGTAATTTGCAGGTGTTGATATGTATATTTGAGAGAAATGTTTGCCAAAAAAGAGGAGCTTGGTTTGAAAAGGGGACTTGTTTAAATAGGTCTAAGTTTGCATTTGCGCATGGTTCATTCCATCACAAAATCATTGTTATTTTCTTCTCCGTACCCTAGTCAATATCGCCACACCCAACTTTTTGTATATTTAACTTATTCTAATTAAAGAAGTGCCTATATACTTAGATATGATATTCGAATGGCAAAGATGATATGTTTTTATAATTTAGTCATTAAGTGTATGTCCCATTGGTAAGTCTATGTATAAATAAAAATCAAGAATTCTTTTTCTATTTGAAATGGTAATAAACATTTTAGTTAAAAACACTTGTTACAGTCTTCGAGTTAAAACTTTAGATTCATTATTGAGAAGTGAAATACTCATAATATATATTTATCTTTACTATATAAAACTAGTTATAATACTTGCGTGCATGCACGAGGTTTTCTAAATCTTTTAATTATGTATTATTATCAACTAAAAAACTAACATTAATTGATTTTATTTGTGTATTGTTATAATTTGCACTTGGTTCTCAACTTGTGTGTACTACCCCTCACCCATCTTTGTCTTGTGGCTCTCTTGTGCATCCTCTTGTTGTATATGAGTCATGTTGGTCTCGATATCAACTTTCAGTTGCTCTAGAAGCAACTTCAACTTCTCCATATAGTTTTTTTGCTAATATAGCATTCTCTTTTGTTGTGCAACTGCAAAATACAATAAGAGTTTATAAGTAGACATTATATTTATTTTTAATTTCTATTTAGAAATTGTTGGAAGATTGAGTTAGTTTAAAACAAACGATATCAACGTTTTATAACCATGTTTCCAAAGATCATACAATTACTCACAACCTAATGCCTTAATTACTTACGAAAACATTGACTTAGAAAGAGATTTTAAGGAAAAAGCACATATATAGTAATATATATTATATAAACTTTAGGGCATGAAGCTACTTACCTTTATGGTTGGTTACAGAAATCTTCCAACCATCAAAAATAGTTACACCAGCATGTTTTATGTCATGCCTCATGAAGCATTGTGCTGAGGCCTCCCTGCTTGTTTCTCTACTGTTCTCAAACCACTTCCCCACTTAAAACTCTTGCCAAGTCCTTTCTAGTTCTAGCGGTAGAATATAAACTCGTCGAGGAGAAACAAAATTTTGCTAATTGCATTCAAGACTAATTCTTTCAACCGGTATATTGATCCTTGAAAGTAACCACAAATATGAAACCACATTGATATCCTTGGGTCCCAATTCTATTTTAAAAGTACATGACCATCGATCCTCGAAAACTTGAGGCATATTAAACATGCTTTTAACCATAATGTTTTAGAGGTTATTTGGTGCTCCTTATTTTTTATGCTTTTCAACTTATTTCTCAGCATGAGCAGTTGACAAATAGGATCATCATGGATAAACACTAAAGAGCCAGCTTTTACTACTTCAACAGGAATAAAACCTTCTTTTTTCATTTTCTATACTATAAAATCATACATATCCCCAAGCAAATCTCAAACCCCAATCCAAGCCAAGAGACTCCAAAACTAACCCTGCCAACATTTTAACTTTCAAAAATTTAAAATTTCCACCAACACTTCCCCTATCTTTCTACACATACTAACATATACATAATTCATCTAAAAAACTACGAACAATAAATCAACGTCCACTCCAAAATTAACAAAAACTAATTGTGACCACCGCTTGACGGGTACTATGCTATAACTCATAAGGCGGGATGGCTCGTTCAAGTTTACACCTTCATCATCTCTCGAATAAGCCACCTCAACAACCGATCTAGAATCAATAACTCTAATATATATTACCTACAAAAACGCCAAAGACCCACATGCTAACTACACATAAATACTTAACTATAAATAGAAGTGTTCAACAATCACATTTAATTTGATCTTAGCCACAACAATAGATATAACCCATTTGTAAACACAACATGATTGTACGTGTCATAACAAACACGCATACCTACTTCCATTGCCTTCTAAAATCAACAATTATATATGACATTTTACATGTCACTACTTTAATCTCTTTTAATAAAATATTCAAAGGATAACAATGGATAAAATTATCGGTTAGTTTTTTATTGCCAAAAACATCCTAAGCTCCAAACATAAATACTGATACATTTATTAGTCAATCTTCACAACCTCTGACTAAAGGGCTTAAACTATATACAAATTTAATAAAATGTAAGCTTTATGGTTATAAGTGGTCAAACTCGTAATTACCATGAGTTTAATGGAAATGTTGACACGGGTCAAACAGAATGAAATTCGCTGAAAGTGTAATTTAATTGCAAAAAAATCTTATAAATGTGATACCATAGAAAGATCATAATATTATATTATCATTGAAATTAAGGAACTTTACAAAAAAAAAAAAAAAAAAAAAAAAAAAAAAAAAAAGGTTAAAAGGCCCCATGGTGCAAATTAGGATATTTGTATCATCCAACCTTATCCTTCGAATACCCTTTCATGATTTCATCACTTGAAAAAATTGCGGTCGCAGACTTGCACCATTAGATTACAACATAACTCTTAACACAAATCAAGATGACACCGTAGCGGTTTTTACTATTAGAATGCGTCTCATCTTGGGAGAGATGTGCTTCTTTCAAGACATGCAACTTCAAACTCAAGTCGAATTTTATATTTTTTTAGATGTCTTTTAACAAAATGGCAATAATATAAGTATACCAATTAATGATGAAAAATGCCACCAAAGTCGTTGGGAATAATACTTTTGTTAATCTTGTTGATGGGTCAACTAAACATAATAATACAGTTAACTTATCACTTTATCTAGTATATATAATCAGATGTTAACTCTTACCCATATGTATCTCTACCATTTCAGTAGTTCTCACAATCTCTTCATAAGAGTTTCGTGATATAAGGTAGTCACATCTAGTAGAAACCAAGGCATTCGCATTCTGGTGAATTATCAGTAGGCTCTCTTTATATTAGTGTAAATTAATATGACCTCATATTCATATCATCCATAGGTCTCCCAAGCTTGTGAAAATTAAGTGAAAGGCTAATGTTTGCAACGGTGTCTAATTGAGTTTGAACTTGAATGAGTTATAATGCTTGTGGCATTAAAATCCCCAGACAATGATATTGGAAATTACGATAATTACACATTCATCCCACATTATCGAAACCATCCAAACATGGAGGACGTCGACCTTAAAAGTATAAGTATGACCTATGTAATCTAATTTAGAGAAAACCCTAAACAAAATTACCTATGTAATCTTGATTCTTAGAATCCTAAGCAAAAAAGAAAAACCCAAAACAATATAAACTCTAACTCAACCATCATATTCACACTGCAAAAACTATTGATTGGAATTAAACAATGTGCCACTTTCGGAAAAATTTAAACCACATTTTAACCAAGTAATTAATTTTGAAATTAATTAATAAACTACAAAGAGCAACAATTATTACCTCAAGTAGCCTTCATCTTGTATCTTTAATTGAAACACCAATGGGTAAACATTTGATGTTTAGATTAAATATCAAATATCGATGTTCGAACCCCAATCCATCCTTTTCGGTTAGGGCCAGGGATTCCCCACATGCATTTATAACAAAAAGCCATAAAAAGTTATCAAGATTTAGTTTTTTGCCTTAAAATTTAAAAACCCGCTATAAAATTTTGATTTTTTTAACAAAGATTTAATCAGAACCAATAAATACAAAAATACTAAATTAGGTTGATGATTAATACCTTGAATTCATTAATTAAAAACCATACCTTCGATTTAGGGTTGTTTTTTTTCGTTGCTTTTGTTCAGATAGTGTTTTTTTGTTTAGTGGGATGTAGCAAGGTTGTCAAGATCGCGTGTAAACTTGTAGGATAGTACGAGTTTACGTGTTTGCTAGCTAAAACCGTGTAGGATCGTGGTAGGATCGCATATGTGGTAGGATCGTAAGTAAGATCGTGGGATCGCCCGTAAGATCGTAGGATCGCCACGCGATCCGAGTTCACCTCACTTGCTTAGGCCAAAAACAAACGTGTGTTTTACTAATGTCTAATAGTCTATTTAGAAAGGGTATGTTCAATAATTCAATTTACTTTACTTCATTGTGATTAAACTAACCAAATGATATGTTTTGGAATGCCACTAATGAAATGTTTTCATTGAAATCATGTAGATGGCTCGTATGTTTTGAGACATTTAGGACTCATGTTATGTAATATTATTTCGCTAAATCGTTAATTTAACGATTGAAACTTGATTTTTTTGTGTTTTATTATTAATTTGGTGTTTGAAATTTGAACTTTGTCATTTTCAAAAGGATATTATATGAATTTATCTTTGACGTTGAGTAGAAATGTAAAATAGTTTGACTTGTTTATCATTTATTTATAAACTATGACAAATTGATAGGATCGTGGGATCGCGATCCGATCCTACGATCTCGATCTTGCAAAGAAAAACGATCCTACGCAGAATCGCGATCTTGACGACCTTGGGATGTAGTGTTTATTTGAACGTGGCAACTGGCAAGTGAAAACAATATTTGACTTCTAACATTCATATTTGGCCCAAAAGTTTTTAAAAACATCTCCACTTTTTGTAGTTTTTTTCTTTAGAGTTTGGCCACATATGCTTTTATGAGGCTTTTACCCATAGACGAAAATTAATTGATATTGACCAAATTGAAACTCAATTTTGACTTTTTATTAACCAATCATGTTGCTCGATTTCGCTTACGTGGCAAAATCAAGCTTTCTTATTGGTCTAATTTTTTTTCAATGAGAAGGGTTTTACAAAAACACTCCGAAATGATGTAATTCTTTTATTATATAAAAGATAGAAAAATGATCAAAAATCAAAATGTAAAAAGTAAAAATGTGAAAAATTATCTTTGTTAACTATGAAAAAAGTAATGATACTTACACCACTTTTATTGATGCACACACCACAATTATTGCATATATTATGTTGTAACATGTACATTAATGATGTAACATATTAACCTCCTTTGGAAAACTTATCTCTTTCTCAAACACACACTATTTCATCTCACACTAAAAGCACACACACAAAATAATACCACCATACCCACCACAACTCCCACTACCGAACCCCTACCGCCGGACATCACCTCCACCAGTCGTCACCGCCACTGGACAACTCCACCAACTAAACCAAACCACCACCGAAACCCATAACCACCATGACGAACCATCAAGACTCACGACCATCATGTTTTGAGGTAATTTTTTTGAGTTTTATTAATAGATCAAGTTTTTTATAATTTTTTTTACTGATCTATAGATTTTATTTGTAGATCTGAGTTTTTTATAATTTTTTTTCCGCCACCACGCCGAAAATGTGTTCCGCCACCCGGAAAAAGAACGGCGCCACCGCCTCGCTGCCGAAAAAATCTCTTGTCATGTGCGTGGTTTGTGTTGCCGAAAAAAGCTGTTGTCGCACTTTATAATACACCTTATTTTAATTCTCGTTAATAATTGTATAAAGTTGATTATGTTAATAGTGTTACTCAATTGTTTTTAGATCTATCTATATATGTATTATTTTTGAGCTTTGAGTTTATATAACTTTTTGACAATTTTTTTTTATAGATTTGTTATTCTTGAGTCCACCGTTAGTCCACCGTTGTGTGCCGCTTTTGCCAAGAATGTATGTCACCATAGCAATCAAACTTGCTTTTGTTGCCGTTAGTAAATGTGTAGTTTCTTTTAAAATAGTTAGTAAATTCTTGTGTGTATTTGTAAGTTTGTTAGTAATTTGTATGTTTGTTGGTAGTTTGTAAACTGTATATAATATTAGGCATTTTGAGTTTTATAAAAAATCTTGTTGTTTTGTAAGTCTTTGGTGGTTTCGTATTTAAAATAATAGATATGTCAATTTTAATAGGATATACTATAGAATCGATTCAGTTCATGGTTTTGTTTTAGGTTGTTTTGTTTATTGATTTTTGGTTGATGTTTCAAAGTGGTTTTCTTGGTTGTGATGATAGAGAAAACACCATACATTAAAAAAATGTGAGACCCAAAACTATCATGCTAGAATAAGAATTCAAAATTCAAATTTCTTGCATTTTAGTCAACTTTGCAATAGACCATTTAGGCTCTATTATATCTCTATCTCTTCTAAACTAACTATAAAGAAAAATGGTCTTCCTTGAAAGTGAAAAACTGAATTTCGGTCAACACTTTAAAACTGAATTCGGCCAACTATTGTGGTGAGAAATGAAACTATGGCGTTTAAATGGCTATGCGTTTAAATGGAAACTTAAAACCTATATTCAACCATGCCTAGGCATTTAAATGAAAACTTTAAAAGTTGTATTCAATCATGGCGTTTAAAGGAAACTATTGCTAATCTCGGAGAGATTAATGCATTATCTTCCTAAAATGCAAAATTGACTCCAACATACCATATTCACATGAATGCTAATCTCCGAAATTATACGATATAAAAGTGAAAGGTTGATACATAAAGACGAAAGATAAATGTTTGTATTCACATTTTTTTTTGTTTATGTGCACTAACTATTTATGTACTACAACTTTCTAAGGACACAAAAAAATGATGTTAATTGCTCCTTCCAACAAAAAATGTCATTATTATTATTACTTTAATATTAATTGATTAATGCAACTTACAAAAATGCTATCAAAAAAGACAATCTCAAATAGAAAACAACGCTATCGAAAAACAATATAATCATTTAAAATGGATTCCTTAACGCTTAAAATAATGATTCATGAAACAAACTTAATCGCCGCTAAAATTTTGTCGAAACTAGACATCGATGCCGTTAGGCGCGAGTACTCGTCTAATATGAATTTACACCCAATTCTTGAAAGTGAAAAATTCAGTTTTTATTTAAAGAATTTTGTAAAAAGTTTTACTTTTATTCATTTGTTCCGCCCAACTTTGAAAGTGGTCCCGGTTTATTTAAGAAATAAAAAAGAAGACCTTTTTTTTTTAAACTTCTCATGAAATCCTCTTACAATTCCACCCAACCTTCACCAGCTTTAGGCAATCAAACCTAACTAATATGTAAATGCCCCTTATAATTTGAAGTTGTTCTGTTTGTGTGCTTCGAGGAGGTCGATGTATATGTGATAATGGTTGTGATTTTTGAACATGATGGGGATGATAATGATGAATTTTTTAAGCATGAAGGTGATGATGATATGCATTTTTTGATGTTGCAGCTGGAAAAATAGATACAGGTGGTGTAGTTGAATTTATAGCGCTCGGAAGAGATGGTGTTTGCCGGATTTTAGTTACATGTGGTAGGGATGAGATGGTGAAAAAAGAGTATAAATATTGAAGGAGAAAGAGACGAATATATTATTTAAGGACTTTAGTATCCCCATTCGGCCCTAGAACCCAGCCATGAAGTGACGATTTTGTCCTCATGTGAAAGGCATGTGAAAGTTGTAACAACCGTTAACTATTAGCCGTTAGTTAAAGGGACCAACATAGAAGCAAAATGGAAATGTTAAAGATGAATGACAGATTTATTTTAAATTTGGGACGAAACGTGTATTTTACGTACAAGTTTAAAGGACAAATGATGTATTCTACTCATAGATATACATCAATGATGAAATGTTCACGGGTCCTACCTTTTGGTGTTTCTATCAAGGTTGTCAAGATCGCGTGTAAACTCGTAGGATTGTACGAGTTTACGTGTTTACTAGCTAAAAACGTGTAGGATCGTGGTAGGATCGCATATGTGGTAGGATCGTAAGTAAGATCGTAGGATCGCACGTAAGATCGTAGGATCGCACGTAAGATCGTAGGATCGTCACACGATCCGAGTTCACTTTTTTTTTTTTTTTTTTTTTTTTTTTTAAGTCCATGTCACTTGCAGGTAAAAACAAACGTGTGTTTCACTAATGTCTAATAAGTAAACCATTGTTGTTTCATTTTCTAAATAGATTATAGTTTATACCTAGTTTTCTACTTTTCTAAATAGATTATAGTCTAAAAGTGTTCAATAATTCAATTTACTTTACTTTATTGTGATTAAACTAATCAAAGGGTATGTTTTGTAATGCCACTAATGAAGTGTTTGTTTCTTTGAAATCATGTAGATGACTCGTAAGTTTTGAGGCTAAATCGTTAATTTAACGATTGAAACTTGATTTTTTTGTGTTTTATTATTACTTTGGTGTTTGAAATTTGAACTTTGTCATTTCCAAGAGGATATTATATGAATTTATTTTTGAAGTTGAGTAGAAATGTAAAATAGTTTGACTCGTTTATCATTTGTTTACAAACTATGAAAAATTGGTAGAATCGTAGGATCGCGATCTGATCCTACGATCTCGATCATGCAAAGACAAAAACGATCCTACACGGGATCGCGATCTTGACAGCCTTGGTTTCTATGCAGTCAAGTGATAGAAGACATGTTTTAAACTCATATTTCTCTGTCTTACGTACCAATGAAAACACGCAACTCTTTTAGGATTTATTTAGAACAGTTGGCCTGCATTGTTTCTTAGGATTTATTTTAGTTGACTTTCCATAATTTTTTAAAAAATAATATATATTAAACCCGTGGCAAGCATGAATAAAGAAAGTCAGGTGGCATGAATAAAGAGATTGACTAGGTATAAAGAAGAAGATAAATACAGAAAATTTCTTAATAATTTATGGACATGCGATGGAACCTATTTAAACCAGCCACCCTCCACTCCCAACTGCAAATTACATTTAGCAACCAAACGCTAACCCTAACTTACTAACATGTCCACTGAAGAACCGATCGTTGCAACTACAGACCATTCGAAAGCTAGGAAATCACTTGCGCTCAGAAAACATCCTCCTTACTTGGAGGTAATTTCATTACATACAACTTTTGTTAAAATGCTATCGTATATTATATTATTTATCTTTAATTTGTGGTTTTGATTGTGTTTAGATGGTTTGTGATGCGATAGTGACGTTGAAGGAACGTAACGGGTCGAGTCAGTTTGCGATTGGGAAGTTTATTCAAGACAAGCAAAAGACTCTGCCTGCAAATTTTAAGAAACAGTTGTTATATCAGTTGAAGAGGTTTGTTGCTAGTGATAAGTTGGTTAAGGTCAAAGCTTCCTACAAACTTCCTTCAGCTGCTAAAACCGTTGCAGCTGCCAAGCCCAAGAAGGGAGCAGCTCTGGCCAAGAAGAAACCAGCCGCACCTGCAAAAGCTAAGCCCACTCCTAATCCTAAGCCGGCTCCAAAATCTAATCTGGCTGCTAAAGCTAAGCCCGCTTCAAAAGCTAAACCGGCTGCTAAAAGTTAAGCCAGTTCCAAAAGCTAAACCAGCAGCTAAGGCAAAACCGGCTCCAAAGGCCAAGCCGGCGGCTAAAGGAGCAAGGACATCGACTAGATGGATGCCGGGGAAGAAAGCTCAAGCTAAAGTGGCTCCAAAGACAAGTGGCAGGCTGTTTACTTTGGAGGAAATCATCAAACACTTTGGAGAGCCAATGGAGGAAGCTCCGGCCATCCTTTGTGGTGAGTATATATAATCAACATTCGCTTGTTGGTAATGTCCATCCTTCCTATATATAAGTGGTGAGTATAAATCGTATGGAAATGGTTGCAAAAATGTCATTTAACATAGCTTCATATCTGATCTTGGTAATGTCTAGAGGTAGCATTTTATACCTTTTACCTATATATAAGTAGACGTGGGTTGTGATATTTTAAACTAGGCAAGCTTTAGATTAAATCGTAATGGAAATGGTTGCATGAAAATGTCATATTAACATAGCAAATTCATATCCATTAGCTATTGATCTTGTTTTGGATGACGGAGTTCATTAGGGCATCCTCTAGCAATTTTTTCCCCGGTTAACTGCCATCCTCCACAAAAAGATCAACAGGTTAGGTTCAAGTTTTAAAACACTTCTAAAATTTTCTCGTTTTCTTGCATTTGTCATTTATCACTTGTGCATTGTATATATAGCTAAAGCATATATTGAGCTACGTCTGTATGGGTGAGATAGATAAGTTTCAGTAACCGATAACTGCTGATGTTGACAAGCAAGGGGTCATCAAGTGAGGGGAATGTATGGAAGGACGAGATAGGAGGACACGTTTTGCACCCAAGGAGGCCAAATTCTTTGAGGAGTTCAAGACAATATTTTCTTTGGGAGTGTCATTCCCGCCCTCAATGCCAAGAAAGTATTTTAGATTTCCAAGTCTTTAATATGAAACTTTGTTTTAGGAACTCTTTGAATCGGTTTATCTCATCAAGACAATTTCCAGATATCATCCACATACACAAGCGAGCAATAAACTTGTTATTCGAACAAAGAGTGATCATTTGATTGAACAAAGTTATTTTCTTTTAAAACAACAAGTTTTTCATTCCATTTCCGGGAGCTTGTTTTAAGCCATATAGGATTTGACAAGTTTACAAACTTTATTCTTATTGTTCTCATTACGTAACCTTTGGGAATGGTCATATAGATATCCTCATCAAGATCTCCATACAAGAAAGCATTATTAACATCAAGTTGAAAAGAGGCCATTTGTTTTTACGGCTAAGGCAATAAGACACCGACAAAGAGACATTTTACAACAGAGAAAAGGTTTCATCATAGTCTATTCCTTCCCTTTGGTTATAGCCTTTAACAACTAGTCTAGCCTTGTATCTATCAACTTCACCATTGGCTTTATATTTGATTTTAAATATCCATTTGTAGCCAATAGGAATTCTATTAGGAGGTAGATCGCTTATATCCCAAGCATGGTTTTCATTTAAGGCCTCAATTTGAATTCATAGCATCAACCCAATTACTATCATGGATAGCTTCTTCATAATGGTTAAGACTAGAAGCAAAGCAAGAACTATCTTTGTTAAGGTTGGAGTAATTAACAACCTTTTCAACACCATATTTGACTTTTCCTTCTATAATAAAGTCATTAAGATTATCGGGCAATTTGGAAACTCGGTTGACCTTCTAGTAGTAATGGTGGCAAGCCTCTTTCTTGTTCAAAGATAATCGTGTGTTGTATCGCTAGGATCGAAACCGCATCGATTATCATCTATAGATGTTGCAACCGGTTCGTCAATCCTAGTGGGATGCCTTACCACCGTGTTATTTGTGAGTCAAAGAAATTTTGTGATTTAAATCTTTTGGTACAAAGGTTTCAACAAAAGGTTTTGACACGAATTTTTCATTTGAAGGAAAACAGCTTCATAAAATTTGACATCTCCGGAGTAAAAGATATTTTTGTTTCAAGGCTCAAGAGTTTATAGCCTTTCTTCTCATTCGAGTAACCAATAAAGACACTTTTTCGACCTACTACCAAATTTATCGAGATGTTGAGAATGGTGGCATAGCATAAGCGCCAAAGACTCTAAGGAGAGAGAGTGAAGGGTCATGCCCATACACAAGGAAGAACGGGACTTGCAGGCAGAATCAAGAGGGCAACTGCTTATGACATAGCGAGATGGGAACCATTCCTCTAAGTGAACATAAATCAACTAAAATTGGTCAACTTGTTCATCTTGATGTATGGGGACCATATAAAGTCACTAGCGAGATGGTTACAAATATTTTTAACCGTTGTTGATGACTATTCCAGGCAAGTGTGGGTTTATATGCTTAAGGGTTTAACCCGGTTTGTTTAGCTTTATTACAAGTATCACGAGATGATCAGTTTCGGATGTACTATCAAATTTAAGAGTGGGTTTATGATGTGAAGGACTTGGTCGAGGATGACCAAGTCTTTGATGCCAAAGATTTTTGAAACATGACAAACAGATATGCAATTATTAGAAATAATCTTACATGAAGAATCAATATCAAACATATATAACCCATTGTGTTGTTTACCAATCCCCACAATCCTTTTTGATGTAAACCAGATATAGCAATTAGATTCATTAAACCCGACAAACATCTTATATAAATCACCAATTTTTGTAATTAAGGCGAGTACCGTTGGGATGTCCAACAGTTAAGCCAAGATTTGAAATGTTAACAACATTGATTAAAATTTTTTCAACACAAATATGTGCCGATTTGCACCAAATCAACAATCCAACCAAGACTGATGTTTCGGATAATGTCTTAGTGTTGTTGTTAACACCGCCATTAAAGAATGTTCTCGAAAAATTTTACCCGCTAAGTTGGCATTAGCGGATGACACATTGTTGTCATTGAGAAGACTCATAAGTCTTGAGAGTCGCTCATTAGACAAGGAGAGGAGAGAGTTGTTGGCATATTATCGAGGATGAAGATTGGTTTCAGCAGAAATATTGTTATCGAAAGGTTTACTATTAAAATTTCTTTTGGCATATCCAAGCAGGATAGCCAACAAGATCATAACATCTATCAATGGTGTGACCGTGTTTTTTACAATTGGTACATTTGAGGTTCATGTTTGGTCCTCGCTATTGGAGTCATACAGATATGACCATAAACTTTGTTGTTAAAACTTCTTTATTATCAAAAATTTTCCACCATCGAAGTTTTTGCAAAAAGTTGTAGCATCGGGTTTAGCGAGCTATTCCGGATGATACATTTGTTTGACGTTAGGTAAAGGATCTCAGTTAAAATATTGCTTCGGTAATGATCATTCCACATTTCATAAGCGCTTTGGCATAGATAGCCCAAAGAATAATTCAGTATGAGAATTAAGAATCCAAGTAACCACAACCGAGTTGCAAGTATCCCATTGATTAGCAAGATTAGGGTTTGAATCGCTTATGCAAGTACCATCAATAAACCCTAGCTTATTATGGTTCCTTAAGGCAAAGGTCATGGCCATATTCTAGAGGTGGTAGATCAAGATGTTAGTACCTTTTGCACCTATATATGTTCAAGAGACAAGATATAGACTTACAGAGAAATATGTGAAGATCACAATTACCCTAGATTCACTTAGGCAAGCTAATTGTAAGATTAAATCGTTAATGGCAAATGGTTGCAAGATAATCAATGTCATATTAACATAGGCAAATTAAACAATAACCTTTATTCGATCTTGTAGTTTGATTAATAGTATCCAAATGTTACGATTAGATTAATGTCAATGAGACAATAATCATATGAATGTAAAGACATCCTCTAAGAGTTAACTGCCACTCCTCCCTGGTTTATTAAATAGGTTTAAGTTTTACTAAGACAACTAGTAGAAACTCAAAATAGTCATTGAGATTCTTGGACTTTAAATCAATTTTTGTCCGTAAACCCCCGAATCAATCCCGCTAAGCCACAACTTGAAAGCTTACGATTGATATGTTTGCGACCTTTAACAAAGCGCTTTTGCGAAGTTTTGGTGTATCTAGGTGGCCATATGAGACTGATAAAATTGATTCCCTTAACTCGATTTTTGAGGGATCCAATGAACCACATTTTACAGCAAATATAACTCATAGTCCTGCCACCTTTAGCAAACATGGTAAGCATAGTTCCAGACCTGTTCGCCACCAGCTAGTACAACCAAATCTGCCTGTTGAACTTGCGCAGCCCGAAACAACCAACAGAAACTCCACGACACTTTTGACTGCAAAGCAACATACAAAGAGGATATGGTAAGGTTTTCATTCGAACTTTCAGATGGATTTATAAAGTTGGAAGAGCGGATTGCTACAAGGTTTCAACTCAAGCTAGGTAGCTTTAGCCTCAAATATAAAGACAAAGATGGCGATATGATATTGATAACATGTGACAGTAGCTTAAGTGTATCAGTTGGTGATTTTAGACCTCCAGACGGCCGTGAAACAACTGTCATAAGACTTCTGATTTGCCTGCTTGTTAATTAATCCGATCGCATAAGTCAAGACATCAAATTTGGTGTGATATTTAGTTTGTCACACTTACTAGTTACTAGTGACTTCTTACACCAAATTTGGTGTAATATCAGATCAACTTCAATTCTATTAGTGCTGTTAATAAAGGGTATCTAGTATCTACGTGTAGATACTATTAAACAAGGGTTTTTGCTGATGTAATTTTGTCGAGGTGTCATGTAATCAATGGTTAAAACTATTAGTAAATAATATCATGTTTGTATCTAAAGTATTCTTTTAAATAAGACAAAGTACACTACACCAATTTCCACTTTTCGCGACGGGGCACTTTTAGCAACTCTAGATGTAAGCTCAGCCGCATTTCTTTTCCTGGCTCCGTCTTTGATAGAAACCTTTAGCGACGACGGTCGTCGCCGTCGTTGCTAAAGGTCGCTATACGACATAACAAGTGCATATAAAATCATTGACTTTGACTTATATCGACAACTTTGTAGTCGCTATATGTAGGTCCAAAGTTATGGATCTTAGTAGCCTTTGTAAGACAATAACTATATTGCATAAATCCAAACTAGTTATCTGAAGAACTCTTTAACAATGAGTACTTGATTGTTAATGCGGAATCTTAACAACAAGCAAAAAGAACACAAATGATATTTTACTAATAAACTCTTTCTATTAATCTTTCTAATAACTTTTGTAAGTTCTAAAACGTACAACACACTATGCCTTAGGTTTCCTTTATACACTTAGGAAACCCTAGTATACAAAACGTGTAGAAGGATATACATATCTCTTCCTAAGATATCTCTACGCGTACATATCCTTCCCTAATATATTTCTAACAAACTATTATGTTTTAACATAAACAGACTTAACTATGAAATACTAAACAGACTTAACTAGGTCTGTCAGACTTAACTTAGTACTGACAGACTTAACTACTAAAACTAAGCCTGCCAGACTTAACTGTTATACTACCAGTATTAAGTTTGGTTTACATAACTCCCAACACTATAAGTGTAGTGACGATCAAAATTGAAGTCACGACAAACATCTTATTTCAAGACGAGGGAAATTTACCCGCCAAACCCACAACGATGACAAGTAGTCGTTATAAGTCGTTGCTATAGGTTTGGGTGACTTAACTTAATTATTTAAGTACATTTAAATTAGTATATATGATTTACATCAATAAAAAGTAATTTAATTGAATTTAAATTAAATATAAATAAATTTAAACATGATTAAAATTAATTGTAAATGATTTTAATAGATTATAAATGATTTAAAAATAATATAAATTAATTATAAATGACTTAAATTAATTATAAATGATTTAAAAAGCATTTAAATTAATCTAAAAAATGTTCGCTTTAAACTAGTAATGTAGATGTTGTTATAGATTGATCTACCCCGACCTATTTAATTGGTGCGCACCATCCCAATGAAATGCATACCCGTTGTTGTCGAACATGACATAGTCCCATCTTCTGGTGGGTCGAACCACACTGGCAATTCCTCTTTTGATGGGCTATATAGTCTCATTTACTCATGGAGTCGAAATCGTTCTTGGAAAGTGTATGGATCACATTCATAAACTAACGGTTTTGTTCTTCTTATCATGATTGTACTCCTGAAAACCCAATAAAAACATGTATCTGGGTTTTGTGTTTGTGTGTGAGAGAGTTAATGTAATTGTAATTATGATGATTCTTTAAATGAAAATGAAATTAATGGCATACACCCAATTGAATAAGAAATAGGAAAAGATGAAAGAAAGTAGAGTGAATTAACAAGTTATATGTCTAATGAATGTTAACGTAGCGTGATGAATGTTAACAGATGAATGTTAACATATTGTGATAAATGTTAACATGCCATGATGAATGTTAACGTATTGTTATTGTTCGTCATGCTGATGGAAATATAAAAATCAAGAATTGTTATTGTGGTTCTTCAAAATGTACAGCTAGGCTAATAGCTTGTCAAGCAACAATACTAATTGCAAATATGGACTATATTCATTGCTTCAACACATATGCGAAACGACTCTTTACCATCAGTCGAGATGATATTGGTATACTAGAGATGTTAAAATGGTCATTCAAGATGGTATTGATATACAAGAGATGTTAAACATATCAGTCGAGATGATATTGATATTCAAGAGATGTTAAAAAAAATGAGTCTAGATGATATTGATATACACGAGATGTTAAACTTGTTGGTTTGTGGGAGTTATAAACACGACAAACGACTAAGAGTGTGTGAGCCGATAGGGGCACACACGATAAACACGAGTATACGTGTCGAACGTAATATAATACTTGAATATACATCCCCGAAAATACATGATACTTGACCCATTACTACATTGACCCATGGGCTTGTTTTAGTTCATGATTGGGTCGAATGTTGTATGCCATGGGCCTTGTGATCCAACTGATTAGGCAGAAGAAGGATGTGAGTTTTGGTTGGGTTTTTGACTTGTCGTTCAAGTCCTAAGCTCAATCAAAAGTCGGTTTGTCTTTTGTATAAAAGCAAACATATTCCTCTCCTCCCAATTGACGATTCATCATATCCCTAAACAATATCCTAAACTAATTTACTGTTCCAGTTTTAATGCCTAGTTGACTTGTTCTCAAGTTGCTTAGTTTTGTTTGGTTTTGATCAATTTCCACTTGCAAAGTTTCAAGGTGTTAGGGAATTGATATATCGGTATTTGTTCTTGTTAATGCTCTACCTGGTCGATAGCATCAACATCAACAAAGGGTTCTCTTTTGTAGTTCTATTCCTCGGACAAAACATGGCAGAATATATCGACGCTTATGTCCGATATCGGGTAAAGCATAAAACTGTTTTTTTGCTATTCTTGGTTCACGAGCAGATTGCAAGCATGTCTTGGGTTTTTCTGTTAGCGTATTATATTCAAGTTGACAAATGTTGTTTAGGTTTTAATTACGTTCTCGACTAGCTTCATATTCGAATGTATACGTTATCGGGTTTGTGTGTAATACTCATTGAGGTATCTAATTTAGATACTTGGGGTTTCGTTTGGTTTCTTGTTCGTTATTAGAGTCCAATTGCCAAGCAAGGTTAGGTTTTCTTTTATCCATTTTATTAATTAATTGTTTATTAATTACGTGTTTAACCTAATTGCAAATACTAGGTCCATATCCGTTGCGTACTCGTATGCGTTAATTGGTAAACGTAGTTCTAAAATCCCAATAGTGGCATCATGAGTCATCTCGTTTATGCGATTATGGGTTACATGTTTCTTATTAATAAATATGTTTAAAAGGCTGCATTAAACCTAATTTAGTTATTCGTTTTATTTTGCTTTGACAACTATATGCAATACTTGTCAATTTTAATAAATAATAACTAGTCACACACAAATTAAAATTATATTGATAATTAGAATTAATTTGTTAATTAGAATTAAATTTGTTAATTAGAATTACTTGTTAATTAGAATTACTTGTTAATTGGAATTAAAAGTTAATTAGAATTATATTGATAATTTGAATTACATATTGGTTATAAAATACATAAAATTGCCGTAATTACTTGTTAATTGAGATTGGCATGTTTTATGTGTTTTCCGGCCACAAGACCCACTCAATTGCTTTTAAGTGATGTATGGGGCGATCTATGTATTGTATCCTAGTGACGGTCTTATGGTTCCCCGTTTGAGGAAGACTCGCAAGAGAACTCGGAACAATATGTGTTATACATTGAAGTTTATGATTATATGTTTCTGATTCCTATATGTGCATTATTACTTGCTTTAACACCTAATTGTATGCAATATGGAATGATACATATCGTAACCATAACATTAATATTGGTCTTTATTTACACGCCTAAATATCATGCTCAATTGTGACCTGCTATTTAATTCGTGGAAAAACGTTTTTGTAAAATAAAATGACCTAATTTAATGAAACACGTTTTCAAGAACTTAAAAACTAGACGCCATGGACACTTGGGATGTACTGCTCACCCACTAGAACAAACTCAAAAGGGGGTTCAAAGAGGTGCGCCTGTGCAAGGATGTCTAGGTTATTGCTTCAGAGCTTACCTGGTCCTCTGCCTCCCTGTGCGTTCGATTGGAGCTACCGTGAACCATGATGATCACTACAGTGTCATTACCCAAAGTTTTTAAAATTAGTGTTACAAAGTTGTTTTGCATGCTTCTTTGTACACGACTTTTACCACATTTATATGTACGTACCCATTTTGTTAATACAAATAAGCCGTAAAAACGTTTATTTATATTTTACGATCTTCTAATGTTTTTCAATAACAAACGTAAAATCATTTTAAGGAAACAAGTAAAATACGTAAATGGTTTGAACTAATAGTTTCTAACACACTTACGTTCTCACATAAAATACTAAAACAAGTATAAGTGATTTTATGATTTAGTATTACATATGTACAACAACTAGTGTTTACATATTTGGGTAAAATATACACATAACTAGTATGTAGTATATTGGGTAATATAAATGAGTAGAAACTTAAGTATCATAACCCATTGACCAAATACATTGAATGTAGTTGGGTACAACCCAAAGTCCATGACCCATATCCATGGAGCTTGACCCAAAAACCATTGCATGACATCATCATGCTTATATCATATATAGATAATATCCATAACCCATGGTATTGACTCATACTCATTTGACTAGGTGCATTGCACTCATAAGATACATTGTATCTAGTAAAAGACCCATGGATCAACCCATGACCCATAACCAAAATACCCATGGGCAAAGAGGAGCGTCCCACGGATCCCTAGCTTTACGCTAGACAGATCCTCGTGGGAGGATCCGTGGGATCCGGGGAACGAGGGCATTTTCTTTCTATAAATAGTGAGCCATTTCTTCATTGTTTCTAAACCCTTTCTCACATACTTTCTCCTTGAGTTAAAAACTCTCTAACCCCAGATCCAAGTGATCTATGTTTGTAGTTTTGTTTTTGTGTGATTCTCTAGGTTCTTCTTAAAGGCGAGATCACCACCTTTGAAGTCAAGCAAGCTCAAGTCCATGAGTTGCTATGCTTCCTCATCATCAAGACTATTGAAGTCCTCTGGTTTATGGTTCTTTTCTTTCTTCTAAGAAGTGTAGTGTTGAAGACATTAGTGAAAGATGTCTCAAGTGTTAAGACGAAGACATTAGTGAAAGGTGTCGATCGTCCGTATTTTAGGCATTAGTGAAGGGTGCCTAGAAGTCAAGTCACAAGGCATTAATGAAGGGTGTCTTGAAGATCTAGTTAAAGGCATTAGTGAAAGGTGCCTTAGATGTACATTCGATATGGTGTGTTTCGATGTACAAGATAGATTAGTATTGGATCCAAGGATATTGATATCCTTGATGATGTTGTAATAAAGAGTTGATCTCCTTTGGGATTAGTCATTGGTGTAGTGTTGGGTAGTACTTCCTCCACTGTAATGGAACTCGGTATCTAGCCTAGTACCGGATAAAGGGTAGGCGACGTTGTGGTAGGTGTGGTTCACCTTGGTGTGAAAGAACCCGGTGGCTAGCCTAGTACCGGAAAAAGAGTAGGAAACGTTGTGAAGGTTTCTCCACCATAAGGAGTCGGTGTTGTGTAGTGATTACAAACTCTCAAGTAGGTGACTCGGGGAGTGGAGTAGGGCAAGGAAGGTGTCCTTGTAGCAGAACCACTATAAATACTCGCGTTGTGGTTTTGTGCTTCTTACTCTTATCTTTTCATTACATACTTCTATATGATTGTTTATCAACATCCAACACACATCCAAATAAATTGACATAAGTCGATCTAAATAGATTAAAAGGAAGTTTTAATTGGCAAAACTATTCAACCCCCCTTCTGGTTTTCCACAATTGGCATCAGAGCTTCGTTACCAAGTTTCTTGAAGTATATTGTACTTTAAAAACTTGATACGATCCATGGTTAATTAAAAACTTGATACGATCCACAATTCCTTATTAAAGGTTATGGTTCTAAAACTACTTATGATATTTATGACATTATCATATCGTTTGAACAATCAATTATGAGTTGTTTGTTTTCATAATATGATGTTGTACCTTACACAAGTGGGAGAAATCTCAAAGTGTGTGCAAGGAACACGCTAGATGTTTATTGCCATACTACATTCTAATAATGATTCTACTAGGACTTGAACACGCGAGATGTTTGTTGCCATACTACATTCAAATGTCATGATATTGTGTATAGATACTTCAACATTAGACTACATGTTTTAGTCAACATAATTATGGTTATATGATAATGACCATAATTTTGAAGTATAAAATTAACTTGAAATTACTATAGAACTCAATAGTTTGCGTTAATGATTACTTTTGTTAGTATAACTATGCTTACATGTTAAGACATAATTATAAAGTCCTTGAATTAGTCAATGACTTATAACATAAAGTATATATAGTAATAGTGTTATGTCTTCTAGTTAACACATAAACATAGGGCCTTTGAATTATTCAAAGACTTATAATGTATTATTGAAATGTTCTGTTTTCTTGTAAACACATGAACATATAATACTTGAACAGTTCTGTCTTCTTGTAAACACGTGAACATAAGGTTCTTGTATTATTCAATGAATATACATTATAGCATGCACTTGGTTCGTAAATAATTTATATGCAATTTGGCTCAACCCAATTGACAAGTATTTGGTCCAAAGAGAATTAAGTTATCTATAGAATTCTGATATAGTTTCACAATTCTAATAACTTATAGGATACCACTTTATTATGATACACTCAATATAGTTCAAACATAAAAGGTATTCAAGACAACACATAAAAGGTATTCAAGACAACACATAACTGAAAACCCTAATTCATTAGGGATTTGAGGTTTTTCCACTCAAACCAATTGAAACATAAACCCTTTTGGATTTTTGATTTTTATGCACTTCCTAGCTTGAAGATTGTAGTTTTGATGTTCTTCTTAGCTTGACGAAACACAAAACTATTGCTAGAACTTTTGGTTAAAGAGTGATACTAAATTAGAGTTTTTCTATAAACACTAATTTGAGTTGTTTGAAGGAATTCTATTTTGTCTTGATTTAAGTTCTGAATTTTTTAAAATCTTATGAAGCATTTTATTAACAAATCTTGAGATGAGAACTTAAAATGTATTTTGTGGTTCTCCATAAAGAACAATTTATTGTTGCTTAAATACTTAGTATTTAGAGAATTGTCTCTACTTACAAAAGTAAGTGGGAGTATATACATATCTCAAAGAACAAAATACTTAACCTTCTAAAATCTACTTATTAATGTCATACTAAGGTTAGACATGAAAATGTCGACCGAAATATAATGATTACTCTCATTCATAAATCCAAAAGGATACCTCATCACTTGAGTGATATTTTATATCAATGCCGAGGGATATAAGTTAGAAGATTATTGTAAATCAGCTAACTACTAAAATATATTATCACATCTTGAATCTGATAAATGTTTTAGAACTATGAATGATAAGATGCAGTCCTTAAAAGGCAAATCGAGTTTTGAGCTTGATTGTTATTTCGCCTAACAATTAACCTATGAGTTTGGAATGAGTTTCTTTTGAAGAAAAACTCACAAGGACAAAATTGTGTACATATTAATGCATGGCATTTTATAAGAAGTTTTTAATCATACTTAAGCAATTGACTGTGATTAGATTTTCTTATATATATGTGCATTAATTATATAAAGATATTGAATTGTCATACATGTTCCTTGTATGTAGAATATGGCAATTAGATTTTATAACTCTTTCTTTATGATTATCTTTTGCGAGGACGGTGTGTAATCAAAAGGGTTATGAATCTACATAATCTTTATGTAATATACAAATTTAAGCAATCCAAGTTTGGATTGGATCATGCATCTAAGAGCTGAGATCTTGAATTTAATTACAATATCATTTTATTAAATTAAGATAACTCTTGAGTATATCTGACATTGAGTGGAAGCAATGTGTTTTTTCTTCAAAATTTATATGATGAATATATCATTCCAATTAAGCTGGATATTGATCCTTAAACTTGGAATGAAACTTCACTTGGAATTTAGGGAATAAAACAAACAACCTTGGAATAAATGATTATCTGGAATAAACAAATGCGGAAAATAAGTCCGACACAAATGCAATATATCATTTGAGCAAGTCTTAAAATGGTATATTTCACTTGGAATAATTTAATACATGGATGAAAACCTTGTGTTGTTTTAACTAAGGATTTATCACGTATATATATTATATTGTGCATAAGACTAGATGTAGCTTTTGTACATAAACAAAATGAGCTGACAACAACAATATCTAATTGAGTTTATTGTTTTTATAAATATTTACGAATTATAAAGCATAGTGTTGTATAATTACAAATAATGCTAGAGGATTATTAATACTAGTTGTAGTAGGATTTTATCATTTATGATATATCTGCTAACTAGCTATGTTCAACATAGAGCATTGTTGCATTACACATTAATGAATGAGAATAATTTACACTTTTAGAAACTGTAAAGATGACTGTCAGTATGTCGTTGATTTTCAATACCTCATGCAAGGTAACACGACATCTCCATACTATAACTCTTGCAATAGTATGAGCATATGAGATAAGACACTCATCTTATATTTCAAATCACTCACTATATGTGAAATTTGAAACAAGTATTCGGAAAGTTTACTCAGATGACTATTTAGTTTTTTCTTTTAAAGAAAGGTTGAGAATGTTGGAAACATTAGGGTTCAACTTACTAAATGAGTTTCATGCATATCTGTTTTAGTATTTGGATAATTGGGATTGAAACCCAATTTTTACTTTATGATGAATAAAGATACTTGGTATTTGTTATTCATTCATATAATAATTGTTATCCTATATTTGCATGTTTAATCCTTGAATGATTTTATTATTCTAAATATGTCCATTGTCAGTTAACAATATGGGAATATTGTTATGTAAGTAAAATGTGAGTGTTGGTTATATTCTAACGAGAATGTGGATTGTTCCCGCCAAACTCATATGTATTCACTAGAGATGCATATTGGATTCCCCAACTTTCAAACATTTAATTTTGGATCCTTGTCATAAGTAAAATATTGAAAATGGTTTGTTAAAATCGTCCTTAGACTTGAAAAGCAAGCAAGTTCTGTTATGTGTGGATATCATTTTTTGCAAGTATACGCAAAACGCTATCTGAATAAGGTAGTTATAAAGGCTATATTTCGAGTGATGTGAGCGGCATCCACAACACTTGTAGTCAATAAAGGATTTGTTACTCCACTTGATATGTGCGAAAAGATACCATGGCGCCTCTCCATTTAATCGGATAACTGTTGGCGGACCAAAGGGTAATGCAAGATGATTCTTGATTACATTTGGTAAATCTGAATTAAAATCTATAACGAGATTCTAAATGGTTAAACTATATGGAATGATTTAAGATCCATTATCCATGGTTTAACAGTATCTATAACAAAGGATGATTAAAGCAAGAAATTGAATGACCATGCTACTGAGAAACTTTTAAGAAACTATTCTCTCATACACTTTTAGTTAAAAAGCGAGTGAAAGCGTTTGCTAACCATTCGACACACCAACTCCCAAGTGGGAGCTGTTGGTTTGTGGGAGTTATAAACACGACAAAACGACTAAGAGTGTGTGAGCCGATGGGGGCACACATGATAAAAACGAGTATACGTGTCGAACGTAATATAATACTTGAATATACATACCCTAAAGTACGCGGTCATACCGTCATAGTTTATGTCCACACAAGTCAACCACTTGTGAATGGTCTCCAACCGTAATAAAATTCAACACGGGGTGGGTTGATTGCTTCCCAACCGTCAAGTTTATCACACAAGTCAACCACTTGTGAATGGTCAACCGTCTAAAACCAATGCAATTTCCTTGGAATATAGTGGATTCCGGGTCGTTAAGTCCCACGGAGGATTAATGGTGCTTAAAAATGTTCGGATGTCGAATGATCACTAAGGATAATGATCGGTAAGGATTTTGATTGATAACTACACTCTTGATTGATTGGAATTGTATTTGGATACGAATTATAAAGCACAACAATCGAGTTAAACAAACTTAAACGCGTCGTTTATTAAATTTTACGTAAGCGTACAAAATAAAAGTGAGTTTAAAGAAATAAAGACCTACAAATATGAAAATGATATTTTACAATCCTAATAATAAAAGAAAATTATTAGAAAATTAAAATTATTTTTATAACTATTTATTTAATTATTATTAATTAAAAACTATTTTAAACTATTTAATAATACTCTAAAATATAAGAAAATGTGAAATAAAGCTAGAAAAATGAAATTATGACTTAGAAAAATCTAAAATATTATAAAACTTATTTTAAAATTGAAAATATATTTTTTTACACTTTTTATCTATTTATTATTAATTAATTACTATTTATTAATTATAAAATACACTTAAATACAAGAAAATATAAAATTAAACTGGAAAAATGAAATTTTAACTTGGAAAAATCTAAAATATTATAAAACTAATTTTAAAACTAAAAGATATTTTTATGTTTTTATTTATTTATTATTAATTATTTAATACTTTTAACTATTTTAAATTCTAATAAATACTAAACAAGCTAAGAAAATTATGAAACTTTTTATAAAATTATCCTATGATGACAGAAAACTAAGAAAATTATAAAAACAAAGTGCTTAATAATAAGTGAAAAATAAAATTAAAAGCTAATTTCTATTAAATAAACGCTATCACTATTTTTAAAATGATGTTTTTGTGTTTTTTCTTTTTGAAAACTATTTAACTACTTATAATAAGCAACTTTTATGAAAACAAAAATTTTGAAACTTAAAAATAAGCTGTTTACTAGCTTATGATTTCAACAGTGAGCTTATGAGCTTATTTTGATTTTTCTAAGCTCAAATAAGCTTACAAACTGGAACCAAGGATAAAATAAGACACAAATAAGCTAAAGTACTCAAATTAAGCTAAAAAGCAAAGAGAACTACACTTGATAAGCTTATAATAAGCAAATAAGCACTTGTACTAAACTCACTAACAAAGCAGGCTGCGACCATATCTAAGAGCGGTTTGAGCTTATTAAATAAGCTTAAAAGCTCAAAACAAAGACGATGTGTCAAGTTTAGTGGTGGGCTTTCCAAAAGTCTAATCTCACACTCTAGGTTGACTAATGAGCTTTTGATGAGCTTGTGAAAATGGATGTAAAGCGTACACAGGCACCTATTTGAAAAAGTACCTAAAATAAGCTAAGAAATAAGCTATTAAATAAGCTAGCTAGAAAATATAAAAATACTATGATAGAGATAAGCGGTTGAATATTAATATACCAAAAGCTCAAATCATGAAGCTTAATATTAAGTCCTATAGAAAATAATCTAGTTTATTCAAAACTACAAAATGGAAATTTTGACTTTTATAAGTTACACTAATAGGTTGACTTAAATGAACTTGTGATTGATCCTACTTACGATTATGATGTATTAAGGTTAATTAAGACTGGAAATTAATTAATAAAACAACTTTTAAACATTAAAACATGATCATGAAACATGAAATCTTCACAGTTAATGAACAAGATGAGATCAAAGGTTATTTTGACTTTTACACTAACAAGCACTGGTTTTTATGGTGTCTTTGAGTTATTAGGACCTAATGTGACACAAAGCAACAACAAGAACAATAATACAAACAATCTCTATCACAGTTAACTAAGCAAATCCAAACACCCTTTTAAGTAGACTAGTTTTGTGATTTCCAAAGCTTAACAGTGATTAAGACCATGCACTTGATTAAAGATTTTATAATATCATATACTAAGATTAAATAAGCATAAAACAACAATAATAACAACATAAAACTCAAGAAATGACAATTAATCTATATTAACTGTTAAACTAAAAACAAAGTAAATCTGATTCTAATGAGCAAGTATGCTTGTTTTAATGCTTAATTCTACTAAGCTATAACTAATGAAGCATAAAAACACGAGATTTAAGCTTATGAATGACTCAAACAACGGTGAAATGCCAAAATGAAGTAAAAAGCTTACAAGTTGGAATTCAAGTGAAAATTGAGAACCAAGAACTTGAAATCACAACCTATAGCTTCCCAAGAAGCTCTAAACCCAAGGCAATCCACATTTACCTTGCTCCACTTTCTCTTCTTCATTCTTGATTTTTATTTTCACTAATTTTTTGTATTTTGGTAATTTTTTCTTTTGATACTAAAACGATTTTATGGTTTCTAAAAGCTTAGATAAGCTTTCTAGGAGCTTATGTGAGCTTATGAGTCCAAGACAACAACTATTAACAACATTCAATCATTTGAGATTTTGAACAAGAAAATTGCATAAAGCGAAATTGAAATTTAAATGAAATTGATTATTGAAAAAGGTTCACATACACTTAAAAATACTTAAACAAAATGCTTGAAAGCTTAAAATTACCTTTGAAATTTAAATTTAACTAAAACGACATAAATAAATTAAAATTACACTAGATATTCTTCACATTGCTTCATCTCTGCTTTATAATGATCTTTTGAGTCCTTGTCGACCTCGAGACTTTCCCACCTCATCTTGGCCATTGGATCCTTCCAAATCATCATATTCGTACATTTGGAAATTTTGGCGCCAAAAAGTCTTAAGCGGGTTTTTGCAATTAATGAATTTTGGTGGGATGTGGAGGTGGAAGGGAGTGGGTAGACAATGGAAAGGTGGAAGGTGCAGGTGGAAAAGTGGAAAAACCACTCGGTTTTGGTTTGCGAGATTGGGTGAGGAGATAAGCAGTGTCTCGGTTTTGGCGGGTTGACTTTATTTGACCGAGTATTATTAATAAGATAGGGGGTTCAAAATGGGGGTTCAAGGATATTGACGGGGGTCTTTGGGTTTGGTTTGGGTTGGAATACAAAAGGGTCCGTTTGTTTTGTAGCTAATAACACAAGGACCATTTATGTAATTTTCCAAAATATGAGGGACCAAAGCGCCAACATTCCAAAGTTATCACAAGGACCTATCCTGCCATTTATGAATAGTACAAGGACCACATTTGATTATTTTCCATTTTAAATATCCAAGGACCAATTTTGACACTTTTGTAAAGTTGAGGGACCTTTTACGCCATTTGACCAAAGATTCATTCAAGGACCATTTTGACAATTTAGAATATTTCGGGGACCTTGAATGATAAAACTCCATATTTTGGATTCGAGGACTAGA